>JAVGVS010000610.1:15745-169091 GCA_032718565.1 Distichodus sexfasciatus | reverse complement strand
GATATCTATCACACCATTCATGGTAGACGCGGTTGCAACAGGCTTCTCATAATTTGCAGGCAGAAGAGCTGATAAAGGCATTCGCATTTTACAAATGCTAATATTAAAGATAAAGACCCACATCCGAAGGTATGGGTAAGGTAAGGTTTCAGCCTTTGTTTCAGAGCCAACCGCCCAGGACCTGATGACATCATGATGACATACTTTGTGGTAATCATCGCCTTATAATGTGGTCACAGATTGCGATAAAATCAGTCTTGAGGAAGCAGTCCGTGTTTTAAACCAACACAACACAGATCCTAATCATTCATATACTCCTAGTTAAACATCAATGGAGGAATTGCAGCTAGTTTGTTTTTTTATACTACAGGTAGACAAAGAATGACTAAATAATAATAATAATAATAATAATTATTATTATTATTATTATTATTTAGTCATTCTTTGTCTACCTGTAGTATAAAAAAACAAACTAGCTGCAATTCCTCCATTGATGTTTAACTAGGAGTATATGAATGATTAGGATCTGTGTTGTGTTGGTTTAAAACACGGACTGCTTCCTCAAGACTGATTTTATCGCAATCTGTGACCACATTATAAGGCGATGATTACCACAAAGTATGTCATCATGATGTCATCAGGTCCTGGGCGGTTGGCTCTGAAACAAAGGCTGAAACCTTACCTTACCCATACCTTCGGATGTGGGTCTTTATCTTTAATATTAGCATTTGTAAAATGCGAATGCCTTTATCAGCTCTTCTGCCTGCAAATTATGAGAAGCCTGTTGCAACCGCGTCTACCATGAATGGTGTGATAGATATCATCAGAAGGGACATTTGATTCAATTTGATTTATTGACCTTGTTTCTCCCCTCTCCGGTTTTCCCCCTTTTGCAGCTCAGAGTCTAACGTGCGTATATGGCAGGTGTGTGTTGGCAAAATTTCCCATCTAGCATGTTGTTAAATCTATAAGAGCGAGTGATCTACGCACTTCATTTTTGTTTGAAGTGCGTCTTCCCCTGTGCCCCTGCCAGCCCTGGTGTCACGGCAACTCACACGTCTTCAGTGGCAGTGGTTTTGTTGGAATTGAAGACGTGTTTTTGCACGTACCACAGCATCTGTAAACACATCAACACGTCTTTAATTCTTTAAATAGTTCAACAGAGGCACGGCCATGGCATTACTTTCATGAGTTGGAACTATGAAAATGTGAAAGTAACTGTAAAAGTGAGTGATTATTTGTCATTGTGAACACACCACAGCACAGCACACAGTGCACCACAACCAAATGTGACCTCTGCATTTAACCCATCCATGAAGGAGCAGTGGGCAGCTAACAAGCGCCCAGGGAGCAGTGCTTGGGGACAGTATCTTACTCATGAGTACCTCAGTGGTAACTTTATCGGCCCTGCACTTGAACCTGCGACCTTCTGATCACAGGGCGAACACCCTACCGTTACGCCACCAACTGCATTGAAACATACTGGGAGACTGAAACATACTTATCTACGCAGATGGCGTGAAGGATATAAACAAACTTGACGATAAAGATGATAAGATAAGCCTTTATTAGTCCCACAGGTGGGAAATGTGCATGTAACAGCAGCAAAGAAGACAACAGAACGTAGTAATAAAAAGATAAAAAGTTAGATATGTATACATACACAGAGTAAAATAAAAACTATACTAAAGCGCAAAAGGAATAAATAGTAAATATTTGTGAATTAAAGGATGTGATTTAAGATTGCAAAAGTACAGCAGTATGAGATAAACTGTAATCAGTAGTTGCAGTGTAACAATGACAGTAATTGTAAAGTGTAAAGTGACATAGGCGTTAGCAGCATTGGACAATATTGCACACATTGCCTGGTTAATTATTAATGTCCATTATAAAGTCTAACAGCGGCCAGAAGGAAAGACCTGCGGAATCTCTCCTTCACGCAGCGTGGGTGCAGCAGCCTCTGACCTAAAGAGCTGGTCAGTGCTGCCAGGGTGTGGTGCATGGAGTGAGAGGTGTCGTCCAGCAAAGATGACAGCTTTGCCATCATTCTCCTGTCGCTCACAACCTCCACCGTGTCCAGTTGGCATCCTAGAACAGAGCTGGCCTTCCTGATCAGCCTGTTCAGTCTCTTTCTGTCCCCAGCGGAGATGCTGCTGCCCCAGCAGACCACACCATAAAAGATGACTGATGCCACCACAGAGTCATAAAAAGTCTTCAGGAGCACCCCCCACACCCCAAAAGACATGAGTCTCTGTAGTCTACTCTGTCCCTTCTTATAAATAGCAGTTATGTTGTGTCCAGTTTATTGTTCAAATGAACACCAAGGTATTTGTAACTGTCCACCACTTCAATGTCAGTGCCCAGGACAACGTTGCCTTGCTTTGGTCAGAAGTACATCAGTGGTACCATTATCGGTTCAGGATTCAAGCTGGTGACCTTATGATCACGGCACGAGCTCCCTAACCGTTAAACTACCAACAACACCCCACATACTTCTTTTTTTTAAGGGTGAGAAAGTGAAGTGCCTCAACATCAGAAGAGTTTATTTTCTTGCACTTCCTCTCAGTTGCCACTGTACATACATTTTTATCAGGCTTAATTTGGTGGTATTAATATTTATGAAGTGTTTTGCATTGTTCATTTATTGTTAAAAGTGGATGTGTAGAATGTAGAACACGAGCCAGGTCCACATGTGCACAAATGCTGGTCGAGTGTAATTTCTGGAAGTAACGGTTTAATAACACGGTTTTATAACTTTGACTTGTTGCGCATGTTATTTTCATTTTTTGTGCTCAAGTAAACTTTTAGTATAAGTCCTACACCTTATTACAAATCATTGGATAGTTTTTTTTCTTTTAAATGTTTTAGATAAAAGCTGAAGGTGCCCAAATCCAAATTCTTATTTCCTTATTGAACGCATGACCAACAATATTATTTTTACAAATACTGAGAGTCTTGTGTTTATTTTTATTCTCCTACTAAAATAGTCTACAGAAAAGTATGTTCTATATTCCTTTTTCACATTTAAACTAGAAGACAGTTCCCTATCAAAAACAAGAACTGAAAAAGGCTTTAGATTATGTTTCTCATCACTGGAGAATCACAGAAAAACTGAACTGAATTATTGTAGTTATCCAGACAAATGTAATTACATCAGACAATATGAAAATGTATTTTATTACCATCAAATGTGTAATAATGGGCTAACTGAGCACTAAACATGACTCTAAAATCCAGTATTCTCCAAAATGTAAACATTCTGAAATTATTATCCAGCACAAAAACAAGTTATTTTTCCTCTTCGGTATTTCTTTCTTCAGATAAATATTCATGAGTGCATGCATTTATTAATTAATGCTGACTAAGAGCACATTATTTTTGTGAAAAAAAAATCTCAAAATAATATCTTAAAGTTTTTGAAAGTGAGTGATTATTTGTCATTAAAAACACACCACAGCACAGCACACAGTGCACCACAACCAAATGTGACCTCAGCATTTGATCCATCCAAAAGAAGGAGCAATGGGCAGCTGACGTGGGCAGTGCCCATTGCAGAACCTAAAAAGTTAGTAAGTTGCAAAAAGTGTAAGCTGCTTAAACCAAATGTGTACTAAAAATGAAGTTAAAACATGTAGTAAAAATGATAAAACATAAAATACACACAATGAATACTTTATATAAAAGAGAACTATGACAAGGTTGCCGGCAAAAGAATGCATATACCCTTTTACCAAACAGAATGGGGAACTGGTGTGGGTGGATCTATTTCCATATACTGTCGTATTTTGTTTCCAACGTCTAGTTGAAGAAATGACTCCGGGATCGTATGTACATCTTAGATACGTTCACACTGGTAAGTGTCCTTCCCAAGGTCAATGAAACTGATCGCTCCTTGTTGCCACTTGATAGACTGTTTAATAGTGAGTGTGACTGTAGTCAAACTTTGTTGTCTTTAGTCACAACCTGAAGCAATATGTTAACAGAAGTCCAGTGGGGTGTGGAGTGTGGTAGTGGGGGGCAAGCTGCGTGTTTAGGATCTGGTGACTTGTGGGGAAAAAGCTCTCCTGCAATCTGGTCATTTGGGCCCCTGATCCTGCAATAGCGTCTGCCAGATGGGAGCAGGGAGCCTTTTTGGTGATAGAGGTGGTGTTGGTGGTCCAGGTAAAATCGTCTGAAATGTGAAATCTCAGAATCCTGGTGTTCTTTAATGTCTCTACCGTGGACCCATTGATGCTGTGTGGTGTGTGGGTGGAGCACGCTTTCCTGAAGTCAACAATCATTTCTTTAGTTTTGTCCGCATTCAGTGGCAGGTTGTTCTCACTGCACCAGATAGCCAGCAGTTGCACATCATCTCTGTATGTTGACTTGTCATTGTGGCCACAGTCGTTTCATCTGGGAACTTGATGTGGTTTGAGTCAAGGTCGTTACTAGGGCTGTAAAATGGGCGGGGGGCATAGCCCCTAGAGGTGTCGTTAGGAATGCAAACATTTTTTCATCACAGCTATATAGGCTTCATCAATGAATTCATTTTTGAAGCACATTCATCAGGACCTGTTATCTGGATCACTTTCTCACCTTCACTGGAAGTCCTGCTGCCTTTGCTCTTCTTTTTATTATATTTATTATATATAAAATAACAGCCTAAATGAGTTCGTTAGGTGGTATTAAATCTGTGTACTGGGGCTGTTTTCACAAAGATAGATGCTTGCAAATATACCCATCAATGCATTTAGTGAAAATGAAATGTGTTATGTAACATCGAAACATGTATTGTTTTATAATTCATCTATTTCTTCTTGCATGGTGTATTTCCAAATAAGCTATTTATTTCTGCATGCCACTGATATTTGCGACTGAAGACAGTCTAATACATTGAACAGAAGGCAACATAAAGATGTGATCCATTGTTTAATTAGTTTAGTCACCAGTAGTTTAGTTCAAATCCTAGTGAAATCTGACAATAGCTAGTGTTTTCTATAGCTAACATTCATGGTGCATGGTGGTGCAGTCGTGGGTCAGGACTGTGAACAATAGTGGACTAAGAATGAAACATGATATTAGTCCGATAATGAGTAATAGCTGGATCAGGTATCGTGGCCGATCTATGGAGACGATCCGTAACTCGATTGGTAATGCATGGGAAGTGTCACTGTGGTAAAGCTAGTTTATTGTTCAACATTAGTGATTATTTGTACATATTGAAATGACAATCCTACAGTATGTTCCTGATGCCGCAGGATTAGAGACCTTCACAAAGCTAGAGTACTGTGTTTAAACGAATACATTTTCAGCTGTTCATTTTAACAATAACTCATTTAGTATATACATATGGGTTTGTAATTATTACATTGTTTTAGTTATAAAAACAGTATTTAAGTCAAGTACTTCCTTATGAATTCCTCAGACATTTTTAAAGCATATTATCTGTTTAAAAAAAGGCTCAGAGACTGTATCGGATTTGTATCATATCGACAGATATCCACATTTACTTAAAAAAGTGGTATCGTGCAAACACAACTCGGTGGAGCTCCTGTGCTTCTGATGGTGCTTGAAATGTTGTTGCCAATATGAACAGACAAAGTCCAGTATCCAGCTGCAGAGAAAGAGACTCAGTTGATTACAGTTTGACCGGGTTCTTGTGAAGGGTGCAGGGCTCATCTAATGTACCATTCTTACATAACATGCACGCCCAATATTCTGCAGGGGACCAAGAGATGCTTATCTTTTACAATTCTATCTTCCCTATGCAACATTGACATGCCACTCCTTCAGAAATCCAGCCAGCACTGTGTAACTTACAAATATGTAATTGCTAAATGGGGCATCATCTCCTCTCTGAGGTCTCTTAGTCCAGTTCATCTTCAACTCATTCAACCATCCCAGCCTGTCCTTACCTTTCTTTTTCAAACCCAGGAGAAAAAGGACATTCTGGAACCCAGTGTTGAGCAATTAGCAGCGTAACTAACTTCTTTTTCAGTAACTCATCAATAGCAAAGCCACTTTCCATATGCTGTGGCTTTAAAAGTAAAGATTTTTTTTACATTGTGGCAAAACGCTACATCATCATTAAAAACACTTTTGTTTTTCTCTCTTCACAAAAAAACTTTTCAATTACCGTCTACCTCATCACATTTATTGTATCACAGTGCACTTTTGGCAACTGCGAGATGGAATCAGTGGGTAGAGTCCACCTTGGAAATGGAAGCAAAAAACTTTGGCTGTGAAATAGCTTGGATGTAGCTAGTTACTTTTTTTTCTGTAGCTTGTTGCATAGCTAACTACATTATCCCAAAAGTAGCTTGGCTGTAGCTTAGCTTAGCAGTGGTGGTGAAGCTGCTTGTCCAATGTGCCATACCTGAGAGAAGTCCTTCACAAATTAAGAAGACACTGAAACCAAGTTACTGTTTTTGTGTTCTTTAGGAGCAAAGAACCAAGTTAGATGAGTAAATGAACCACACACAACAAGTTTAGCAAACATCACAAGTAGGTAGTAGCCAGTATTGGGCTAATCACTAAGATTATGAACACATACAACATAAAAACTGGAACAAACATAGAAATCACTGAAAAATGACCAGACAAAAACAACAAGAATATATTCATTGCGTAAAGTCTTGCATTGCTTTTTTCCAAACCTTTACTACCTCAAACAAATATGAAGCTGGTCTCACTCCATATCAGCAGCCTAGCGGCACTGCCAATAAGGTAAAAATATGACCAACTGGGACAAACCTTATAAGCCATAACCCTGCCATTTAAACAGTTTTTATTAACACAAGCTGAATTTTCCGTTTATACTACCTACTTTCACTCTCCTGCTGCTACGGCATGTTAGTCTAAAATTTATGTACACAACAAAATACACACTGCACTTTAAGATACATAGATATGATAGATATTCACTTTATTAAATTTGCTCATTGTACAGATCTTGTTTATGAGTGATATTTATTTTTGCACATTTAATCTATGTATTAATCTATTTAGATTAAGCCTTTTCATATTTCTCTTTAATTTGTTTCATAAATTAGTACAGTTGCAGAGCTTCATCAGGGCACATTTTAGTACATATTTAACAGTGCATGTGAAAAAGAAAACATTTTGAAGGCTTTCCCTAAACTCTTCAGTCTGCTGAGTCTCTACAGATGCTTTACAGAGTGCAGTCCATGTATTAATAACTGTTTTATAAACTGTTAGCGGGTAGTCACATCAGAGGCTCCTGTTGTAGTAACGATGTTAATGTTTTGGGTTGTTAGAGATTTTCTGAAGATAAGTACAAAGAGCCACTGTAAATAAAGTGAAATGAAATACCTGAAGGAGAGGATCTGAGATCTTGTAGTAAGAGCAAAAAATGTTCCCAAACCAACATTCTGAGTGCAGTTGGGTTTTGTATTTAAGGAAGTATATGCTCTGCTCACTTAATTTATCTTTGCTATATTGATGGATTAAACCAGAGTTCTGAAAGATATTATTTTTTATGGGAATATGATTTTTTTGCTTTGAGAGAATCAGCCACATCAGGCTCATTAAAAAAAAAGATGTAATCACTTGAGGGCAGAATTGAATTTCGACCCCACTTTCAGAACTTAATTCAATGAGAAACAATAAGGACACAAGGTAGTGATTTTTCACTTTTTGTGGCGGTCCTTAGTTTTATATCCAGTCTCAGGGGACGGATCTGTAGCACCTTCATTTTACAGATACAGTATTCTGAGAATGAGGTCACGAGATGAGCCGCAGATGAAAAGTTTACCCCCAACCCTTTCCATCTTTTATGAGTTTGCTTGTATGGTGACTGAAAGTGAAAAGTGTGCTTGCAAACTTGCTTATTTCTAACGTAACTACTGAACTTTTATTTGTTTAATCTCAATTGTTTCCCGTACCTACTGCACATTAGCTGCTACTAGTGGTTTTGTAATTTATTCTGCATAGTTATTGGCTAATGTTGTCTCTTAATATTTTACAGACTGTCTTGTGGAAACTGACATCCTGCATTTGCCTAGTGAAAAAGGTAAGCAATGTTTGTCAATATTTTATTGGTAATTCTAAGTTTATATAGTTCCTCCACATTTCTTGGTATTTTTTGATTGAGAGAATTGTTGAAATCTAAGTTTAACTATAATAATATACATCCGATGAAGAAAATGAAAATTGTTAGATCTTATAGAAGGATGTCTTCTTACAGTGAGATTTACAGTTTTAAGTTGAAGTTCAAGCCACAAGAGTTTTAGACCGCAAATATTTATATATGTTATTCATTGTTAATACGTTTTTATCATGCAATAGTTTTGAGATATGTTGTTGTCCTGCATATGTACAACTGGAGATTGGTCGGCTCTGAACAGTCAAAACCACAATGTTGATGTAAGCGAGGACCAGAGTTTCTGTTCAACCACTAAACATAGATTAATTCAATTTTATTACCACATCTAAGTAAGTCTTCTAAAAGAACTTTAAATGATCTTCAAAGAGCCAGTGATGGCTAAAACATCAATATAATACGCAAACAAGCTAACGCTTGAGGCTGTTATCACAAACTACCAAAATAAGACTTCACTTCTAGTAAAAACATTGGCAAATTGAGTTCCACATCTACAAACTTCAATTAAAGTCCAAACACCATCAATTGAGCACCAATGTAATGAAGCTTGCGTCAGCACCAGGGTCACATATTCATGTGATAAATGTGGTTACAATCGTAATTTCAGTCTTAATTGGGAACAGGACCATTCACTAGAATTTGTGTGTAGATTTTCTTAAGAAGTCAAAAATGCTCAGTAGCATGTGCAAACCTGACCACAGACTAAACCTGCCCAAGTTCGAGTGGTTGCACAAGACAGCATTAAGTGTTAGCTTCATATCCTTTGGTATATGAATTTGCTGAGAGCCAATCGTGTGATTGCTATGCTCTTCTCTCGATATCATATTTAAGTGCACTCTGTGTGCAGAGCCCCCCCACCCAACATCAAAGTAGGCGTCAAACACCCGACCTCAGAACACCTACTACCTCTTTCATCTCACTTTGGTTTGCAGCCCCACGGGCCTCGTCCGTCTTCTCTGTATGTAAGTGTATGCTGTCAGTATTTTGTTGTATATCATTGTTGAAAGTGGTACTATATGCAGTGTAGATGAACTAACTGTATGTTACACTGTCATTTACCGCTTGCATCGGCGATTAATACGTTTTGAATATTTTTCCGCATCACGCTTCTGTGGAAGTAATGTTTTGACTCTTCTCAACTTTCGTTGAGAAGAGTACACCTTCGCGTGTACATTTTAAGTACAGAGAGTTTTGCCATTTATTTTGACTAATTTTCAGAGTTGCCTTTGATCTGCTAATTTGTCTGTGGTTCAGAAAGCTGAAGGTTGGGGTGCATAGCAGATGTGAAGGGCGACATACGTGGTTTATTGAGCACTGAGCAGACACCTGACTATATAGACTCTCGCTTTTGACATTTTCTCTGGTTTTCTGTATCTTCAGCACAGACAAGGCCGATTGGCACTAGTGAATAAGTCACCAATGGAGAACTTCACCACTGAGGAGAGTTTCATCACTGAACAGTTAGACTCGCAGAGGTAAGGCTCACACACTTCTGTCAGGGCGGAATTGAGGGCCAGTTACGTCTTTAAGAGTTTGACAGTTGAATGTTCTGTTCATAATATACTTATTTCACCATCTCTTAATGCTGGTATTCCACACCTCTGCAGTTAACCGCATTTGCATTTTACAGTTAAATACAGTAGAGCTGTTAAGTCCATAGATGGAAAAAGAGATCATTTGAGATTATTACTTCTATACTTGGGGAATCTCCTAACTATTTTTTTTTAATTTCAGTACTGCCTATGACTACGATGCATATTATGCCGGTGACTTTAATGGAACAGGTCCGTGCGAATATGGAAGCCACGGGAGTTATTTCCTGCCCGTGCTCTACTCCTTGTTCTTTGTGGTGGGCTTTCTGGGCAACAGTTTAGTGGTATGGGTGATCGCAGTGAGTGCCCAGCTAAAGAGCATGACCGACGTGTGCCTTCTAAACCTGGCCATAGCCGATCTCCTCCTCATCTTCTCACTCCCCTTTCTTGCCCACCATGCCAGGGACGAGTGGATCTTTGGAAATTTCATGTGCTCGCTGGTCCTCTCCGTGTACCACATCGGCTTTTATGGTGGCATTTTCTTTATTGTCCTGATGAGTATCGACCGGTACCTGGCTGTGGTACACGCCGTCTATGCACTGAGGATCCGGACTAAGGCGTATGGTATTGGAGCCAGCATGCTCATCTGGCTCGTGGCAGTTTCAGTTTGTTTCCCTGAGCTGACATATCTACAGACCTACGTATTCAACAACGAGACACTTTGCAGCTCTTACCCTCAAAACGACAGCAATAAAGATGTGAGAGCTACCAGCTCCTTCAAAATGAACATCCTGGGTCTGCTGGTGCCGTTGCTCATCATTGGCTTCTGCTACACCATGGTGCTGGAAAGGCTCGTTACCATCCGCTCTTCTCGGAGACAGGCCATGCGTCTCATCATCCTGGCCATGGTGGTCTTCTTTCTATGCTGGACACCGTACAACATTGTAGCTTTCATCAAAGGTTTGGAACTGAAGAGCATAATCATGATCCAGTGTGAGGGAAGCAAAGTGCTCCAGTTTCTCATACAGGCCACTGAAGCTCTGGCATACTCTCACAGCTGCATAAATCCCTTCCTCTACGTGTTTGCGGGCGAGAAATTCAAGAGGCATCTTATCAGGCTCCTGCGTGGCACGCCTGTCTTCAAACTGCAGTTCATGAAGGCCTACCTGACACAGGCTACGGGCTCTGTGTACTCGCAGACCACCAGCATGGAGGAGCGCAGCGCCGCCTTGTGAATTACATGGGAGCTTTTCCGAAAACTTGCTTTCCTGGTGTCAGGGATCATCATGAATGTGTGGCGTTTTACTCGATTTTACTCGTGTATTCATTTGGGTGCCAATCCAAAAAGACAACTTCTGGATTTGACAAAAAAGACAAACATTGTGAAACTTCTATTATTTACAGTTTAAAGTATCATATATCCTATTTTGAAATGTGTAATACATTCTTTATTTTTAATGTTTTTAATAGATGATTTGCCCATTTAGGGTCAGCATGTGAAGAGGCGCTTTGAATGTTTAAGTAGATTCCAAGTAAAGAAATGTACATCTTGTAAATAAAGATTTTGGCAGACCTACCTGCCATTCGGACTTCTTACAGATAAAGATAGAAGGTTCTGATTGGTGTCTGCTGAGACGAGATTTAGAAGGGATTGTGTTGAAAAAGGGAATCCAACATTATGGCCAAACGTTTCATTACCTGAACTCTATATGTTTAAATCTATGGGTATATTCAGTGCAATATTTTAATATGAAACCCAAAAAAGCAGTGTGAATCTGGGTCAGATGCTCAACCACAGACCCCTCACCCTCACCGCCACCAAGACAGGTGACTGTTGTTTGTGCAAGCTGCTTACATGCGTTTCCCATGCACTGAAACCTTTTTGAAAATCACGTTTGCTATAAGAGTTTGCTACAGGTATCAAAGGACATAAAAACGGCAAAGCTCTGAAACCATTCCAGCTTTAAAACTAAAGGTAGTGCGATGTGATGGATCCTGCCGCGTTTTGCGGGGTGCTGGTGTAACACATTGGGTTCACAGCTTCACCACATATCTGATGCTGTGGCCTCAATATGGCACTATGAAGGGGAATCTGGCTGTGTGATGATGAAGGCTGACTTCAAGTAGTGATCCCTCTGTGGCTAACAACATGGGAGTTCTGGTCTTAAACAATGTTTTATCTAATTTAATTTGAACTTTTTGCCAAAAAGTCTGCTCAGTGCAAAGCATTACCTGAACGTAAGAGTCATAGTGTGAGGTAATATTTCTCATCAGCCTTGCAAACATACTTGCAAAATGTGGTTTGCAAAAAAGTTTCCATCTGCCACTGTGAGACTTGCACCGAAAGACTAGAGAGTTTCTCCTCAGCCTGCTGTCACTGATATCTATAGCACTGTTTCAGCTTAAGCCATGCTAAATGCACATAACATGCATTAAGCAAACAGGATGCTTGAACCCAGGCATGAACGCTTGACCACTTGGAGCATAAACAAGTAGTCTATTATTAACACAGAGATGAAGCTCAGCAATAAAAGGTGATCTTAAAAACCACAGCATTTGAAGTGAAAGCAAGTGATTATTTGTCATTGTGAACACAGCACAGCGTGCACCACAACGAAATGTGACCTCTGCATTTGACCCATCCGTAAAAGAGCAGTGGGCAGCTGACATGGGCAGCACCCGGGGAGCAGTGCTTGGGGACGGGACCTTGCTCATGACTACCTCAGTGGTAACTCTACCGGTCCGCGATTTGAACTGGCGACCTTCAGATCACAAGGCGAACACCCTAACCTTTACGCCACCAAATGCCGGGTTGGTTGCATTTTAACTCTGAACTCCAGCTCTGGTGGTGTGAGTCCCAGCAATTATATAGGTGACATCAGTGTGCAATTCAAGATCAGGTCCTGAGCTGTGGGTGCTAATGTTGTTGTTAGCAAGGAGGCAATAAGACCAAATTAATAAGGCAGAAGCTGTTATATTGCTGCATGTTTGCAACTACACTCTTAGAATGAATGTGTAGAAAAAATGACACAAATCATGTGAAGCACTTTAGTTTACACATTTTGTGTTAATGTTTAATGAAATTGTGTTGGAAAAAAATCAGATCTTTTACACATCATGTGTAGTTTTAAAATGTACACAGCACACGCATTTGTTCACAGCATTCAACACAATATGTGTAACCAAGGACATTACATGTGTTAATATTACACATGTTTACACAGCTTTATGTTACCTTTTTGTGCCACTTTCAGTGTCAAAAGTGTCAACACAGTGAATGTGTTAAAATTAACAATCAAAACGTCCCAAAACTCATCCATTAATGTGTAAGAATTTGATATAGTTTGTGTCCATTTTAACACATCTTTTCTAAAAGTGTAATCTTATAAATGTGATCATACTTGTCTGTAAATGTTCAGTATAAAATTAACAGACTGATAATCAAATATCATAATCCTACATTTAATAGTGTATGAGATGATGTTTTTAGTTATGACAGGGTAATACTGATTTAGGTTATTTGGGTTTACTAAATTAAGTAACACTTATTGGTAGAAAGCCAGTGAGATTACTTTTAAAGCAAGTAGCAATTTGACTTTGACTTTTTATTTCAAGCATTTCCTTCATTAATTATTAGTTGTCTCCCCGTTTTAGGAAATATTGGCTTCACCTTTATAATCAGCGTCCTAAAATAGCAAAACTTGCTGTCAATTTGAGTGCACGAGTAAATTAATGAATTAAGAGCAGTAGTAATATGACAGCTAGAAGAGTTCATCGTGATGGCTAATAGGCAGAGTGAAACTGATGGTGAGATACATGATGTTCAGTGACAGAAAGTGTGGAAACACTCAGGGATTGTTAAGTGGAGGGGGAGAGTAAGATGGGGACCCATGGCTGTTGTCCATAGTCTGCTTTACGAGCATGAAAAGAGCCATGACAACGGAGTAAATGTCAAGACTGCTGTAGTACGTTTTGGGAAGAAGTTAGAAGATTTGCTGAGGTTTTATTATCACTTCTCTTTTCCCTCGGAAGTGTGTGATACAAGGTGGAGACGCTCACTTTAATCATTTTTACTGATGTAGTCGAAATGAAAGACAATTCTTAGCAACCGAATAACCAAATAAATAAATAAACAGATAAATAAATGCATGTCCAAAGAAAATGCCAGTCCTTGGAGGGCAAGTCTATAAAGTCCATATATAAAATCATATATTTTCGTAAAAAAGAAAAGAACAGAAACTAAACTCGGTGAAATGGCCCAATGCTGGAACCAACTGCCCAGTAATATCAGATCTGCCCCAACTGCAACAAGTTTTAAACGGATGCTAAAAACTGCACTTTTCTCTGTTGTTTTTCCCACACTTGAGTGCTGAGCTTATTGCAATATTTTAAAATCTCAATATCTTACTGTGCCTGATTTTCAAAATATTTTTATAGCACTTTTAATCATTTTATTTCTTTTTTATCTTTATTTTTATTTCTTTTCTTATTATGTTTTCTTTTTATCTTCAATTTTAACATTTTAACATTGTTTCTGTAAAGCACATTGAATGACCCTTGTGTATGATAATGTGCTCTATAAATAAACGCCTTGCCTTAAATAAATAAATAAATAAATAAATAAAGCATCAGGGAGCAAAATGTTCACCTATATACAGTCTGATGAACATAGTCACTGATGTTCAGTGACAGAAAGTGTGGAAACACTCAGGGCTTGTTAAGTGTAGGCCAGAGTTAGATGGGTCTCCCCACCATAGGGATGAAACGTAAACACAACTAGGACTTTGTGAATCAAGCTGACACAATTTCATTTTAGCAAGTACAAACAGATTGATCACAACTTAATACTGAACCTCAAGGTGTTTCTAAAGTGCTACGTTAGATTTGTCGTCATGTATGATAAACATATTTTCTTTAGAGCATTTATTATTTATTGTATGTAACTTCTTGTAATATTTTATGAAGCCTGTATTTCATGGTTGGCACCCAATCGTTACCATTTCTGATGACATCACGTACATCTGATGATATCACGAACATCATGTATCTCACCATCAGTTTCACTCTGACTATTAGCCACCACGCTGAACTCTTCTAGTTGTCATCAGTTGTGATTAGGGGCAGTTGGTGGCGTAACATTAGAGTGTTCGCCCGTGAGTTCAAATCCAGGGCAGGTAAAGTTACCGCTGAGGTACTCATGAGCACGGTACCGAACCCAAGCACTGCTCCCCGGGTGCTTGTTAGCTGCCCACTGCTCCTTCACGGATGGATTAAATGCAGAGGTCACATTTGGTTGTGGTGCACTGTGTGCTATGCTGTGGTGTGTTCACAATGACAAATAATCACTCACTCACTTTTGTGTAATTTATGGTGCAGCCACTGGGGACATCCCCTGGATTTTTTTCCCACCTCTTTTTGAAAGCACAGTCTGATAAAAATATAATGACACCTCCATACACAGTGACATTTAAAATGCTGAGTGTGAGTTTGATAAATGACGCTCTCAGTGCTGCTTGTGAGAGTTCAGTCAGACTAGAAATTTGTTCTGTCATACTGAAGTGTATATCCGTTGTTTAGGTATTTGCCGTATGCTTGAAGGGTAAGGCTAACGTGAGTTTTTCTGGTTAATGTGATGACGTGGCGCTCACATGGGAGCCTCATGAACTTACAGGTCTTTCGGAGAAATGCACGGACCACAAAACTAAATATCAGCGATTACTTTTTTTTCCGTTTTTGGTTAAAGCTTAATTATAGAATTAATCAAATTAAACTTCATGAAAAGAGTCGAAATGACTGGCTTGAATTGAATTTACCCAAGCTCCTGTGGGCCTTCTGGCATATGAAATTGTGATTTGACTTTTGGGTAGGAGGGCAGAGGGCAGGTTTGTTAATGAGAGAAGAGGTTAACGATGTAAAAAAAAACCCTGAAAAACTACCACCTGGAAATTTGTCCAATTCAGATTACAAGACTGAAACAGATCACGTGCCCGTAACTTTATCAGTAACACCACACTGATTCATTTGACATTAAGAAATGAGAAATGTACCAACCCCATCTCTCGGAGCCCCCTCCCACTTTCAGCTCAGACTTGTCAACACAGAACAAGAACGAGTAAGCAGGAGGGAGGAAGCGAGAGAGAGAGAGAGAGAGAGTGTTCTTTACCTTAAACAAGAATCAGCTGATAAATATACACTACCTTTCACACCTTTACGCGTTACATCCTGTCATGTCAGGAAGAATGACAGGGTTTAATAATATCTATAGCAGCATCTGGCACTCGCTTTCCTGTCTAACAAACCACTTAGGCGTTGACCTCCTGAGCAGCAGTATTTCAAGTTTATCCTACAGCTCAACCTGCTGCAACACACACTGCCACACAAGCCTAACATACAGTAGCTGCGCTACATCATTACCTCCATGAAAAGTGCCATGACAACAGAGTAAATGTTCAGACTGCTGTAGTATGTTTTGGGAAGAAGTTGTATTTGCTGAAATTGTATTTTAACTTCTCTTTTCCCTCAGAAATGTGTTATACAAAGTGGAGACACTCACTTTTATCTGCTTAAAGGACCGTTGAGTCATTTTGACTGATGTAGTCAAAATGAAAGACAATTCTTAGCAACTGAACAAACAGACAGACAGACAGATAGATAGAAAGAAAAATGCCAGTCCTCATAGGGGCAAGTCTATAAAGTTCACAGAATGAATATATTTTCGTAAAGTAAATAAATAAATAAATAAAGCATCAAGGAACAAAATGTTCATCTAAGTACAGTCTGATGAACACAGCCTCTATTTAGTAAAATACTTCATAAAATTATTTTTAGTGTGAAACTGTGAATCTTGGGCATAACATGCTGAAATGTGAAATACAACAATTTCATTATATTTCCTGCTGATGTCACCATCCAAATTTTGTTGTAATTATTATAACAGACAATGTACTTGACATTTTATATGACACAAAGTTGCCTTGACCCCAACAAAATTAAATAAAGTGGCCAAAGAAGTGTGAATTCAGATGAAATAGTAACCAGATTGTTGTGCACAGTAGATGCTGCTGACGTGTCTGGTCTCCATTGTGGGCGGAAGCAATGACAAGAATGACGTACACACAGAGGATCTGACAGCCAAAACTACAGCAGAAAATGTTGCAGCGGCGTCCCAATTTAAAAAGCCACTTCATCTGCCCTATCACGACACCACAGACTACAACAGGAAATCCTCTAGTGTAACGATAACACAGTGAACCAAAATGCAAAGTGCATTAAACCCATTTTTATTTTCAGACAGGTGTTGCAAAAACTGACGTTGTGAAATAGGCACTGTTCAAAACCAGTAGAGACAGTCCGTCAATAAAACAAACGCTAATCGTGGAGCAAAAGCAAAGAACCCAGAAGCATAAAACAGTGATCAGTAAACAGGAGGCCAGAGCAGAAAACCACGCGGCTTGCAGTACAAGACATAGCAATACTTCACGAAGAAAGGACGAGAACACTGGTCTTTAAAAACAGAAGTCAAGGGTGTGGCAAGTTAAAACTCAGGTGAATCTGATCTATTAACTAAGGGCCTTTCTGAAAATTTGGAACTGGAATCCTACCCTACCGTTACCATCCATTTGCACAGATTTTTATTTTCATTTGTCTACTGATTTACATTAATGGTTTGTAAGTTGATATGTTTGACTGTGATCTATAGCAGCGTTTCTCAATCCCAGTCCTCGCGGACCACCGCTCTGCGCAGATTCGACTTTCCCGACCCACAGCACAGCTGATGCTACTGATAAGCTAATTAGCAACGTAGGACCAGCGTGCGACGGTGCAGGAAATACCGAATATGTGCAGAGCAGTGGGCCTCGAGGACTGGGATTGAGAAACGCTGATCTATAGTATCGCAAGGGCATCAGTCTATACTATGGATGCCTTGCACGTCACAAAGCTGTAGCCACTGCCATATTGAGTACTGCGCTTGTTTCCAATGAAAATAAGTACCGAATCTGCTCCAGACTGACAGCTGGTTACCTGTAAGCTAACATGACCTTTAAGAGGTTTACTTTAGTTATTAATGTTATGGACATTTCTCACTTTGATGTCTGAGAACTTAAGAGATACAACGAAAACATCACTATTATTGGATGCGATCCGTACAGAGTCCCTCCAGACGTTTTCCATCATCTCGCATCCGCTGACACACTACCTAACTCTTCCTTCCACGACATTTACCTCTAGCTGGAGCATAACCCATCGTCATATAAATTATGGCATCTCAACGAGAAGTAAATCTTTTTGCTTAAAGGAAAGGTAAGCCGCGTTCTTTCGCTCAACTTTGTGTGAACAGTGGCTAGCGCTTTCTAGCTGTTGTTAGCGCAGCAAAGGGGCAGGCTAGGCTAAGTTAAAGCATGTGTCAAATTGTAGAGATGGATTAGGTGGGTAAACTGAGGGATGAGCGATGTAAGAGTGATGTAAGTCTAGACTAAACAGACTATTAGACTATTTTTGGAATTACTAGAGGTGGGTCTACTAGCCTCCTCGCGAGCTCCTTAGTTGTTGACACGTATCAAACTTATGTGCTGTTGTCTTTAAGAGTTTATTTTAAGCATGCCATTTTGTTTGTAGTATTAATAGTTTTACAAACTTAAACGTTACTTAAGAACAGTTATTTCACAGCCAGTGATATGCACATTTACTGATAACTAAGTTGCTGAAATTCAGTGAAATTCGTGTTGGTTCTCATTGACAGACAGGCAACAGCTAAACAGCTCATTAGTAGAAGCTGTGTGTCTAACGTGGATGGATGTTTGGATGGATTGATGGATGGACACTTCACTTTCACTGGACACAAGCACAGTACTCAATATGGCGGTGGCTACAGTTCTGACGTGTGTGATGTCAGCTGCAAGGCATCAATAGTATAAGTGGCGCTTCCATCAAGCCGCACTATCAGCGAGAGAGGATATGGTCTTTTTTTTTTTTTTTTTTTTTACAACAGAGCCTACCTTCTATATCAGGGGTGTCAAACTCAAATACACAGTGGGCCAAAATTAAAAAGCTAGCCTTGAGATTTATTTTTAAAATGTCTACAATCGAGGACGTTTTTCCTCCTCTTCACATATGACGATTCTGCCTCCCACGTGTCTTGAAAGCTCCTCTATTCCACCTTGCGGGGGGTGGGCGCTTGTGGGTCGTGACTGACAACGCACCAGCAGAGCATTCTGGGATTTGTTGTAATAGCGGTGCGTGTGCTGTCTAGTAGATAGATAGTAGATATTTGGCATCATCTCACAGGTCAAATAGGGCCTGAGTTCATCTATGTTCTATATGATCTTAGAGACTGTCCTATTGTCCTTCAACAGCAAGGGATACATGAAGTCCACTGATAATGAACTAAGGATATGACGAATGTTCTTTAAAGCAAATAAATTCTAAACATATACAGATGATTATTAGTATAGACTGGGCTCTGTCAGCGTACACTGTGGTTATGAATATGCGTTGACAATGTTTAGATTCTACTGTAGTATGAGTTGTCCCCCTAGAGGACATATGGAAGTAAAGCATTTCACAGGTGTGGTCTGTAATCTGTTAGAATAATAATTTAATAATAAAAAATAGAACTGCACATATAGAAAAAATGTAAAGACATTTGGGCATTGTGGAAATATGACACAAAACGTAAAAAAATTTTTTTTAAGCATTTTTATTAGATTTTATTAAATGTTTTTTCCTTTTTGTTTTTTTTAAATGTCATGAAGCAATCATATTTGTAGCAAGGCACATTTTAACATTTTGATAATTTAAATTGATGTCACTGATAAACTGCACTACATATTTTGTCAAGATGAATTGTATATGATATTGTAAACTCAGAAAATAATAAATCTCTTTTACAATTAATTTAGCAACATTTTCTGTCTAGATTAAATTATTTTACTTAAGAGGTTAACATTAAACACTTACATGGAAATACACAAAATTAAATATACAATTTAAATACCAAAAAAGAGAGATTTTGTAGCAGAGCAGTCAGTCTGTACTTTACCAATTTGTCAATCCTCACTAAGAGGTTTCTCAGCATTCTAGCCTTCAATAATGTCCCTTTAGTAAAATCCAGTGGTCTTCTTGTGCACCATTCATGTCCATAACTGTATTTGCAGCAGTGTCTGAATGAAATGCTTTCTGCAATTAGTCATGACAGTTTCAAATAGCCAATAGTTTCAAAGAGAGCTGAAGTGCGACGCAGTAGTCCAGCTGGGCTAATCCGAGAGTGGCACCTGTTGTTTCGTGTGTGTTACTGCATGCTGATGAGAGGGACTTAAACACCGACCGCCCACCCCGCAACCACTAAAATCCCCTCACCACTTTCATACCTCCAGAACTGCAGTCATTTTTCGAACGACCGCGTCAGAGAGTAAAGGACAATTGACTCACTGAAGCAAGTATTTTCAAGCATGAGGTTCTTAGAAAGCTCCTTCCTGATTAGAACAGAAGGGGAAATCCTGCCGTTTATTATTATTATTATTAGAAAGCTGTGGAAGCTCTATGATAGATAGGCTCAAGAATCGACCAATATGTGGTGTTATCTCACCCGGGTTCTGCAAGATAAGGCCCTAAAACGAGCCGATGGTTTAGGGAAAAATAGAGAGTAGAATGAGTCAGAAGCAGCTCTCATCGCCTGAGAGATTATGTGCCCTATAGCTGTGGGAGTATGCAAAGCAGCAGCTCTCACAGCCCACGGCATCTTCACACCTGATAAGTGAGCGGGAGGAGGAAGCTTTATTTTCACACCATCAGACAAACAAGTCACAGCGTCACTATCACAGACTTACGAGTCTCACCTGTAGACTAATAACAGGAACAATTAAAAAAAAATTCATTTCGACAAGGGCGACGCCAACGCTTAAGTGACATAGGGTCAGTGTAAGAAGACAAATGGGGTCAGGGAGGGAGGATTTGCTGCCTGTTTTCCCTTCCCCAGGTGGCAGACGGGCTGCAGTGATAAGATCTAATTTCAGGTCATATCACCACATCTGCAGATGCGCTGCATGCTCGATTGCTCTACAAACGTTTTCACACCTTCTCGTTTCTCACCCCTGACATTCTGACGATTAACTTTGGGGTGGGGGTGATTAGGTTCACAGTATGATTTATTTGGGCTGGGGGCAGAGATTTGACAAGAAAACTACAACAGCTCTGACCTCAAACTATCGCGTGCAAGAAGTACTGCCTGTTTGCGCCATTTGAGACCACGGTCTGCGGCTTCGATGATTTCTCGTTATCCTGTCTGTTTTTAGTGTAAGCCTTTGTTGGGGAACTAGTTCACTATTTGATTTGCTGATCTGTCAGCAGATTAAACTGATCAGACGGTACTCTACACCCTCACTGGTGGCTTTTCCAGAATTACATTCAGATAAAAACTCTCCACGCACACAGTAAGGGCGAAGGCATTTCAGAATAGTAGAGCTGTACAGAACTAGAATATTATCAATATTAGCACTCTCTACTTAATTATAAAAACAATGATTTTTTAAATCCAGTAGACACAATCCTTCCAACACAAACAGTTGTTGCTAGTTACACTTAGCGCACACATTTACGAAGTGAAATTTGTCTTTTGGAAACTGATACTAAAGAGGTGAAATAAACACCTGCAGGCTGTTATGTAACTGATGGTGCAAAACAAAGGTTTGTTGACACGTATGTGGATATTTTTATAAACGCAAATTTTTTATTTTATTTTAACTGAGTTCTAGCCACCTCAAATGCATATACAGTACTGCGCAAATGTTTTAGGCAGGTGTGAAAAAAGGCTGTAAAGAAAGAATGCTTTCAAAAATGGAAGCGTTAATCATTTCTTTCCATCAATCAACAAAATGCAGTGAATGAACAAAAGAGAAATCTAAATCAAATCAATATTTGGTGTGACCACCCTTTGCCTTCAAAACAGCATCAGTTCTTCTAGGTACACTTGCACACAGTTTTTGAAGGAACTCGGCTGGTAGGTTGTTCCAAACATCTTGGAAAACTAACCACAGATCTATAATCCTATAATCCTACAAAATAATATAATGACTACAAAATAATATAATGACTATAATCCTACAAAATAATATAATCCTACAAAATAATATAATGACTATAATCCTACAAAATAATATAATGACTATAATCCTACAAAATCCCTGACTTTGTGCAAGTGTACCTATAAGAATTGATGTTGCTTTGAAGGCAAAAGGTAGTAACACCAAATATTGATTTGATTTAAATTTTTCAAAACAATCATTATTTCTATTTCTGAAAGCATTCTTTGTTTACAGCATTTTTTCCACACCTGCCTAAAACTTTTGCACAGCACTGTATTAAAAAAAAATACCCACCCTCCAATGTGAAGCTTTTTCAAACCCTGGACTCATTTATGCAGATGCATTTATAACCGCATATGTGTAAACAGGGCTTTTTTTAAACGAATGTTGTGTAAATGCAATTTAAAAAATACACATGGCCCTAAACCTTGAATTGGTACAAAACAGATCGCAAAGTGCTGCAGTTCCTCTGTGCTAACGTTGGTTGTCGGTTCAACTCCCGGACAGGTAAAGGTACTACAGATGTACTCATGAGCAAGGTACCGTCCCCAAGCGCTGTTCCCAAGGCCCTGCCAAAAAGTTGCCCACTGCTCACGGATGCCACGGATGGGGCAAATGCAGAGCTCATGTTTCATCGTGGTGCTGTGCTGTGTTCACAATGACAAAGAATCATTCATAAAAACAGTAACTCTAGGGATTTTAACACTGGCATTGCACATTTAAAGAATGTAAAACTTTGAGTCAAATATTTCTTGTTATTTCTTTGTTATTTTTACTAGCAAAATACGTTTAATACTTAAGTACTCTGCTCTTACTGTGACTAACTTTTTGCGAGACCCTTTCTTTGTAAGGATTGTTTTCTTTTTTTAATCTGAGTTTCACATCCTCTAAACACCACTTTAACACGGAGGAGGATGTGATGAAACCCAAAACGCAACACCGCTGATTGTGTTTGTACTTACGAATAATTATGGATATTCTTTTAAACTTTTAATTAGCTTAAGGGAGTGATGTCAGTGTTAGTTTTACGTTGTTGTGAGGATTCATATTCAGCAGCAGTGCCTAACAGCACACACAAAAACAGACTAAGAAAGTAGACAAGACTCAGATACCAATAAAATGTTTCATATGTTTAATTTTAAAAATAACAGGGGAGAGGACAAAATAAACTATGTACAGCACAGATTGTGCAAATATGTATGGTTTCTGTACAAAGAAATATACACGCAAACGTAAGACTGAGTCAAAAACATTCAGAAATGACGTACGAGCTGCATGTAGAAAACATGATGTGGCTACGTCTGTGTTGTTATGGTCGTCGGGAGTCTGTACAGTTACACATAACAAAGAAATAAATTAAGGACGACAACAAAAAGCGGGGGAGGAAGCTTACGTTTTGCACCTCTGACTCGGGGGTTACTGACACGCACTTTAAAATTCCACAAGTTACCACAAGCTGGTCTTCGACCTTAAACACTGATGTTTGCAAAGAAAGTAAAAACGATACTAAATGAGGTACTAAAATCTAGAGATTAGTCTCGCTGACTCCGCTCACTACTTTCGAATAAAGCAGCGCTAAAGCAGACGTCAGTCAGACACCACGGACACGTTTACTCATGCAGAAGTACAACTTTAGGTCTTCAATAAAGCTCCAATATTAAACACCAGAAATGTTTAGAAATGATTAAACATACCATGTAGCACTACTTTCAAAACTGGAGAAACCCGAAAGCAAGGAGATTTTAATAAATAAACAAACGTACATGTAAACAGCCACTCGCATTCAGAACTCATTACACCGTTGTTGTTGTTTTTTTAATAATCATAACCCGAAGGGAGAAAGGACCGCGATTAGATTATATATTTATATATAAAAAAGGTTAACTTTGGTATAATAATTAAAATCCATAACATTCACCAAAGAGTAAAGGAAGAAGAAGACGACAACGAAGTGCGACACAGACACAAACGGCTTCCACAGACTTAGCTTACGCTTCCACGAAATAATACTGAACACGGGAAAAGTTGTCTGTAGCGGCAGGACGCTGCTTAACTTTAGCGGATTTAAACGCGGTAACGTTGCAAAACAGCCGCGACACTGCACACAGAAAAGTCCAAAAGTGAAGACATTTTCTGCCGCGAATACAGACGCCTCCCGAAGAAATCACGGCGAAAAGAAACGAGACGCATGAAGGCAGGTAGAGCTTATTTACAACGTAAGGCTGATGGAGTTGCATGAAAAAGCTGATCGATCTTCAGAATGACTTGAAGCTTTTAGAGCTTACAACTGGATTTTTTTGTGACCCATTTATGACTCCCATACGGAGCTGGTGGACGTGGCACGTGACTAATTTCCGCTAGCTAACGAAACATGAGGCTAGTGCTCGATGCTAGCACAACCATGCGGTTCCCATAGGCATGCAAGAGCGAATGAGCGTTAGCCACCAGAAAATAAAGAACGCAAACCCAGAACGAATCGTTTGGATTTTGTTCGAGATGTGCCTTCTGACAAGACTGCGATGTTACATCTCCAGCTCCGCTTCCATACAGCAGTTGAGGAGGAAGAAGAAGAAAACGAGTTCACATGAACAGAGATGCAGAGATAAACGGATTAAAAGTCAACACATAACCAATTTCATTTCTCTACTATCTTAAATAATTTTTGTTGCTCCTCCAAAACGTTGAAGATAAAGAGATCTCCTTCGCTGTGCTTCTATACATGTTTTGTACAAAATGCAATCTTTCCTGAATTCAGCTGTACAGTACGGCAACAACCTGATTCAAATACTGTCTAAACAAACAAAAACAAACGAAGCTTGCCCTTTCTGGCTCATCGGAGAAAACTCTCGGAAAAAAAGTCTCTTTTTTTTGTGCTTGTGTGCATTTTCCATACAAACAGGATATGATAATGAGGTGTTATTACTTCCTTCTTTTTCTTCCATTTGTGTGAAGGGTAAGGGTAGTGGAAGGACTTTTTAAAAGAGTTTCATCACCAGCAGCAGCAGCAGTATACAAAAACCCAGGACCACAGGAATACGGGACGTGGCTCCAAAAACGAGGATGAGATTCCAGTTCCGCATCGGAATTATTTTCCATTTTCCGCTCGCATCCTTTTTCTAGAACTTCCCTTTCACGACTGGGAGAGAGATCAACGTTACAGCATCTTTTTCCGAGAACCCCTCGGCGTTGTCCCGTCAGAATCCTGAAAGAGGACGAGGTCTTCTCTCAGGACCGTCTTGGTTCGTTCCCCAGATTTTTCCCCCTCAGGCCTGCCCGAGGACCCGGCTGCGCACGAAGGCCCGTAGTCCGTCCACGGGCCTCAGGTCGTTCTGGTGCTTGCGCCGCTCGATGAAGGCCACTAAGCGCGAAGTGTCCAGCCGCGAGGCGCCGGAAGCGGGGTTGGGCCTGAGCCACGGCTCCCCCTGCAGGCAGGCGAGGGCGGTGGGACGCCTGGACGGCTCGGCGCGCAGCAGGGAGCGCAAGAAGTCGCGCGCCGCCCCGCTCACGCCCCGGAAGTAGTCCTCGGGGAAGCTGAAGTCCAGACGGCAGATGTTGAGGCAGGTCTCCTCGGCGCTCTCGTCCAGGAAGGGAGACGCGCCGCTCAGCATCACGTAGGCCAGCACACCCAGGCTCCACAGGTCCGACGCCAGCGCCGCCGGCTCGCCCAACACCAGCTCCGGGGCGGAGAACTCGGGGCTGCCCACCAAAGGGTGGATGTAGGGAGAGCCGGAGATGTGGGCCGCGTCCCCGAAGTCCGTTAGCTTTACCACCGGCTGGGTGGACGTCTGCTCCACCACCACATTCTCTGGCTGGTGGAGTGGTCAGGAAATATATTAGCGTATTAAATGAGTAACGTAGAAGAAAGTTGCTCTTAAAGCCCACTTATGCAGATGTTTTCTTAATTGAGATTGGTTAGAAGTTTGGTTGTTAAGAACGGATTTTACGAATGACGGGGAGCTCTCTTGGAGAAACTTTATTGCCTGTTTGCTTACTGGGTTTCCCACAATTTTACAGTTGTATAATGATGATCTAAAACATGCCACACAAGCTACTTTTTTCCACCAGCATTACTTAAGTTTTTGTGATAAAATCTGGACTAGGGGCGTTGAAATTAATCCCGTAATCGTTGCATCGTAAGGCGGACCTGTATGATTCTGCACTGATGCAGTGGCAGACCACAATCGATTATATCAGACTTATCAACCGGTGGTCCGTGGCCCCCTGGTGGTTCGGCACATGCATTCCAGTTTCACTACTGAAATCCCTTTTAAAAATGATTTCATTTGATTGATTTTTCAAAACATTTCCAGATGATTTGGACATCTTTATAAATAATGAACAAATATCTAAAAAATAAAGGGAAAAAAATAATGTAAAAAAATTCATGAGATGCCTAGAGATATATCGTATCAAATCGAATCGTTGACATGATAATCGTAATTAAATCGAATCGAATCGTCACTGAAAGTTCTCACCTCTAATCTGGACTGACGAGATAATATTGTTCAGCCCTGTTTAAACATGCGTTTTGTGGTGCAGAGTTCTGAGAGACTAAAACCCTGTGTTGGGCACCATGAAATCCCAAGAGAACCTGAAAAATCCCCAGACAGCGTAAAAAAAACAACGTTGAGCCCCTGAGGAAGAGCTTTAACCCCGAGCTGCTGCGGGGAGACTGGAATTAGGCAATGCAAATCTCTCTAGATTAAGTATTTCCCCTCTGGCTCTTGCTGCAGGTTAGTTTGGGCTCCTTACCTTCAGGTCCAGGTGAGCTATTCTGCAGGTGTGCAGGTAGCTGAGAGCCTCTAAGACGTCCCGCAGGTACAGAGCCACTTTCTCTTCCGTCAGGTTCCCCCAGCTCACGATGTAGTCCAGGAGGCGTCCCTGGTCAGCGCTGCACACCACCACCACCATCACCATGGGGATTAACAAACATAATCTCTCATTTCTACATCAATTTATTTCACATGTGACTGTTTTTATATATATATAAATATATTCCTGAAATCTACCCTAAACCCATGCTCGAAATAATCCAGATTTTTTTGGATCAGCCTGATAAAAAGTTCTGAACGGCGGAAAACGGAGGGTTTGAGTTATTCAGAGCTTTTAGTAGAATTGGGATACCGTTTAACAATGCCAACAGTTCTGAATTTTTGGCCCATGATTCTACTAAAAAGCTCTGCTTAAAGTGAACTAAAAATCTGATCCAGGATTACGACACATAATCCAACTTCACAATCAGCATTTAGTTTTGAAAAATCTTTCAATCAATCGATTATCCCGTAAGTGTCCCGACCAGCTTCCTTTGGACCAGTGGGAACACGGCATGAGAGTACGTACATCTCCAGGACGAGGACGAAGCTGGTGGGGGTCTCGAAGGTGTCGATCAGGCCCACCAGGTGAGGATGCTGCAGGCACTGCAGGACGCTCAGCTCCCTCACCACCTGCTCGCGCCGCATCAGCTTCTTGTTGACCAGCTTGGCGGCTACCGAGCGCCTAGTCCCGCGCTGCTCGCACCACTTGGCCACGGCGAACCTGCCTCTGCACAAACGCGCCGGCAGAGAGACGTCAAAGAGTTCCGTGGAGAAATCGGCACGCGCTAAAAAAAACAAAACAAAAGCTCACAGGCATCGGCGGAAAACTCACCTCCCAAGTTCCATTATCTCGGTGTAGAGCGATTCAAAGCTGTCCTTCCACAAAACGCCGTCGCTGGGAACACCTGCAGGAAAGAATCAATGGGGCCATGAATACAGTGCAATAATAATAATAATTACGAAAGTGAGTGATTATTTTGTCATTGTGAACACACCACAGCACAGCACACAGTGCACCATAACCAAATATGACCTCTGCATTTAACCCATCCGTGAAGGAGCAGTGGGCAGCTAAGAAGGGCCCCACCCGGGGGGCAGTGCTTGGGGACGGTACCTTGCTCATGAGTGGTAACTTTACTGGCTCTGGATTCGAACGTGCAACCTTCTGATCACGGGGCAAACACCCTAACGTTACGCCACCAACTGCCCCTCTATGAAGTAATGTTTCTGCCCGGTTTATTATTAATAATAAAAATAATAATGCAGAATACCTATGGAGAACAGTTTGTTAAAACTAATTAAAACAAGATTATTTTCCTACTGTTGCCACTGCATGCATATTTACTAAGCCTGTAGTTCATTCATTCATTCATTCATTCATTTTCCGAACCGCTGAATCCCAATCGGGGTCGTGGGGCGGCATTTTTACTTCACCAGCGATTTGGAAACTGTGCCACGGGCTAAGAAATGATGTAGCTTCTGCTCAGTCTCTACTTCACTTTGCCAGAAATATAGTAAAAAGCCCTATATTGCATGTCCTGCAGGGTGTGCATTTATGGGTTAGAATCAGCGTAACGCAGATGAGTAAAAAATAGTTTTTTCTAGGAAGTCACACTCTCCATCTTCCTGTTTTCTAAACTGTAATTTGACTCTTACTCAAGTAAATATTCCACGTTTCATACTGCCTTTGTTACAACCAGTCTATTCTCAGGAACGGAAGTCAGTATCAGGAGAAAAATGCTCCGTTTAGAACGCGTCTCCGTCTCTAGGTGCACGCTGAGTGGAATCATAGCTGTGGAATACACCCACAAGGGTCCCATACTGACGCAGGTTCAGACCGGGTCCAGACCGTTTGTGGGGAGCTGCGACACTCTCTTGTTTATTCACTCACATACATACACACACACACACTCGTCCGATAAGCGATATGTAGAAAGGGAAAATAAAACAGCTTATTGTTAAATGTTAACATATTAGTCCGAACGTATGGCAGACGAGAGCAGAACGAAGTGTTTCATTAAAACTTAAAAAGTACCTAATTTACTTGATTAAAAAATGGAAAAATGCTGTTTCTGTTATTTATCACTGATTTGTGTGCATGAAATATACCAAAATGAAATGGAATTTGAGTAACTTAATAACAAAGTACTTTTTTGCTCTCACTTGAGTAGGTTTTTCTAATGGAAATTATTGCTGTCACACTTTATTAGCACCTGCTCTCATGACATGACGATGACATTTAATGTTCAGCCATTTACTGCATTAGATTAGTGCTTTGAAATGCTAAAAATATTGATACATTAGTAGATTCATACACATAACTTTACATATTTATCACATGCCGTGTGTTAATCACCACCAAATTACTGTTACTTCGTCGTCACATTCAGGCTGCAAAACTGTAAGGTGTATTTTTCTCTACAGAGTTCTACTCGCGCTGATTTAACAGGATGTGAGACCACCACACTTCTCTCTCTGTTTCACCCCAAAGGGCTGCCATGTAACACAGTTCCTCTTTACCTTCTGTACTTTTCATGTTGAATATGAGCTTCACTTCTCAAATTCTAGATTGTCTGTTTGCAAAATTAGCGAAAATGGTGCTACCACAGTAGTATGTGTACTTTAAACGGCTGCTTACTGTTGCTACGCCTTTTGTTGTGTTTCTTAAGGCAAATACGACACTGTTGAGAAATGACACTGATGCAGGTCCGCTTCTCTAAGGCCTGGAATATACTTGCCGTGATCTACGTACGGAGATACCAACTCTCATGCATTCGGCAAATTCGACAAATCTGACATTCTTCTGTGTTGTAATTTTTTTACTCATGTGCACTCATTTCCGAATGACTATAATAACCCCCCCCCCGCGTATCCGTACACAGTTGCGTTGTTAACGTTTGTGCTTGCGTCCATACTGTGCGTCGTAATCTGTAGTGTGTACTCCTCACCACCAGGAGTCAGTGTTGAGGCCGCAAACCTAATAAATGAATACCTGTATCTTAAAATCGTCATCTGTTACTCCAAATAAACACGTCTCGCAACACTGCCCCCTGTAAATTATGCGGGTATTGCATCTCCGTATACGTTCCGTTAGTTTTTGAGTATGTGCACAAAAAACGACGCAAAGAACGCAGGATACGGATCGCGGCTCTACGTACGTTAACAGCAAGTATATTCCAGGCCTAAGAGCGAATGGTGCAGACGCCTGTTTCCGGATCTGTCTGCCTGCTCCCGGACCAGTTAAAAGTACCACTGAGGTACCGTCCCCAAGCACTGCTCCCCCCCCCCCCCCGGGTGCTGCACGTCGGCTGCCCACTGCTTCTTCGCCGATGGATCAAAGGCAGAGGTGCACTGTGTGCTGTGCTGTGTTCTGTTCGGAACAGGGTTGGGAATCGAAAACCGGTTCCCACGGATCAGCTCCATCGAAATTGTACACCTCCAAACATATCGATTCTTCTTAACGATTCTCTCGTTTCCCAGCATGAAGTTTGCCGTCGCGGTACATTACATCACACCCTCTGCAACTTGACCTTCGGCCACGAGGAATCATGACATATCAATGATATTTTTAGCTTTGTAAACCTACGTGCTGCGTTTGTCAGCACGCACGACTCTAACAGAAAAGACCAACATTCACTAAAACCTTCCAGTTCGGTTCAATCTTCCCGGTTATCACAGACAAAACTCACTGTAGCTGATAAAAAACAAAAACAACCAGCGTTCCACTCCCAGTACAGCCGTGTACTCGATTTTAAATTATTCCCGACGCGATGTCCACAGCGCTATTGTGCTGCAGCTATCAGGGCAAAAATGTACGTCTCTCCCAGAAGTGAGTCAAAAACGACTTATAGACCAAAATAAGTCCAAATGCTCAAAAACTGGCAAAACTTCAGTATTTCGGAATCTTATCAATTCACACTCCTACTTCAGAATGACAAAGAATCACTCACTTATGTTCACTTAATCATCACTGTAATCTGTTTTCTGTAAACAAACCCTCATTTCACGATCTTTCAAATGAAACCGGCAACAGCATGAAAGTGTTGCATGAAACATCACAGTACATACTGTTCTGCATTTTTGCACATCTCTGTAGTCACTTCTTATTCATTCTGTGACCTGTTCAGATAAAGTCTGTGACTTTCTGTAGGGCGTTGGACGTGGTCAGATCCCTCAATCCTCCTTATTTACATCAGTAACTTACATATGTTTCAAATCATTTTTTTCTTACTTATTTTTGCCCCAAAAATCAAAGCATAATGTCTGTCAGTGAGGACCTACCTGGCAGCAAACTTCACTCCAATTTCTGGAATCACTGTGCAAGAACATCTTTGATTTTATTGAACTAATTTAGCCTTTTTCTTCAAATTAACAAAATGATCTTTAACTATCTCAGATGAAGTCGGTCTCAAACTTAACACCTCAAAATGAGACACTGAGTTTTGACTTTTTTTTTTTACACGTGTTTACATGTACACTTTTTTTTTAGTAGCTCATGTTTGCAAGCACCAGCTTTGTCACCACGTGCCACAACAGAAGCAGACCTTGCACTCTGAGGCTGGCGGTCGACGTCGCGGTGCCAATTTCACTGATGGCGGTGCAGAAGTAGACGCCGCTGTCGTCCACTGTGGCAGCTGAAATGCTCAGCGTCACCTCGCCTGTCTCACTGCGCCGCGCCAGACGGACAGACGGCGAGAGAATAAGAGAGAGAGAAAATGAAAAAAGCGATGGGATTTCAGACGTTAGGTGAGTTCAGAAATGATTCACTGGAAAAACAGACCCCCCCAAAATATATCTGTGCAAAGTTTACGGTCTGAAAGTCTTATAAGATGAAGCTGATAAGATGTTTCTATGGCGACTCGGTGAGGTAGAGCTACAGAGACATCTAGGGGTCGAGGATGGAAACAGTTGCGAGATGGCAGTATGTTGCAGGTGAAATTCGGCCTAGACGTGTATGCGTGTGTGTACCTTTGTGTGAGTGTGAAGCGTCCACCGTCGCTCAGGATGCTCAGGTCTGGACCCTTCCAGGTGACGGTGGCTTTGGGCTGAGCGCAGATCTTGCAGCGGAGTGTGACGCTCTCGCCGCTCTCGCACTCCACGTCGCCCAGCGGCACCAGGAACTCCGGGGGAACTGCCCGAAATGAGAGTTCGGGAAAAGTCTGTACATGCCTCAGTTTGAACTACAATTTGAAAACAACACATTTGTGTATAAAGTGCTTTCCGAGAAAGTCGTCTAATTTGGGTAGAAAACTTACCGTCATATATGTAGTTGGGATTAAGAAGCTGAAAGTGAAAGAAGGTGAGAAATGAGTGGCGTGTCTCGTTTCTGAACAGCGACTTCGAGTAATCAAGTTAAAAAAATAGGTCTCAACCTTCACAGAAACCTTATTTCCCGCTGTGTCTCTGGACCTGCGGTGGCCGTTCTCCTGTCTGGACTCCTTTCTGCTCTCCTTGTCTCTCTTCTCAGACTTGCGGCGGATGCGCAGCGCCGTGTGCCATGAGGACGACTTCCTGGGTGGCGAGTCGAGAAAGACAGAGATGAGGATGAGATACACGGCTGCTATGCAGAGAAAATATCTGATTACAGCCGGGTAATGCATAGACATGCAGATATTATCGGCCGATGTGATGTCATAAGTCTGTGTCAGCACTTGGAACAGTGGATAAAAATCATTTGAAAATGAGAAGTAGAGACGGATTCTTCAGCTATGAGTTTTGTATGTTTTCGTGAAATGTGATTGTACTTTAGCTCAAAGTGCTATTTATGATAATAAAACCAGTTTATAACTGTACTGTGAGGTTATCGTGAAGGTGAAAAGTGAAAGTCAGTGATTATTTGTCATTGTGAACTCGCCACAGCACAGCACACAGTGCATATATTAGGGCTGTGCAATAAGACCAAACTTTCATATCGCGATACTAATATATATCACAACGAAGTACATTTGCCTACACGCACGCCTGAATAACACGGAACGCATGCTCATACGGAACGCTTGTGAACATCCTGGTACATAATGTGCCCGAATTTGCCCAAATTTCTATACAAATTACAGTAAAACACCTGTTTTTACATTGTTTTATTCGAAAAAAAAAAAAAGGCGCTCTAATATACCAGCGCTTTTAGCTTTGCTCTACTGACTTGGGGCCAAACACTGCTGTTTACGGCGTAACAAGGCTGTAGAAGGCGGCGCTGTAGTAGGGTACCTTTGAGGTGAGCGTGACGGCAGGCTGATCTGAGTGCATGGAATGGAATGTTTCGAGTGTGTATGTAGGCAGAGTTGAGCGCAGACATGAGACGTTGTTTGCCAAAGTTCTTCAGATGCTCGCTCACAATTAAGACACAGTTACAACCCCCTAATATTCTGTGCCTACATCCACATGCTACCGCAAACCCTCATCCAAACCGGGAACAAATTTTGCCCAAAACAGTGTGTTTTGTGACCCCACGAAACGGTAAAGTATAATTTGAAATGATAGACGTTTTAATTTCGTTCAACCGATATATTTCACCATATTGCACAGCCCTAAAGTGTGTATACACACATACACAGTGATACTTCAGTTCTCAAACCGCGTAGACTGCAAAGATTTTGGAGTATGAACGAAATCTCAGATGACGAACTGAGAGCTGCATCATCTTTTATATGGGAACCAACTTCGACTCAACGTGAATGAACTTCAGTGTGGTTAGTGCAGCTGATGTGTGTGTGTGTATGTGTGTGCGTGTGTGTGTGCGTGGGTGTACATACTTGAGGGTGATATCAGTGTAGTCGGGGCCACTGGTGTGGCCCAGCACGTGACCGGGTATCCAGCCCTCGGCGGCGGGGCCCAACTCGGTTCCGGCCCGGAACACTAGGAACATGTTCTGCTGGTTGGAGGCTAGAATCTGCACCACTTCGCCCTGACACACACTGATCTCATCCTCCTTCAGAGCCACGTAGTCCTGGGTCACCAACATGGTGGAGAAACTGCTACTGCTGCTGCTTTCACTCTTGAGACGAGAACAAAAGCACACACGGCAGGAAATAAACATGAGAGTCTGACTAGAAGAGTTTCAGAACGGTCACTGGATCTGTTTGTGGTATACTAGCGCATCTGAACGGGCCAGTGTTTTTGCTTCTTTAATGCAATAAATCGTGGAAGCACTGTTAAGTAGTGACTGAATACATGAACTAAAAAGGCTTAAAATATTTCACTTCAAGAATAATGAATATAGCACATCTTAAGGCTTCCATTTTCAAATTAAATTACGAAAACAAAAGACCTGCTTCGGAATATTCGGATTGTTTTTTGAGATGCGCTAGCATGTGAGAGTTTAAGAACGGTCATCACCGTATTAGTATCGTTTCCCACGCACAAACACACACACTGCACAATCGAACCGAGTTTAAACTCATGCTGAACAGGCTGCAGCAAAAGAAGGAGGAGGAGAGAGACTGTTGTAGATGAAGAATGAGGGGAAAGTCAGAAGTGCAGAAGTTTCTCTTCAGTCTGTTTGTCAGTTCGTCCCCAAACCGGCATCGAAACTGGACCCGTCCCACAGCAGGAGTACAAAGCAACCAGGTGGAGATGGTTAGTACGAGTTAGTCTGCCTGCTCCGAGCTAGGCGAGTAAGAGTGAAGCGGAATTTCATCTGTGGATTTCGAAAGCTGGTGAGACAGAAGCTTCCACTTGTCGACGTTTTGGAGTTAGTAGCAGAACATACGCAAGCCCGGAGCTGGTTAAAGTCCACGGAGGCGGTGACGGGCTTCTCCGGCCGGCAGGTTAGTAAGAAGCCGGGAGAGCCTGTGGTCCATTTGAGAGTGGGAATCTTACCCCATTGCTATGCGTGGAGTGCAGGGAGTGTTCGCTGGCCGAGGAGCAGGTACTGACGCGGTCCGGCTCCTTACTGTGGCTCGAGAGCCTTCTCTTCTGGCTCTGGGTTGGCGCATCGACCTGCTCCACGTACGACCCGGGCCTGCCGGGTGGCGTCGACGCCCAAAACGGTGAGTGTTTGGGGGCCGGGCTGGCTGGAGTGAACAAAGCCGCGCTTTGGGGGGTCAAAGGGGAGAGCAAAGGCGAAGGGAGAGCCGGTCGGGGTCGGGGGAGAGCGAGGGGCATCGGGGCCACGGTTGCTCGGGGGACGACGGGCCCCTGGCGGACCTCCTCTCCTCGGGGTTCTTTCTGGGGGCTGTCGAATAGAAGTGGGCCGTCGGAGCTGAGCTCGGCTTGTGCACACGTACCTGAGGTGCGGCTGTCCGGGGCGGGGGGTTGATGTTGATGATGATGATGATGGTGGTGATGATGATGGTGATGATGCTGCTGCTGCTGCTGCTGCTGCACAGGTTGGGGCAGGCGGGAGGAAGGCTGGGGGATTCGGGAACTGCGGGAGCGAGAAGCGCAGCCGCCGGGACCCGGAGCTGAGCTGCTGCTGTTGCCGCTACTCCCGCCGGGGAGACCGCTGCTGCTGCCGGGGGCGACCGAGCCGCTCGCGCCGACGTGGTTCCGCTGGTACTCGATGGGAGACGTCAGCGCTGAGAGGTGGAAAGAGTCAGAATCAACTGTCATGAACATTGTAACGTCACTTTATATTAAACATTAAATTATATGAATTATTAAATACTATTGCCACTAAATGGCAGTGGTTAACGCCGCCGCCTCACAGTGAGAAGGTCCTGGGTTCGAACCCCGGGGTCGGCCGTAGGGCCTTCCTGTGTGGAGTTCTCCCCGTGTTTGCGTGGGTTTCCTCCGGGTGCTCCGGTTTCCTCCCAGTCCATAAGCATGCACTACAGGGTAATTGGTTACTCTAAATTGGTGTGAATGTGTGTGTGTGTGTGTGCCCTGCGGTGTTCCCCACCTTGCGCCCGTAAGTTCCCGGGATAGGCTCCGGTCCCCCCGCGACCCCAGTTGGGATTAAGCGGTTCGGATAATGAATGAACGAATGAACGAATTAAGCCTACGTAGAAATGAAATATGAATGGATGAACTCTCCCAAACGTGTGTAAACAAAACTATACATCCTCAGCAACCGGAGTATTTTATGAATCTCATTTGGCTTATCGTTAACATTTTTTGACATTTACTATTTCTATTATATTGACATTATTCTGTCTTACTGTCCGCCACAACTGCTTTAACAATTGAAAAAAAAAAAAACTAGAATGAAAAGCATCAGATGAACAATTTGGCGGACCCCCTGTAGTACCTGCGCTGACCCCAGGTTGAAGACCAACGGCATAAACTATTGATGTAAAACACCGATTTGGGCTTGATGTGGAATACCTTGTTGCAAGCAGGAATCACACGTTGGAAACTCTTTTACGAGAAGCTGTGAGTTTATTCCACTAACTACATCACTGCACTTTACCAGAGGTCAGCGTGCCTCATACTGATGAGCGGAGTGTTGGGATGTGTTGTGCTGAGTGGAGTGTTGCGTTACCGTTGAGGAAGTTGCGCTGGTTCTCCAGCATGCTGCTGATCTGCTGGACCCAGGTCTGACTGACCGAGGGGCTTGACGAGTGGAGGACATAGCGCTCGGTGCCTCCTGTGGATGACCTGGAGGTCAATGTGAATTTACAGGGGTCGCTGTCCGAACTCTGCTCCAGGCCTAACCAAGAGACCTAGAGTGGTGGAGAGAGAGAGAGAGAGAGAGAGATACAGAGAGAGATACAGAGAGAGATACAGATACAAAGAGAGATACAGAGATACAAAGAGAGATAGAGAGAGAGAGATACAGAGAGAGATACAGAGAGATATAGATACAAAGAGAGACAGCAGAGATACAAAGAGAGATAGAGAGAGAGAGATAGAGAGAGAGATACAGAGAGAGATACAGAGAGAGATACAGATACAAAGAGAGATACAGAGATACAAAGAGAGATAGAGAGAGAGAGATAGAGAGAGAGATACAGAGAGAGACAGAGAGAGAGAGAGAGAGAGAGAGAGAGAGATACAGACAAAGAGAGAGATACAGGAGATACAAAGAGAGAGAGAGAGAGAGAGAGAGAGAGAAAGAGAGAGAAAGAAAGAGGCAGGAGAGAGAGAGAAGCAGAGAGAGAGAGAGAGAGAGAGAGAGAGAGAGAGAGAGAGAGAGAGAGAAGCAGAGAGAGAGAGAAAGAGAGAGCGAGATAGTGAGAGAGAGAGAGAGAGAGAGAGAGAGAGAGAGAGAGAGAGAGAGAGAGAGAGAGAGAGAGAGAGAGAGAGATACAGAGATACAGAGAAAGAGAGAGAGAGAGAGAGAGAGAGAGAGAGAGAGAGAGAGAGAGAGAGAGAGATACAGAGATACAGAGAAAGAGAGAGAGAGCGAGAGAGAGAGATACAGAGAGAGAGAGAAGAAGAGAGAGAGAGCAAGAGAGAGAGATACAGAGAGAGAGAAGAAGAGAGAGGTTAAATACGTTATCTAATGGAAGGGGGAAGGGAGATGATTGGAAAGAGCTTTAAAGTGCAAATGGATAATGACCCAAAACATAGTGAAGAAGCAGGTCAAGATTACCACGGTACTCCACTGAAGTACTCATGAGCAAGATACTGTCCTGCAAGTGCTGAAAGTCAGCTGCCCACTGCTCCTTCACGGATGGGTCATTTGGTTGCGGTGCACTGTGTGCTGTGGTGTGGTGTGTTCACAATGACAAATAATCCCTCCTTTTCAACATCCAAGTATTAAAACAACACCTTTTATATTATACAATTTATATTACTTTGTCCAATTTCTTTTGGGCCTCTGAAAATAGAGGAACTATGAAAAATGGCTGTAATTTTTGAAAGCATACTGTGTTACCTTTGTTAAAAGTCTATACATTTTAAAGCCATTGTGGTGGAACACAAAGAGAAAAGCACCAAAAATTGATCAATTTCCAAATACTTATGACCACCGATGGTTTTACGCTACTTTAAGCTCTCATTAATGGACATGATCAAATCCCTTCATTGTGAGAGTATTTTGTCAGCAGGGTTTGGTCTCAATACACCTGACCTTATCCCACTCGTAGCTGGACGCACCTTGACGCTGTTCCTGAACAGGTATCCCGGCGTGGAGAAGCCTTTCTTCTTGTCCAGGGGCTCGCTGAAGATGACAATCTGCTCAAACAGAAAGACTCGTCGCTCCTTCATCCGGGAGAGGAGGCCTCCGTCCTGATCTGACACCATGAAGGTGTCCTGGAGGAGGAGTCTGCCCTGAGCGACGATCTTCCCCTAAAGCCCACAACAAAGATTTATTATAGGCAGAGTTATGTGTCTATTAGACTGTGATATTGATGTAAACGTTCAAGCTGCAGTCACAACCCCAAAATGACAGACTGAACATCTTACGTCGAACCCCTGGAGGCGGCCGACGTTCATCATGTCGTTGCAACGTTTGGGGACGACACACATGACCTCCACGGCTTTCTGTAAGCCACAGCGGAACACAGAGAATGAAGAAATAAAAGGCAGAAGTCAGTCAGTGAATTAAAGGGCAAAGGAAGAAGACAAATCAGCAAAACAAGAAGCTGTCATTCTCACCTCCATTTCAGCTGAATCAACACCAGCCTTTTTAGAAAACTTGAGGACGTCCTAAAATAAAAACAGGAAAGTGACATTTCTTAAATGAACAAACTTGACTCTGAAGTCACTCTACACGAATAATTTAAAGGAACCATGTGTACAATCGACCACATGGTCGTGCCGTGAACTGGAGGGCACAATGAGTTCCCTGTTCTGCATGTTATAAAACCCAAGACCATAACAGGATCTGAACTCAGAGGCTGAAATGACTGTGCCGGATTTCTGTTCACACCTTCAGCAGGAGCTGATACTTCATGATCCTCTGCACTGGCTTGATCAGCAGATCTGTGAGCTGAAGCCGGTGGCCCAAACGTTGCTTCAGATCCTGAGAGACATCAAAACAGAGGAGCAGATGGGAGAGAGGGATTGATTGTAAAAGAGAGGGCCAGCGCATATTCTTATTTTACCACATCAACAATAATAAAGAGTATTATCAGATTTTAAAAAATCAGCATGCGATGGACTTAAGTCACTCATTAGACGCTCTTTCTCACCTCGAAGTAAGTGTCTATGTACTCAGAGACGATGTGTTCGGACTTGGGTTTGTTCTGACAGTACACAATGTACATGTGTAATCGCCGCTCCTGCGAGAGCAAAACACTTTCAAGCCTCAAACAGCACTACAGCATTAAAAGATATAAAGTACCAAATAAATGTTAAATACTCGAAAATGCACGAGCTGCCTCTCAATGTTAGTTACCTGCTTAATGAACAGCGGCGCAAGCCTCTCAGGATCCTCAAGACACTTCTCCAGTTCACTCAGAAAAAAACTGTGGAAAAAGTGAGGGGGAGTGAGATGGTATTTGCTTCACTTTAATAGTGTCACCTGGAGGTAGATTTTGCACTTGATAAAATTATAGCAATCTATTACAAAAACTGGCCATTAGAGAGGTACAACGTCTTCAGGTTTAATGCTGTCTGATACCAATCTGGTTTCTAATGCATCTACTGTAGAAAAAATCCAAATACCAATACAAAACTCAACCAATGTGACGTTAATTTCAAACTCAAATGTTTGTTAGGGGTGTGCAAAAGAATTGAATCGAATCGAATCGCAATTCTTTCTCTGTCGATTCAAAATCAATTCATACATTCCAAATAATCGATTGATATTTTTCAGCTAACATAACAGTTGACTTTTTCCCCAGACACGTGTTCAGCTCGCCAACCCAACAGATGGCATCATGTCGAAATCTGCCCAGACAGAACTCCTTCACAAGAGCATGAAGGAAATGCAGTCGGTATGTGTACATATGCATTACATTTAGTAAACTACATTTGATTCAGCCAGAATTTTTGGTTGATCTGCCACCGTCAAATGGGAAAAGTAACTCAAAACAGCAATCTGAAAACAAATTCAGCTATGTATTAAGGTGTGAACTGCTTGTGAATCGTGAATCGATTTTCAATCGAATTGTGAGCCCAAGAATCAGAATTGAATTCAATTTTCTGAATGTTTATTAGAAATGTGCTATGGTAACCGAGTACTGTTTTCCGAAACGAATCAGCAATGTTCAGACACCTTAAATTCCATTAGTTTAAAAAAAAACTAAGGTCAGAACGTCCCCCTAAATCTACCATTACAGCCATCAGCATCTTCATTCTGAGTCACATACTCTTTGTGCCAGTCGTAGATCTGATGGATGTTTCCGAACACAATCTTGTCTTTGCCCTTCATGTCATCAGGAACGCCCTCCTCCTTCATCCGGTTCATGTAGCCCTGTAACAAAACAAGACAACAAAGATACGGTTACCATAGAGACGCCGACACCGATTGCAGGAATGTGGCACCTCCCACAACTGCCACATCACTTCCTGTTTCAAACATTTACATTTTGGCTGTATATGTGAAGGATCTGCCTGACCACTGTGAAGTTGTGATGCTGTTGGTCAGAGAGCTCAGAGTGACTCATCTTCTTATCTGAATAAAGCAGCAGCTCACTGTAAAGACCACGCAGATCTCCAGCACTGACTCAGGCAGACCACCCCTCCACTTCCACAGCCACGTAACACACATACAGTATATATACTGTAACTGTACATGCACACACACAAGCTGTTTACATAAATCAGACTGCACTCGTACCTCCACCACCGCACCCAAGTCTCTGACGTAGTCCCTCTCCGTCTCCACCAGCTCCAAAAGTACATATCTGAAAAATTAAAGAGTATGACGGCAAAGAATTATATTAAGTGGGTGAGTGATCATCTGTCATTATGAACACACCACAGCACACAGTGCACCACAGCGAAATGTGACCTCTGCATTTGACCTATCCACGAAAGAGCAGTAGGCACCTCTTTGGCAGCGCCAGGGGGAGCAGTGCTTGGAGACCGTCCCTTGCTCATGAGTATCTCAGTGAAACTTTTACCAGTCTGGGACTTGAACCGGCAACCCTCCGGGGCCCAACAGTGGGATACGAACCCCCAATCATATGATCACCAGCACAGAGTTTCAGATACCACTGCGTCACCACCACACCATGGCCATGGATAATGTGCTTGTACATTGTTTAAAACACTTAGCAAAAAAATAGTGATTTCTGTCTTTAATATGATTTGTCTTTACGGCATTTAGCACACACTATTAGGCCTCGTTCACACGGACGTCTGAACCAGGCGTTTTTCTGGCATTGGTGGCACCAGGTGAGCGCCGACTGAACCCCGACCGTTTTTCTGCTCACTGGAGCAAATCAAAGCGTCCACACGGGCGTTCAGAACCGGCGTTCGGCCGGCTGCGTGTTTGGGTGGCGTCAAATAGACGCTGCATTTTCTTGGCGTCAAAATCCCAACGAACGCAAGGAAAAACGACGCTATTGCGAACGCCAGTGAAACGCCAATCGAACGCAGCTACAAAACGCAGCTACAAAATGCAGCAAAAATGCGTATGGCGTTCAGAGGGCGTTCATTTCGAACGTCCGTGTGGACGAGGCCTTATCCAGAGCAGTTTTCAATTTCTAATTTCTAATTTCAGGGACAATCTTCTGGAGAGCAACTTGCTCAGGGAGAAAGTGATGGTAATGCCAGAGGTCAGCATGATGCGCCATTAATTAACAGAATATTTCATTTGCTGTATTATACCAACCAAGTACTTCCTCTGCATCTATTCCATTGGCATATAAACATAAATTGGCACACAGCAGGTTGGTGACAGGCAGGAAGAGTAAACATGAGTTTTGTGTTATATTAAACAGGCAGGAAGTAGTGTTGGCGTGTCTTGCTTAAGACATCTTATGTCATGAGAATAGAAGCACCTCCTGAGTCTTTCAGTTTTGGCCATAACCCACCTAAAGCATTTGTCTGATTTCAGCAGCTCAGACAGACAGTTACTGGGGTAAATAATAAACGGGTATTGTTTTGGTGGAAAGATACCAAGTTGATGTTGTGGTTCTAAGTGTGCCTGTGTTCTACCTCCAGGGCCACCACCACTGTGCTCCTGAACACTAATTGTCCAACAGCTTCATGTAGGCTGGCCCTATACCTGAGAGGGGAGCCCATAGATAATGTCATACCACAAGTTTCTGATAAATGTTGCTAATGTGAAGTGAGTGTTTAGAGGATGGCGTTGTGGGGGGTGTACGGACTCACTGGCGTTTCTTGAGGAAGGTGGCCTTGCGCTCGTCCATCTCATCGACAGGAGAGGAGGAGGAGAGGAGCGAGTTGTCAGATGGGTTACAGGAGGGACTGCTGCTGTCTGCCTGATCAACTGAGAGCGAGCTGGGCCTGTCCTCCAGACTCTAAGGGAAAGAGAAGGAGGGAGGTAGTCAGTGAGTGAGTGAGTGAGTGAGAGGGAGGAAGGGAGGTAGAGATTGAGTGTGAGGGAGGCAGAGAGGTAGAGGGAGAGCAAGTGGGTGGGTGGGAGGTTTGGGAATCAAATGAAACAATTCATAAACAGATTCACGAATAAAATGAACAGATTGATGAGCAGATTTATGACTTGTGAATCAAATGGCTCATGAATCAGATGAACCAATTCATGCCTTGTGAATCAACTGAATCATGAGTAAAGTGAACCAATTCATGAACCGATTCATAAATCAAATGAACCAATTCTTGTATCAAATGAACAATTCATGAACAGATTCATGAATCAAATAAACCATACATCAAATGAATTGATTCATTTATCATGTCATGAATCAAAAGAATCAATTCATGAACCAATCCATGAATCAAATGTATCAATTCATGAATCAAATGATTTGATTCATGAAGCAATTCATGAATAAAATTAACCGCTTCATGAACCAATTCATGAATCAAATCAACCAATTCTTGAACCGCTTCACATCTTGTGTATCAAATAAATCACTTATCAAGTCATTAATACGCCATTAAGTCATGAATCAAATGAATCAAGTCATGAACCAATTCATGGATTAAATAACTCTATGAATCAAATGAATCAATTAATGAACCAATTCACAAATCAAATGAATTAATTCATGAACTGATTCATGAATCAAATGAATCAATTCATGAATCAAATGAATCAATTCATGAATCAAATGAATTGATTACAAATAAAAAGAACTGATTCATGATTCTAATGAATTGTTTCATGAATCAATCCATGAACTGATTCATGAATCAAATGAATTGATTCATTAATCAATTCATGACTCAAATGAAATGATACACAAATCAAATGAATCAATTCATAAATCAAATAAATCGATTCGCAAATCAAAAGAACCGATTTATGAATCAAATGAATCGATCAATTAATCAAATGAATCGATTAATGAATCAGAAGAATTGGTTCATTTGATTCTTGAATGGGTTCATGTTATTCATAAATCAGTAAATGAATTGATTCATGAATCGGTTCGTTTGATTAAGTCATGAATCGGTTAATTTGATTCATGATTTATTTGTCTTGGCTTTGCTTGGGTTCCGTAGCATTCAGGGACATATACTGACACTAGAACTAAGATAACATTAATATACCAAAACCGTACCATTACTGTGGCCCAAAAAAGTGATACGTACTGAATCATAGGCACACTGCATCATTGCATCTCCAACCCCTAAATATATGCCAGTGACTTCTGTGTGTTGTAATTCATAAAAGTTCCTCAAGTCCTCTGTTGCTATCTACTGGAAAAATATGTATACAGTATAGCATACCACATGCGATACAGCACAATAATGCTTGTTGGATGGGTTCATGGGATTGCTGTAGATGGATCAATTTATGCTTTGTGATAATTGGGCTCATTGTGTTTACATACGCACAAACGGAATTAAGAAAGGGTTTGAAAGCTGATTTGTTAAACACAAAGGTTAGATATATAAATATTTTTGTAGCATTAATGGCTGTAAGCTGAATTTTAATGCATTTTTTTTTCTTTTTGTTGGCATGATGCTTCAGCCGGGCTTCAGCCATAGTTTCAACAGTTTACACCCTCCACTTTACAAAATTGAAAAACTTTAAAACTTTAAAAACTTCACAAAGTAAAATGTTCTGCTGGAAATTTAGAGCCAGATAATGAACTTCATTACTTGTAAATGTTTTCATGCCATGACAAAGAGAGAGTGAGGTAGAGTGAGGGTGGGATGGAGGTAGAGGGAGGGTGAGAAGGAGGGAGAGAGTGAGCGGGAGGGTGGGAGAGAATGAACGGGAGGGAGGGAGAGTGTGTACAGAAGGGTGGGAGGGAGAGTGAGGGTGAGAGGGAGAGTGAGGGAGGGACAGAGAGAGAGTAAGACGGGGTGGGAGGGAGCGAGAGATTGAACAGGAGGGTGGAAGGAAGAGGGAGAGTGAGGGTGAGAGGTAGGTAAAAGGTAAACAGAATGGAGGAATGGAGGGGGAGAGAGGGAGGGAGCGAGGGATTGAAAAAGAGAGAGGATGAGAGGGAGGGGAGAGAGGGAGACAGACAGGGGAGAGAGAGAAAAAGAGAGATAGTGAGAGAGAGGAGGAGAGAAGAGAGAAGGACAAGGGCAACAGAGAGGGATGAGGGGGAACAGAGAGCGAAGGGAGAGAGAGGGACAGAGGAGGGATAACGAGGAGGGAGGGAGAGAGACAGAGACAAAGGGAGAGTTAGAGAAGAGAGAAGGATGGGGAGAGAGAGAAAGAGAGAGAGAGGGAAGGAGGAGGGACAGAGAGAAAGAGGGAGGAAGAGGAAAGGAAGAATTTTTCACTATTCAGAGATGGACAGTCCTGTGTCTGTGTCTTTTATCACATGTCCACTCACCATCTTGCTCTTGACCAGCTCCTCAATGGCGCTGACCAGCTCGGCTGCACTGGGTGTCTCGGAGCTCCCCGGTCGGCCGGACAGACGAGATGCCTGTGGGTAGATGCAGCAGGGAGAACTGTGAAACCTCACCTGGAGTGAGACGCGACACAGGAGGGAGCAGCACCGCCGCCGAACCCACTGCTTTATGGCTAACAGGACAAATGAAGCCAAGCTGAAGAAGCGCTCACCGTCGCCGGGGATCCGCCCCCAACGCTCCACCAGTCCATATACGGTAAGGGGGCGTGGCCTCTGGATTCACCAGCCAATACAGGGGGGGCGGTTAGAGGGAGGTGGGCAAAACTTTTAGGGGTATGTGTCACTAAAGAGTGGGTGTAGCTCACATGTAACGATACACACTCCAGAATACTCCATTTAAAAAGGGGGGACAAAAAATTCCGACAAAAGAGGAGGAGGAGGAGGAGAAAGAGTGCAGGATTTATCTGTTCCCTGTCTAATTTTGACACGTCAAACATTTCGAGTGATCAAACGAGTGCTGAGATTCGACGTCTCATGGAGTATTCAAAATGATAAATAAAAACAAGGATAAAAGGATAGAGTCTTTGGTGAGTGTGTTAAAAACAAGGTGTGATAATGAGGAAAAAAAGGGCTGAGGTGCAGGGGTGGGGCAACAGCAGGGGGTGGGGGGAGTAAATGTGGAACGGGTGGGGCTTTGGGCTACATGGAGAGATACGAGAACTGGGACAGAACAGATGCAGAACAAAAATCAACATAATGCTGAAGAGCAAAAACATTAATGAGAAAGAGAAAGAAGATGTTAGTATTAGAATTAGCTAAAGAACGAAGTCCTGCATTAATTCACACAGTCCTGCACATCATGGGTCACACTTTTTAATATGATAGGGTTATCATATTAATCTTTAAAGCAGGGTTTTAAAAAAATGTTTTCAAGGAGTGCCAGATTTGGTAACGTGAAAGTGCCCAAGGGCCAACAGTCCGTGACGATGTTATTTTAAACCATACTTTTAATAAAACACACTGTATTTATGGGCATCTTTTATTGAATAAAGTTTTACTACATTAAATAACAGGGGTGTTGAAATTAATCACATAATCGACGCAACACATTGTAGACATGGATGATTCTGCATTGATGCAGTAGCAGACCATAATCGGTCATATCTGGGTGGTCCGGTGGTCCGCGTCGGCAATGCAGGTGGTCTGTGACGTGCAATCCAGTTTCGCTACTGAAATCATGCTTTAAGAATGATCGAATTTTTATTTCTTTTTCAAAACATTTCCAGATGATTAGACCATCTTCATGAATAATGAATTTAATGCAAATCTCGGCGGTCCCAGTTGTACCTATGGCCACCTGATCTGCGTTCCATGCCCAATCTGCGTGCAATGAGAAGTAATATAGGAAAACTGATGGGATGCATTGTGGGAGGAAACTGGAACACCCGGAGGAAACCCACACAAACACGGGGAGAGCATGCAAGCCCCACACAAGGGCCCCACGGCCGACCTGGGGCTCGAACCCAGGACCTTCTTGCTGCAAGGCGGCTGGGCTAACCACTGCGCCACTGTGCTGCCCTTCACATCTCTATTATATAGTATTATATATTTCGATCATATTCCTTAAACAAGATAATACATTTTCAGTGGAAAAAAATACTGTAATTTCCGCCTCTCCTGGAAGCAAAGGCTTATCAACTTCCCTTTTTAATACGTGCTGTAGCCAGTCATGACAGTGTAAACTGGAAACTACCGAGAGGCTTGGTGGTCCCCTGTTGCTTTTTAAAAATGTTCCAATGGAGTGAATGGACAGGACTCTGTGACTACACGGCTCTGACATTTCTAACACAGCGTGACGTCGAATGAGCATGAGAGCAGAGTGGAACACAACTGTGAAGGCAGAGTCAAGCGAACATGAAAGCAGAGTGGAGCGCGAGTGTGAAGGCAGAGTCGAACGAGTGTGAGAGCAGAGTGGAGTGCGAGTATGAAGGCAGAGTCGAGTGAGCATGAGAGCAGAGTGGAGCGCGAGTGTGAAGGCAGAGTCAAGTGAAGCGCGAGTATGAAGGCAGAGTCGAGTGAGCATGAGAGCAGAGTGGAGCGCGAGTGTGAAGGCAGAGTCAAGTGAAGCACGAGTATGAAGGCAGAGTCGAGCGAGCATGAAAGCAGAGTGGAGCGCGAGTGTGAAGGCAGAGTCGAGCGAGCATGAAAGCAGAGTGGAGCGCGAGTGTGAAGGCAGAGTCGAGTGAGTGTGAGAGCAGAGTGGAGTGCGAGTGTGAAGGCAGAGTCGAGAGAGCATGAAAGCAGAGTGGAGCGCGAGTGTAAAGGCAGAGTCGAGCGAGCATGAAAGCAGAGTGGGGCGCGAGTGTGAAGGCAGAGTCGAGAGAGCATGAAAGCAGAGTGGAGCGCGAGTGTGAAGGCAGAGTCGAGTGAGCATGAAAGCAGAGTGGGGCGCGAGTGTGAAGGCAGAGTCAAGCGAATGTGAGAGCAGAGTGGAGTGCGAGTTTGAAGACAGTGTTGAGCGAATATGAAAGCAGAGTGGAACGCAAGGGTGAGAAGACAGTCGAGCAAACGTGAAAGCAGAGTGAAGCGCAAGTGTGAAGGCAGTCTCGAGCGCATGAAGACAAGAGAATTTGCTCTCGTACATTCCACTGCACGCTGTGAATTATGGCAAAAAAATAACCCAATACATTTTAAGACAGAAGGCGCAGACTCTTATTTGGACATGTCTGCTTTCAAGTCCTTATTTAAAACTACATCTCAGACTGTGCTTGTTACAGTTTAAATTATGCTACTATGTTTACACTCATACTTAGTGTGAACAAGGAATCTAACCAATTGAAATTCTGTTAGGATTATTACGTTTTCTGAGCATTTTTAATGTGCTACATTAGGTTACTAGAGCAAAACATTTTCACTTCACAAGATTACCTTAAGTAAAACTTTTCTGGCAAACAATCCAGATTATTTTCTGTTTAACACAGCAATAATCTTACATTTCTTAAGTTAAGGACTGTCTCAAAGTGAGAAATACAAATCCCATAAATTCAATGTGTCTTCACATGATATTTCGGCCACCATTGGGCAGTGCGATGTGCAGGACTGAGTCAAAACTTTACTGCTGCAGCATATAAAGAAATAAATGCAAAGGAAACATGTAGAAACAAAATGCATGAGATAAATGTCCTCCTAACTTCACCGTAGACGCTGTACTGGTTTTTGTCTTTGTGTGGAATGGCAAGGCGGAGCTGCCAGAGCTGGCTGGGGGCTCACCTTGTCCTCCTGCGAGTCCTGGTGCAGGAGGCTGTGCTGCTGGATGGCCATGGGGGGTGGCAGGGGCACAGCGTCGGCTCCTTCTTCACCCTCCTCCTCCCCGCAGCTCTGCATCCCCGAGGAGGAGGACTTGGAGAGAGTCCCGCTGCTCATCCCCTCGTTTCTCATTCTCTGTTTAGGCATGGATGGAGAGAGGAAAAGAGGATAGAAAGTTAACGTTGTAAAGCGTTAGTGGAGTGGGAATATCTTATATATCTTTCTTTAAATAGTTCTAAAGAAAGACATTTAAATAGTATATTATACAACTGTAGAATTTAAGACCCAATAAGGAAATGTTTTGCATGTGCAAACACGCATGCAATAAAATTTATGAAGAATAGTTGGTGAATGAAGACCATTATTATTCATATTTTATTACGTTTTCAACCTGTTTCATTTAAAGTGCCTTGCAAAAGTATTCACCCCCCATTTTTCATGTTTTGTTGCCTCACAACCTGGAACTAAAATGGATTGTTTGAGAGTTTGCATTGTTTCATTTACAGAACATGCCTACAACTTTGAAGAGTCACCTTTTGCAGCAATTACAGCTGCAAGTCGCTTTGGATAAGTCTCTATGAGCTTGCCACATCTTGCCACTGGGATTTTTGCCCATTCCTCAAGGCAAAACTGCTCCAGCTCCTTCATGTTGGATGGTTTTCGCTTGTGAACAGCAATCTTCAAGTCTGACCACAGATTCTCAATTGGATAGAGGTCTGGACTTTGACTAGGCCATTCCAACACATTTAAATGTTTCCCTTTAAACCACTCGAGTGTTGCTTTAGCAGTATGCTTCGGGTCATTGTCCTGCTGGAAGGTGAACCTCCGTCCCAGTCTCAAATCACAGGCAGACTAACACAGGTTTTGCTCAAGAATATCCCTGTATCAAGCACCGTCAATCTTTCCCTCGACTCGGACCAGTTTCCCAGTCCCTGCTGCTAAAAAACATCCCCACAGCATGATGCTGCCACCACCATATTTCACTGTGGCGATGGTGTTCTTGGGGTGATGGAATGTGTTGGGTTTGCGCCAGACATAGCATTTTCCTTGGTAGCTGAAAAGTTCAATTTTAGTCTCATGTGACCAGAGCACCTTCCTCCATACATTTGGGGAGTCGCCCACATGCCTTTTGGCAAAATCAAAATGTGCCTTCTTATTTTTAACACTAAGTAATAGCTTTTTTCTGGCCACTTCCATAAAGGCCAGTATATGGCTTATTGTGGTCCTATGGACAGATGCGCCAGTCTCTGCTGTGGAACTCTGCAACTCCTTCAGGGTTACCATTGGTCTCTGTGCTGCCTCTCTGCTTAATGCCCTCCTTGCCCAGTCTGTGAGTTTTGGTGGGCGGCCCTCTCTTGGCAGGTTTGTTGTGGTACCATGTTCTTTCCATTTGAAGATGATGGATTTGATGGTGCTCCGGGAGATCATTAAAGATTTGGATATTTTTTATAACCCAACCCTGACTTGCTTAGTGGTGTTGCAGCCTCTGGGGCCTTTCAGAAAAGGTGTGTTTATACTGACAGGTCATGTGACACTTGTACTTGCACACTTGCACACGGGTGGACTTCATTTCACTAAGTATGTGACTTTTGAAGGTGATTAGTTGCACCAGAACTTTTTAGGGGCTTTATAGCAAAGAGGAATATACATATACACATGCCAATTTTCAGTTTTTTATTTGTATAAATTCTTTTTTAGATATATTTTTCTCATTTCACTACACCAACTATTTTGTGCAGATCCATCACATAAAATAAGATTAAAAAACATTTAAATTACAGGTTGGAACGTAACAAAACAGGTAAAAAGCCAAGGGGGATGAATATTTTTGCAAGGCACTGTAGATGTAATGATTTAACAAAAACAGGCTCTATCTGTTTTGCTTGTTTCTTCTGAGCTAAAACTTTTTGAAAAAGGAACTTAATTTGGGTCAGGGTCGTGTTTGATGCTGGAAGATAAGATCTGTGGTGCGAACAGGATCTTGGTATAAACCAAATGATTGTTATATGAAAAAAATAATTGACAAACTCCAAATAGGAAATTATACACACTTCTCAGAAAGTGAATCCTACAGCTAAACTCTACATCGATGCCAACGAAAGTAGTCCTTATTTACAGGCTTAGAAAGATCCTTCCATCAATTCTCATCGACTAGCTGTAAATAATACAACCGCTACACCTAACTTTAATCTCATAACCAAAAGCATATCTTTTATCTCTTGCAGACTTTCACGTAAAACCTCATGACAGCTGATCCTCATATTCAACAATGTCCTAATAAAGCCTAATAGAGGACTATGAGGTCTTCGCAAAGACCTACAAACCGTGGCCACACACTCAACCTCAGTCCTGGTTTTATTACAGTCTAGGCTGATATATTGAAAATGTTTGATTTTATGGATGTAAATGGTGCTCCAAAAAACAGTTTATTGTTTATTAAACTTCATTTGACTACACACGTATTCTGGACGTGTGCAGATGTATAAGAGAATACATGTATATAATGTGAACAATGCAGTAAGTGTCTGGTCCTGCAGGGGGCGCTCACCTCCTCCACGCTCTCGTCCTGCGGCGTAGCGGCGCTGTCGTCCGAGTCCTTCTGCGAGCTGCCGTCGGCGTTCTTGCGCATGTCGCGGCTTTTCTTGTGCTTGTGTGCCAGCTTCTTGACATGGCCGTCCGCCTTGCCGCTGCTGAGCCTCCGCACCGGGCTGGTCAGCCACTTGCGCAGGGTGTTTCCGGGCCGCTTGGCCCCTGGCGAACCCTGCAAGTGACCGGGCTGCAGCGTGGCGCTGCCTGAGATGCCGCCTTCATTACTCGACACGGACAGGGTGTCTGGAAATTAGGAGAGAAATAAAACTTTAAATGATCAAAATGACATAGAACGGTGTGCATTACACATATATAAGCTGTTAATTAAGGGTGAATTACGGTGAAGATTTTGGGATCTTTTAAATTTGATATAAAATTGCTACGGGATTATTGAAAAACTCCCTACATATTTTCTAGGTGTTGCCTAGAAGTCAAATTTCGACAGTCAAATTTATTCATGCAAAAACCCACTCAAGCCCACACCAATGCACCATAAATTTCAGTATCTGCAGTGCCATTTGAAATAAGACTCAAGTCATTTACAGATGCTACATAATCTCGCAGGGCAGAGACATGATGTTTTAACTCAGCACGACTCCATCCTGGCTGCTATTTTCAGACGCCTGCGCCGTTGTTCCGCACAGCGCTCCACGAAACAGACAATCCTTTTTAGAAATTCCTCACGGTGTCCTTCGTGAAAAGCCCAGGCAGAGCGGCGCCTTACGTAAAGCTTGCATAAGGCCCATAAAGAGCTGCCTCCACCGTCTCCACTTCCAACTGATGCATGGGACATGGGGGAGTGCAATCCCTCCAAATTCACTAATTGGGTTATTTAAGGAGACATGTAAATAATATTTTACTTCTATTCATAAAACAAATGTTTTCATGATGCACAGAAATGCTGCTAAGGCCTATAAACTGCAGCATCAACATGCTACCATGTCAGGGCTAGTGTTGTGTTGAAAATGAGCCAAAATTGCTACGCTGACTCCTGTACTCACAGCCTGACCAGTGGTGAGTAGCTATGAGGCTGACGGAAAGGTGAGTGATTATTTGTCATTGTGAACACACCACACCACAGCACAACACAGCACAGGGCACCATGACGAAATGTGACCTCTGCATTTAACCCATCCGTGATGGAACAGTGGGCAGCTAACAAGCGCCCGGGGATGGAGCAGTGCTTTACCGGCCCTGGATTCGAACCTGCGACCTTCTGATCACGGGTCGAACACCCTACCGTTACGCCACCAACTGCCTACCAGGTTGTTATGTGAATGTACAGCAAAAAATGTCCTGTCACACCACATGCAGAGGCGACGTTTGGTTCGACCTGATGAGCATCAAGATAAACTGCACAAAATTAGTGGGGTAACGCTTGTGATTGGTTGCTGCCAAACTGTTTGTGACTGATTGGCAGAGACAGAGAATCTGTGATTGGCTGTAGTTGAACTCATTGAAAAAAGCGTATGAAAAATCATTACTCTTAAGTACTTTCTATTCAAAATAACAATTAACCATTTTGTTATGTTTGTTTCTCAGGAACACCAATGACGTTCCTGGGTCAATTTGACCTGGGGCATGTTTAATTATCCAAAAGTGTCAGAAACCAAAAAATCCCAATAAACATTGTTTATATCTCATTATTAACTCCATTACTAATCATTTCAATCAATATTTGGCGTAATGATGTTATTTACCTTTCACAGATCACGGCTTAATGAGGATAATTTACTCGTTTTTCATTAAAAAATGCATTTAAAACTTTTTTTATGTACATTGGAAAGACCTACAGATGAAACATAATAGTTTTACATGACATTGATTATTTCAAACTCAAATTGACCCAAACAGTATCTATATAATATAAACATGCAGGAGGGGGGTTGCACATATGTGACCCTCCACGGCAAAACCAGTCACTTGTCACAAATTTTCAAAATTGAGTTATTATGTTTTCATGAAAGGGCATAAATCAAGCTTCAAAACGATACCTAGATCGAATGAATCGGACGACATATGACTGAGATATCAACATTCAAAGGAGTCGGGTTTCTCCTGTCACGCCAAGTGAGAAACGGAGAAATCTGCGTTAGGTTAACTGAACTCGGGAGACGGAGATGGATTCCGGAGAAATATCTTCACGCTAGTCAACCAGTGGATTTACCGTAAATATTGAAGTAGAGCGGTCAAAACAGAAACTTTTAACATTCTGCTGGAATTGAATTCCTCACCTTAAGAAAGTCACGTTTTTAGGATGGAAAAGGTAAGTTTTTCAGCGAAATTTATTCACAACAGTACAGTATAGACCTTCCACTGTTTCAAAACACTAAAAACCAAAAATCCAAAATTTTACCCCACGCAACATAAACGGTCGTTTTTCCCACTGTTTTTGAACTGATTGCTCGTTTATTTCTGTTATCGGTAGCTCGGAGTATGACTATAGTTGGATCAGGCATTGACCCATCCATGAAGGGGCAGCTCGCAGCTTTTGGCAGCACCTGGGAAGCAGTGCTTGGGGATGGTACCTTGCTCATGAGTACCTCAGTGGTACCTTTACAGGTCCGGGACTTGAACCAGTGATCATGGGGCCAACTCCCTAACTGTTACACTGCTCACTGTCGTTGTTGCTTTGTTTGCTCCAGATTAAACTTTTGTGGGTTATTAAGACTACGAAAGTGGATTTCCTGTACTGCCTGCTAGCATCTGAGTTCGTTTTCTACATCTCGCAACCGTTTTTAGAACCGAGAATGAATAAAGACGTAACCGCGAATGCTTTACATTTTCTCCTCTTCGTCTTCAAAGAAGGGCTTGTACAGAGCTGTGTTCTTCTGCTGTTTACAACAACAGTATGCAACTTTTTCCGTTGTGTACATAAGAGAATAAAAAGAGAAACTTCAGAGATTATAAAAGTACGCAAGCGCCTTAAGGCCGTTTCTCAAACCGCTGTGCCGCTCACCTCCGTAAGAACTACGCCGAGGACTTCGGAATCGTTTCTTAAACAAGTGAGTGGGCACCACATGGCCAGTAACTGCTGGTGATTTACAACTGCCCTGCTTGAGCTTGACGGTTGAGGTCAGTAAACATTTGCAGCTACGTGGTAAAAGGTCATAACACATTTTCAGCTGTTGTTCTCTGTAACACTCGGACGGAGGTCGAGCTGTGGTGTGTCACACACGTGGAGTGTGTGTCCAGGTCACCACAAGCCCTCATTGTGCAACCTTACTGCTCACACTAAGCAACCCTTAATAAGAACAGGTTATGTGTGCAAACCAGGGGTGTAAATGACTAGTTTTATTATGATGTGATATTATATCTAGGGTTGCACGGCAATATGGGCATCACATTGGAATCTTTAAGTCACCGGTATCGGACTGATGCCTGGATTTGCCCGATATTTTATGACGCATTTATTGTACGTGGAAAAGGTAGCGCTTGTGCTAGACATGTCCAATGTCCGAAGTGGGATTTTATACGGCCTGCACCTTCCGTCTTCAAATGTACGGCATTATTTTGTGCCAAAATTCTGAGCACAAAATATGCACATGGAACGTTCGCAAGCAAAATCTCTCGTCTTTACACGCTGAACTCTGCCTGCATACAGAAAATCATTTTTAACTAACTAAGCACACACCCTATTTGGCTCGATACACCACATGGGGCGGGAAGTGACTTTCTCGTAAAATGTTGTGCACTACGCTTGAAATGCTCCGCCCTCGCTCGCCTCTGCCTTCCTCATTTATCAACGTTCGTATCGGCAGATATAAGCATAATATATAATCGGTCCATAACTCCCTTATTGTTATCCCATCATCTGAAATCTGACCAATCATTTGACATATTTATTCCTGAGCTCAACACCTTAAATTCTACAAACTCATTCAATGTTCTTGGAGACCATGCGTGGGTTCAACGTCCCGACACCTTCACAGTGTCCATACGCACAAATGTGCACACGCGCGCACATCCATACCCCAGTGCGACACGTACGTGCACATACAGTATGTTATGCAGTCACACGCCCATACGAAATGCATGAACACATGCAAACACACAAACATGCATGTGTGTGTTTTATGTCCATAAAACACACACACACCCCACCCCAGGTCAGGGCCCATCTACTGCTACACAATAACGACAGTTGATCATTAGTGTGTAATGGGCTGGAGCGTCGCTGATGTGTGTAAGCCCCCATCTGCCCTGTTCCACGCCACAAAACAGGACGCGACAGGACGTAGTAACCACACACACACGTTAGACGGGTCTCTTTGCATCAACCTGCATAACTTTAAGCAAGAAGCTATTATTATTATTATAGAGGCCGAAGTGCAAGACAAAGACTTGGTATGTCAGAACGAAACTGCCTCTTGTGGGTCCGTTTGTTGACCTCACAGGCGCACAAAAATGCGCAGATAACACATAACACATATTTGCCCACAGCTGCAAATAAAATGTGATGCATTCTTAATGGTAGCTCTCCTTCAGAATGACTCAGTCTGCCTCAGATGCCTCAAAATGTAATCACAGTGCTTAAGAGCGCGTGTGCTGTGGAGTAAAAAAAGACACCGCATTCATTTGTTCGCAAAGGTGTTGCGCATGCAGGCTGCTGGCTAAAAAGCAGAAACTTCTTTTCACATGCTGACGCCAGCAACACAAAACACCAACAGACGTTTGGAAGTAACGGATGTAACATCACAACTCTCTCCTGCTCTTCTGAGCAATGTTTGGTAGAGGTGTGAACTTCTCTCAATTTTTCTACATTACTTCACGCTGCATATAGACCGGGCAGCCATAGTGACTCTTTTTAAGTAATGTTCTTTTTAACTTGAATTTTTATGCCGTGGCCAGAAAATCATCAAGTAATGTCGTGATATAATCCGTGGGTTTTCAACTGCTTCTGACCTGGGCACTAAAGTGTGGGAGGAAGTATTGTTTTCTGTTACTTTTTAGATATTTGCATTAAATTCATTCTTCGTAAAGATGCCCAAATCATCGGGAAATGTTTGGAAAAATGACAAAAAGGAATAAAAAAAGGGATTTCAGCAGTGAAAGGGGATTGCATGTCACAGACCACCTGCCACTAGAGGGCAGCAGACCGCTAGTTGAAAACCTGTTATAATCGACTAGGGTCTGCCATAGCATCGATGCAGAATCGCCCACGTCTGCATCGTGAAGCATTTATCTTGTGATTCATTTCAACGCCCCTAATGTTCTACAACACAATGTCGTTAGAAATGTCTATGATATAAAATGATATAAACGTCTGCAACTGAACAAAACATTATTATTTGATTCTTGTAATATGCCATGATTATTGCCTTCTTGCAAAGTCATTATCTACTGGACTGGATGAATCAACTGTTGAAAAATGTAAAACCTTCAACACACCAACACATTTCAGAAAGAACACTTTCTACAAAATCCTACATCCTACATACTGTAGTACCAGTTAGGGCTTGGCACAGGTCTAAATATTTGTCCTTTTTTGCTTCTTTTCTGCTTTCTTTTAATTTAAACTATTTACATTAATCTCTGCAGCTCACTCTGGAAGAGTTCTCTAGACGATAGCGTGCGACCTGCGCAAATATGTCCAGAAAAAACATATAAAACATACTTCGACTGAGGAAGATCTCAGTGAAAAATGTAATTTCAGCTTAATTACATTTCTAAATTTCAGTGCTTAAACCTGGTACTACAAGTTTTCTTCCAGTGCACAAGACGGTGAGCTCTGGTTCTCCCTGGACACAAACCGCTACGTGAGGCGAGTTCCAAACCCTGCCTCTGAATGCAGCTTTTTAGGGTGAAGGCAGAGCTCCAGCTCGGGGAAGGAAGCGTCCGGCTGAATCTCCACCTGAACAGAGGCGGCTTTCAGCAGCGCCGGAAAACAACAGGGCTGATTGCGGGTTGAGGGTGGGGGGGGCGGTAGGCGGGGGACGGGTGGTGGGGTCGACCTCAGTCTTATTGGGTAGCTCTGCTGGGGGTTTCAAAAACTTCCTAAGTGGCAACACTGAGTAGCAGGATGATACCAATAAAGTTAATTGCATCATGATTTCATCATTGTGATGTCAGTTCCATTTGTAAGTCTTGACATTGCCATAAAACTGTGTTCACAGACAAACTCTTGCCACCGAGAAAGTGGACGTGAGTGATTAGTTGTCAGTGTGAACACAGCACAACAGAGCACAGCACAGCACACAGTGCACCAGAACAAAACAGGACTTCTGCATTTGACCCATCTGTGAAGGAGTAGTGGGTAGCACCCAGGGGAGCAGTGCTTGGGGACGGTACCTTGCTCATAAGTACCTTAGTGGTAACTTTACCTGCCCTGGATTCGATCCTGCAACCTTCTGATCACGGGGCGAACACCCTACCATTACGCCACCAGTTGTCCCTCTGATTAGCTGATCAGCTCAACCAAAGCTCACACAATGAGGAAAGGGTTGCGACCCATTGCTACGGCCCTAAACATCATGTTGTAACAGTAGAAAACAGGACGGATATAGTAACGGATGTCATACAAAACACTCTTTTTTTTTTTATTGCATTTCATTATCAGAAACGCTTAACCCCTATCGGATCCACGGGGACAGGAGCGAGAGGTGGACACCAACCTTGAGTGGGCATCAGGACGCACAAAAAAAACACACTCTCAGTCACACCTTATGGCACCAATTTAGAGTCAATCAACCTATGGTGCATGCTTTTGGACTGTGGGAGGAAAGCGGAGCACCCGGAGAAAAACCCACGTGAACACAGAGAAAGGCCCGACCCGCGGATCGAAACCAGGACCGGCAGCGCTAACCACTGCGCCACTCCTGATACATTTCAAACTGCAACCAAGACCATAGAGCAAAATAAATGTTCTGATGTTAATATTTGGTTTTGGAATTTGATAACAAACGTGGTCAAACATAGTTTTTACAGGACCCCATAGTGATAAACACCACAGTGTCCCATAGTGTCCATGTTAATACTTAACACAGGGAAATCGAGTTGGCCCCATGAACAGAGGCTCGCCGGTTCAAGTCCTGGACCGTTAAAGGTACCACTGAGGTACTCATGAGCAAGGTACCATCCCTAAGCTCTGTTCCCTGGGCACTCCACATCAGCTGTCCACTGCTCCTTCACGGATGGGTCAAATGCAGAGGTCAGATTTGATTGTGGTGCACTGTGTGCTGAGCTGTGGTGTGTTCACAATGACTAAAAATAACGCACTTAATTCACCTAAATTAAATACAAAGCAAAGAGGAATCGGGTCCACTCACACAGGTCCCATTGGTGGGAATACAAGTGTCTGTGTGTGTCTGTGTCTCATATGGGCAGTGGCCTTGTGGTCGGACACTCCAAGACCACAGACCAAGAGGTCATAGCGTCAAAAAGTAGCAGCACTGGACCCTCGAGAAAGACCCTTTCCTTCCAGTAGCACCAGGGAGACCGCCCCTGTAATTAGGAGGTGGAGAGAGCTCAGGAGAGGCAGGTAACCAGTATAAACGTAAAATGCTAATATCTAATCTTTCATAACTAACACAGTCACTACGTCCAGGAAGTGGAAGTGCTATACAAGGTGAGTGAACACAGCAGATGAAGGTCCAATCTAAACGAGCGCTTGGACACATGCTGGATACTGAGTGGACAATTCATTCATTCATTCATTATCTAAACCGCTTAATCCCAACTGGGTTCACGAGGGGACCGGAGCCTATCCCGGGAACTTACGGGCGCAAGGCGGGGACCAACACTGGGCAGACGCCAACACACCGCGGGGCACACACCGTCACACAATCACACACACCTTTACACCTTACGGGGCCAATTTAGAGTCGCCAATTAACCTACAGTGCATATAAAGCGCTATTAACAGCAGTCATTATCACAAAGCGCTTTACATATAACCGGCCCAAACCCCCAACAAGCAAGTCTGAGGCGACAGTGGCAAGGAAACCCTCCCTCTAGCAGGAAGAAACCTTGAGAGGAACCAAGACTCCATCCTCGTCTGGGTGACCGGGTGTGTGAACATTTAATACACAAGTAAACCTTAGTTCAAGATTAATCGTTAATTAATCATTTTTAAAGAAGTGAAGATATAAAAATAGTCCAAAAGACGCTTTCCAATTCCGAGTCATCGTTGGAGCCACTTGCTAAAATTAGTTCAATATTACATTTGTAATTCAGTCCATAGGGTCTGAACAGCTTGCGACACATTTATTACAGCAAATACAAAAAGGTGACTTAAGTGTAAGACATTTTAATGTGTTCATCCCTGTTATGAAAAAAAAATGTATTTTTTATATCATTTTTTTTTTAATGACTTACTGCCTCGTAACTCCATATTGTTATGATCATTTATGATGTCTGACATTTCACTGTTCAATATCTGCAGTGCAGCTGCACTTGGCACTTTAAAAACATGCACACTGCACTCGTTGCACCTTTTTAATCCATCGCACCTTATTGTATATGTCACAGTTTATTTTCTTTTTTACCTCTTTCCCTTCATCTCCTTATTTCTAAGTTATTCTAAGGTAATATTATTCTCCTTGTTATTTTATTATTTTTATTTTATAATTTTCTGCCTTAATTGCACAGTCAAAGAGCAGATCAGGATACATTTCACTGCATGTTGTAACTGTATAATTTGCATGTGACAAATAAAGAATCTTGAATCTTGAGTGACCTCTGTGTATGATAATATGCAACATAAATGAACGTACCTTGTCTAAACGCAGCTAGAAAAACTGACTAATTTGACTTGGATTGAGAGAAACCTCAGAAACTACTTTCACACGCTCAATCTGATGATATAAATCAATCTTGAGAAGTTCTTCTTTAGTGTTCTCAAACAGCTTCAGGTGCAACGATGGAAATCAGATGTTTTCCAAAAGGTGTTTTCAGAAAGATTTACAGATTTACATTCTTTAGCTCGGCTGCACACCCCTCTGACCGGGACAGTTTAAGGACCAGGCCTGGAGTAGTTTAATGATGGATCGTCTAAGGGGTCAGTTTAGGTCCAGTGAGGGGTTTGAAGTGACGGAGGAGCACGGAGCCGCTGCCGCCGCTGCCTTTGAAGCGCGTGTGAAGTGTGAAGCTGCTGGTTAATTTTAGGAGAGTGAGGTCTGACCCGTCCTCCTCCCTGATTTACGACAGAAAGAGGCAACAGTCGTGACACATTCCTGTCCTGTCGGGTGTAAAATAAGCTCAGGTTTGTGAGTGTGTAATTGTGTGCATGTGTGTGTGTGTAGGGCAAGAGCCAAGTCGGTAGCACAACCTTCTGAATTACGATGTCCACTCGATCACACACGCTTTACCGTCAAGAGTAGGCTGTCATGTTCGTAGATTCAAGGGTTCGAGCTTTGTGTCCACTGAGTTAAGAGCGCATGATTCATTTCCTTAAAGCATTTACAAGCCACACACACTCACACACTCTTTAGTAACTGCTTTAAGGATGACTAACTTCATTTCTAGACGTCCCTGCAGCAAACCACCACGATCCTGAACACGTCAACAGCGTGGCAAACGCCCGAATGTCCGGTCCCGTGAAACACACACACACACACACACACACACAATGCTGGAGTTATGTTTTGCTTCCCCGAACCCTTCATGTGTAAAAAAGTCACACACACACACACAGTGCCACCGCTGCATGGAGCTCTAGTTACAAAAACAGCCAAAGAAAAGAAACCAGCACGTCCATCGCAGGTCCCCACATTTGAGAACGGCTGGAGAAACGAGCGCGTTTAGGACCGAACACTAACACAACAACCCCAAAAATGTGGCGGAGACACCCTGGAGGGACGTTTCGTCCAGCAACACACACGACAACAATAGGTGTGAGGAGAGAGAGAGAGAGAGAGAGAGAACTGAATCACCACAGCTATAAATACACTCCGTTATCAAGAAGCCAATTAGTAAACCAAATTTTTTAATAGTTTTAAGCTGGAAAATGTCAACGAGGTCAGTGAAAACCTAAAACAAATGGCATCGTCCATCATGAAGTTTATCATGAGCCTATTTCTGTCTAACAATTTAGACACCAAGCACCAAAAGTAAACAAGAATTCCACTATAAGAACAGGAAAAACTGTCAAACTATCAGTAAGTCCTTTATCCAAACCTATACCGTAAACATACCACGTTTTAGCATCATTAAAAAACTCGGAGAAGATTAAATCCTAGATGGTCTGCGGCCAGACCCTGGGCTCCAGCTCCACGTACCCAAATCCAGCAGCCAGACCTTGCAGTTGTCCAGGTGGCGTCCCGCGCCGGCCGTGTGGTAAACCGCCCCCAAACGCAACATGGAGCTCAAACCGTGAGCCATCGCCAGCCCGGACTCCACACAACACTCACAACAAGAACACAGACCAGATCCACCTCATAACACAGGCACCAGGGAGAGAATGAGGCTGGAAGGGAGGGTTTTGTGAGAGAGAGAGAGAGAGAGAGAGAGAGAGAGAGAGAGAGAGCGGGCAGGAGAGGGAGGGATATAGAGAGAGAGGGAAGAAGGGCGCGGAGGGAAAGAGAGTGAGGGAAGAGAGAAAAAGGAGAGAGAGAGATGGGGGAAGAGCGAGGGAGGTTGTGTCGGGAGAGGATTTCATCACAATACAATATTCTGCTAATTTAATGGACAGTTACTTAACGTCTGCCAATATCACAAAGTCACAACCAAAATATCATTGGATATTTGACAGGATGTGCGAGCTCTCAGCCGCTAAGTGAGGCAAACACGCACTTTAGTTACTTTAAAATGAGTTTAAAATAGAGTTTCACTGCGTGCTCAGAATTCTGGCACAAAATAACGCCATACATTTTACAACAGAAGACGCAGGCCATACAAAATCCCACCTCGGACTTTGGACATGCCTGGCACAAGCGCTACCTTTCCGATGTACACTGAACACGTCAAAAATATCGGCTGAAAATATTGGGCAAAACCTAAGCATCGATCCGATGCCGATGACTTTAAAAAAAGCCATTATCGCCAATTCCGATAATATTGTGCCTCCCTTCTGCTGTCTATTTATCGTATAAAGTGACGTAACAATATGTATGATGTCTGATCAATGTTTTCATTTTGGATCAATGCTATGGGCTCATTTATCACTTATTCAATGTATCGTATCGATCGATATATCATAACATTTTCCATGCATTTATTTAACCTATAACAAATGATCAAGTTTCAGCATCACACTCAGTCTTCACCATGAGTTTCATACTGAGTTTGGAGTTTAATAGTTAAGCTACGCAAAGAGATTTGACCAATGTCGGGCTGCAGAAACATTTGAGTCGTGATGAGTGTGGGCATCACTGCCCAGCTGCCTGTATGTAGTGTTGGAAGAGCGGACAGTACAAAGGGAGCCCTGTTAAAGGAGGTGTGTGTGTTTGCCTGGATTAATGTGACTGGGCTGTGGCCAGGAGGACCGCTTCCTGCTACTTAACACACACACACACACACGCACACAGAGCTCCTTTGATTCTTCTTCCGGTATTAATCGACATTCGAAGAAGGACTTTTCCTCAGTAATCATTGCTTCAACTCACAAAACTGCAGCCTTCATTACAAAACAGTACTAGAGCTGGGCGATTATCCAGAAATGTTTTAGAACCTCTCACTTACTGAATCTTGCTCAAAAATTTGGCTACTACTTTCCTCAGCGCAAGAGCACACAAACCGTCCTTTTAAAATGACTATGTCATCAATTCTCGATGCCTCGTCCAATAAATAACGCCATAAAACGACCGCTTCATAACTGTTGTTGAGATAAAAGTTTGAAAGAACCCCAATATTGATTTGAAGTCACACTGCCCCGTCACATCCCCTAATCAATATTAGTAACCCTACCACGGTGTTGATTTATTAGCACACGTTGCAACGGCCTGGTTCTTTTTACACATTCTATAAATACTTGCTGTACTTAGCATGAGAGAACTGTCCGTGACCTTTCCCATGGCTCGATCCGATAGAAACCCTGTCATCTTATTTCAACCTCGGAATGAATACCTGAAGCCTTGCAACATTCGCTGAGGGTATGTGAAGCTTCTAGCTGTCAGAAGGCAAATTAAAACGTTAGACGTTATACTCCTGCGTCTCACGTGGCTGTATTTAAAGCCAATAAGCGAAGACTGCTGAGTGCTCCAAGGCCAGCGCCAAGCAGGACTCCAGGAGGAGCTATTCTGTGCTTTCAATAACTGCTGTAAATGGGAGCGCTGATGTCTGCACAGTCGTGACTTAATGACTGCATGTGCAATAAAATGATGCACAACATTCTAACAAAAATCCTGGGTATATTAGGGTTAGGACGTATAGAATCCCGTTTACCATGGTGAAACTGTTTTTAAACCATCCTTTGCTATGAAGCTAAAGCTCATTTCGGTCAGCGTTTGTTGCCATCATGACATTGTGGCTGATTCACCGACCGTTCTTAAGACTCGCAATTTGCTTTGGCTATTAATTAGCGTTCTGATAACTCGGAATCCCTTTAACGTACAGAAACCATACGCATACCGTCAGAATCACAAACTTTGAACTTAACGGACATTATATTTATTACACTGTATGGGAAATTATTTGTGAGCATTTACAAAACGTACAAAATGTACCGTGGTAAAAATCTTAAGTAAAGGCCAAAACTTTGGTATTTCTTCATTTCCAATTGATCAACAAATATATTAGAGCGTAACCAATAGGAAAAAATAAATATTTAAAAATCCATTATTTATTATCAAATAATTTTATTCTGTATCTAGATGTATATCAAAAGGATACAGAAATCGTTTTCGCCGTTATTTTTCTTCATAGTAATAAGCTACAGAATGTCTCTACTAGGGATGCACTGATACCGACACCACGTCCTGTGCAGTTACTCGTACTCGGAACAAAATTCTCCGACACCTACTACCGATACCACATGTGGAAGATATGATGTAGTTATGTTCATCGCCACGCAAAGGCAGTGTAAATGCCACAACACTTGCCAAATAAACTGTAAACTGCGCGGAGATTGAAATGTCAGCCGTCTTTTTTTTTTTTTTATAAAGAACCTTCCACTGCCTAAATCTGACCTGCAGCACTCTCTTTTTTGATAGTTACAAAATGTTACAGAGCCAGTGTTTTAATATTTCATTTTATTGTTGCTGCTTTTTTTAAATGTTTTCATACCTATAGAGCAAATAAATGGATAAAAAAATAGTATGATTTATTTTACAAAATGACATAATAAGGCTCAAGCGTACTTTAATTTATATTTTGGTTTTTGAAAGTGTTTTTTTGAGTTTAGACTACATGATATTGGTTAAAAAAAAAAAAAACTTCTAAAAAAAACCCTTACTATTATTGTCATTATTATTAATAACAGACCTACACTGGTATCGGTACTCGGTATCGGTGAGTACCCAAAAATATATATCGGTACTTGTACTCGGCCATTAAAAAAATGCTATCATCCCTAGTCTCTACATAATAAGAACTCTGCAAGCCAACATAGACACTGTTCTTACTATTTCTAGTAGTTATTTACAGTTTCAGCATTTTTATACTACATGAAGCTAAAAAAGTAATTTCTACAGGGGCAAAGCAGTTTTCATCAGAAATGGGCTGATTTTTGAGACTGTGTCAGTTTTAACACATCAAACTACGACAAATCTGAGTAATGCAGCATGTCATGAACACAACAACATAAAGTATGTATGGCTAACTTCTACACACACACTAGAATAAGCCTAAAAATGAAGGCAGAGAAAAACACCCCAAGTTCTCTCAGAGGTGTAAACGTTAAGACCCACTTACGTAGTTTTCCCAAAGGTTCTGACATCCACCCGTGTTTTCTTATGTGAGATTTGTTGACAGGTAAGAATAGAATCTACAACTGCTGAAGAGCACTCTTATGTGAATTTTATTGCATATACATTTGTGTAAAACATCATCTTATTGGATTTTCTTCACTCCTTCAGTCGAGCAATATTATACTATTTAAAGGTCTTAACTTACTCTAGAACAAAGCCTCAAAAAATTATCTTAAATTCTTCAATGTGAGAAGGTCTGCTTGGGGGTTGCCTTATCCTCAAAAAAATGTTTGGGGGAACATCACTTATTTTCTTGTGGCATATGTTTAAAAAACCTCATCAAACTATGTTAAACATGTCAGCGTATTTGGCTGTAGTGCTTCTTTAAGTCTTACCAGCAGGGTGACGAAAAACAAGCTCTTAGACACACCTCGATTCTTTCCAGCACCCTACAATGAACACAAAACCTTACACAAACGGACTCATCACAATGGCTGCCCATTCACCCCATTCCAGGCAGTCCCGGGGTCGGTCACACTGTGTGTTAAAGAACAAATCACCAACTGATTTTCTCTTTGTTAGGAAGGTCTGACCTGGCATTCTTTCTCATGATTTAACAGGACGAGTTGTTCGCACAATCCACCAATGGCCCGAAAGCTGAACAGTAGTAATTATATGGGGATATGTGGTCACGAAGGCTTGACGAGCAAGCACCAGGACACTGCTCAGCACTGCAGGGCGAGATTTTGCCATAACCTGTCCTGAAATGTGGGAATATCCCTAGAGGCAAGCTAACACTAAATAGTAGCCAAGTCAGGTTGTTGTTGGGATTAGTTCATGCTAACAACCTGAAAGCCCTCGGCTGAGGTCACAGGGTCGGACAGCAATTAAGTTTTTATTTGCCTTTAAATCAGAGTCCAGACAGGGCCCTCCTACCATGAGCCTTTTCCCAATTTAACAATTTTTTGTCCGATCCAATTATTCGTAGTAACTCAGAATTCTCTTCAAAAGTCTCTTTAGAGCCTTTGGTTGTAGGAGGTTGCTAAAGTCTGACTCACTCATTTTTGTCTGTAAACTACATACAAAGACACAGCTGGAATGCCTTTACACCAGTAAGGACGTGTCTACATTGGAAAACCCCCAGGGCTGGGGATGGCTGGAACTGAGGTCCATCCAGTGGTGACTGTCAGACTTGACCTCAGAGAAGCTATTATAGGGTGGAAAGAATGAACATCAAACACCTGAAAACAGCAGGGAGCAACATCAAACAAGGCAGTTTTTCACCAAGGTATGATAAACACATAAAATACGTCCTTAGCATGGACAGGATTGTAATTATAAAGAGATCATTTACAATCAGGATATATTTAAGCAAAGACTAAAACAACAGCAATGGTAGGCAAAAAATGATGAAACTTCAGTGGCCCTTAGATACACCCTTGAGTAACCTCACTCCACTTTAGTGAAGATACTGTAACTGTATTTAAAATTCTTTTTCCAAGTCTATACATCCTCTTAGGGCTGCAACTAACAATTATTTTGTTAATCAATTAATCTTCCGATTATTTTTTAAAGGTGGAAAAAACGGGGGGGAAAATGATTTTGTAATAAACCAAACAGTCTGACTGTATTTTCCTATATTTATTTTTAACTCTCTAACATTAAAAATGGGGAAAAAATCTGATTAATTGAAAATGAAGATATATCGAAGTTTTGACCATTTTTATCCAATTTAGACTGGTTCTCGTCTCCTTCTTATTCATCTTTTATGGCGGTCCTCATCCAGCTTAATGGTGCTTTACTGCCACTGCAGCTTTGGTTAGCTTACTGCCCTCACATTGGGGGGTAGCCACTGTACGTATGTGTGTAATAACGTAGACCCAACTTATCGATTTTTAAATTATTTGCCAACTATCTTTATAATTGATGTTAACATCATCTATACATCAAAGTACAGTGATATAACACAACACAAGACAAAGGCAATATAGGGTGATGCAAGTTGTGTATATCCGTATAATTAATATCATATTATATAATTATTTGTGCTGCACTTTCACAAACATACAAGAGGACAATTTTACACCATAATTTTACCTTTGTGGTTGAAGATCCCCTCCATCTCCATGCTGCTGCGAGAGTGAGCAATGCCCAGCATGGAACTGGGCACCAGACCCTCCTGGGCAGGTGAGCGGTCCGTGGTCCGCACCAGACACCACTCAGGCTTGTCCTGTGGCCTCTCCAGCAGCTCCACGGTCTGGCCCCGTCTGACGGTCAGCTCCGAGCCATTAGTGGCCATGAAGTCGTGGATGACCACAGTGAGCTCACAGCCTCCGGACAGCTGGGGAGGAGGGTGACATACGAGTTACTGCTCAGCTTCTCGTCTGTTGTTATGAACAAGTCATGAGTCATCTCCAGCTAGCGTCTATCATAAGACTCGTCCGTGACCGCAGGACTACAGCTGGATATTGATTGGATGGTGGACCACTTTTAAGAAAATACTGAAATGGTACTGAGGGTAAAGTTGGTGGAGCAGGATTTAACCACATAATTCAGTCAAGGGTGAGTGGTTACAGGCAAAAGACAAGCACTGATAAAGAGCTGGAAGGTGATAAACAGGTGTGCGTGGCCACATAGCCAGATTTTAATGCTACATGGATTCCACTGGATTGATAGCACACCTTAATCCGAGCCAATTAGGGCAAACCTGAGAATGTAAACATTGTAAAAACTGTAAATACAATTTTTACATTTACAATTTTTACAATGTTTACATTCTCAGGTTTGCACATTTAACTTTATGTTCCTTATTGTATAATATATAGTTTTATTTTTTGTCCTGTTACCCCAGCCTCCGTATTTAAGTTAGTATTTATGTTGTAAGTTTGTATTGCGTCTCTATCTTCCTTGTCTATTGCACAGTTAAAAGAGCGGATCAGGATACATTTCACTGCTTGTTGTACCTGTATAACTTGCACGTGACAAATAAAGAATCTTGAATCTTGAATCTTGAAATTTATCTGGCCTGTACAGTGCTGGAAGGCAGGGTGTTCAACCCGTGAGCAGAAGGTCGCTGGTTCGAATTCCCGGACTGGAAAAGTTACCAGTGAGGTACTCAAGAGCAAGGTACCGTCCCCAAGCACTGCTCCCCAGACCCCGACCATGTTAGCTGCCCACTGCTACTTCACGGATGGGTTAAATGCAGAGGTCACATTTCGTTATTATCACATTTCGTGCTGTGGTGTGTTCACAATGACAAATATTAACTCACTTTCACTTTCCTCTCACAATTAAACCATGTAGTGATTAGTCTATAGTGGTGTAACAATATATCGCTCTACAACGATGCACAGATTTAATGATCGATGAGCCTACAGCATTGATCCAAAATGAAAACGTTGATCAGACATCATATACACTGTAACATCCCTCGCCAAGTAAGCGCAGTGGTATCAGCTGTTTTGTTAATCATGATAACATGGGCTACTGTGGGCCAGAACTCCGTAATAAAAATATTCATATTTTGGCTGTTTTTTTGTGATTTGATATGAAGAGATTATATTAAATTAGCCTATGACACTGTCTCATATTGATCACTGGCTTCTGAACTGAATCAAAATCGTATCATAGCATATCCATTAAACTGCTACAGTATATCATATTGTGATGAAACTTCTGATTTACACCCCACCCTCAACTGAGGCTGACAGAATTATCTAGTGGTAGTGGCCTAGTGCTAGTGGGTTCTATGCGGAGCTTGGTTCTATACTAGCCCCCGAATAAGGCTCTTTACGCCATGCTACTCCAAGGAGACTGTCCCTAGAACTAGAGAATGGAAGTCACTCTGGATTAGAGTGTCTGCTAAATGCATTAAGCGTAAATGGATCTTAGTCAAGAGTTATAAGATTAACTACAGCTAGACTGCTAAACCCAAGAGGAATAACTACTCCCGCTTCTAGATTGGAGCTCTGGCAGTCTGATAAAGTCTAGTAAAAATTTAAGAGTGAAACTGGGTGATTTGTTATTGTGAACACACCACAGCACAGCACAGTGCACCACAAGGAAATGTGACCTCTGCATTGGAGCAGTGGGCAGCTAACACAGTCCTGGGATTTAAACTGGCAACCTTCTGATCAGAGGACCAACTCCCTAATGGTTACGCTCCCAACTGTCCCTGGAAATGGAGTGTCAGACCTTCACACAATCAAGTTTAGCCAAGCCTTTCCCGAGCAATCTTTCCTGAGCAAACGGAAAAAGAGCCACGTGTGCTGTACTGTACGATACTGTACACCTCAGGAAAATGTAGAGTATAAAATCAGCACCAGTGTGTGCCTAGAGGCAAGACAGCACCAATATAGAAGCTGTTGATTACGGAAAAAGGGACAGCGTTTCATGCCTAACGAGAAAATACCACAGCATCCAAATGTACCACACAGCTTAAGACAAACTCATTCAGCATTCACTAAATTCATTTATTTTACAACCTTCAAGAACACAGCTGAACTAAACAACCAGCAAGCACGAAGAACAGCATACAGTCTCATTGTTTCCCGGACGGTCATTAACGTACCCACTGGTAGTGCGGCATCGCCAGGGAACAGAGCAGGTGTGTGACTGACCCTGAGCTTCTGCACTCCATGTTCCACATCAAACAGCAATTGCTGCTCCGAGACAAAAGTCTCCTTGCTCTAGCAATCTCCTTCGGCTGCAGCGACAGAACGCGGAACGCCGAGCAACAAAGCTTTCCCCCTCATCTCTGCCATCTGCTCCCCTTCCCCGGTCTTACGGAACCCATCTTGGCTACGGAGGCAGGCAGTGGGAGGCTGCTGCTGACACGTTTGCCGGCGTCGCTGCGGAGACAGCGTCACTCATTTTCTGAAGGCGCAAGGGCCGACGGGGGGGTTGCGGAGGCGGACGCGCACCCAGACGGCGGCACCGTTTTAAAGGAGCAGGAGGCTAATTAAGAGCTGGCACAGGTGTTGCACGTCGCAGGCCCTGACCTTAGCACCCTGACGATGAGGGAGTGGTGTGTGTTTGTGTGCGGACCAGCGGAGCACTGATGGGGGCATTTCTGAGGGGGATACGGGGGCAAACGCTGGGCAATCTCAAGATAAGTTTTTTAAGCTGCGTTAGTGGCTGTACACGTCGGGGAGATTGCAATAGCGATGTGGTGTTTCAGAAACCTTGGGTTATGTGTGCAGGGGGCTGTCGGGGCTACTTTTAAACGGTAGCTTTTCAAGTTACAAGCTACTCATGATGACAAACAGCTAAGCAACAGCCCAACAAAAGTTTTAATATAGTAGCTAGTGACACTACCAGCTACAGAGAAAAGGTCTCTGACTATCTCGCAGCTGCCAAGAGTGCACTGCGATGCAACAAGTCTGCGTTCCATGGGCACAGCAGCCTATTAGATGCCAACACCAATCAGAAATACCTGATATTTGAACATACATGTCTTTGTAAAGCGAGAAATAATTTTTTATTTGCTTTGCTACTGATGAGCTACTGAAAAAAGTAGTGAAGTTAGTAGTGTCGCTACTTGTAGTTAGCCTGGCGATGGCAGGCTTGCAGAACGACACAAGCTCACGCAAAACAAGCCTGTGTGATGTGAGAGGGAAGATAGGAGAGCTCCACCAGAGAGTGTGAGGAGGAACGTCTGTGCTGTTAAGAGAAACTCCAGTATCCCTGCCAGCCCCGTCTGCACCCACACTGCTGTCATAAGCTGATTACATTACAAGCGCACAAAGTCTCTACACTCGCCTCTGGCAAAATAACATTCACAACAGAGTCCCCTGTTGTCATACCAGGGTGTCAGTTCTTTCAAGCATTTAAATGTGATTTTTTATTTAGGGCCCAGAACCCCTGAACACATGTAGGCAGGCACTGTATTTGTAATGCTTTGGGACCGTTTTCACTTCCTTTTTAACTTCATAGTTCTACATGCTTTTCCCTAGTGGTATACATGTTTTAAAAGTTACGACTTGCAGACAGCAAAAATGTAATCTAAAATGAATAATAAAAAAATCCCATTCAGTCATTCAACTTTCATTACAGTTTTCAATAGCTGTGAAAATTAAGTTTCAGTTACAGTTCAGTTTTCTGCTGCCTTTGTTTCATCCTTCCCAGAATAATCACAAAGAGCGGCATTAAAGAAAACAAAATGCTTAGAAAGCACAAGGTCAATTTATAACTTTTGATCGACAAAAGGTTTTGGTCATGAGCAGAACGACATAAAATCATGCAGCTTCACCAATCCACCAATCTCACAGACGCTCAGTCCCACATGGTGCGTGTAGCAGGTGTCTCTGCTCTCACCTTGTCACTGTCCAGCGTGTTCTGGGAGGTGCGGGACGCGATGGAGATTGTGTCTGGCTGGCTGCTTGCATCACCCTGGCTGTCCAGGTCCTCTCCATCCCTGGTGCGGGAAGACAACCATAATGCTAATAAACCATTTAGTCAAATGTGAAACAACAGTATTTTGAAGAGAACATTCCATATTCTCCCTACAGACTAATGTTAATGTTGCTCAAGCGATATTTGGGAAGTTCCGTACCGTCTGCCTTTGAGTTTGGTGCCAGAGGCTTTGGGGATGTGGATTGGCTCCTTCAACGCCCCCCGCAGGTGGATGGTCCGCTCCTGGATCACCTCCCGCACATTCTTAATCCACTCCTGTTTATTCTCAAGACTGGAAGCCTGCAGGACGTAAGAAGTCCAAGCCAAGTATGTGCTATAACGTTCAAGCAAATTCTAAGTTAATGAGACATAGTCAGATCTCATTAATTTATAATTCACCTGAATATTATAGAATACGTTTTGTTTTGATCATGTCCTTCTTGGTAGTTTTAACATTTGATGCTGTCAGATTCTGGCAAATTATTAAGGGGCTTGCTTTGGAACAATACTGACTACAAAATAAATAAAACTGAAATAAAAAACACAAATCTGTAGCCCTTTCAGATGCCACGCTGGGACATTTCCACTGCAAAGACACAATGTGTGTGTGTGGGCCGGGTATTTATGGCATTGTGGGGACCTTTTTGCTTCCTAAAATCACTTTTATCTGTTTTTTTGGGCTTTGTGGGGACATTTGAGAGGTCCCCATGAGGAGAAAATGACTTTATAGAAAATGTGCTTGTTTTATTTGAGAAACTAAAAGAGGTAAAAGATGTGCTTTTGGTTACTGAGGTTAAGGTTAGGGTTAGGATTAGGTGTAGGTGTAAAATTATATACATCTAGTCATTATAGGAGTCTACGGAAGGACCTCACAAAGATAGTAATACAAGACTGTGTGTGTGTGTGTGTGATTAGCATATGACTCATTAGTCTTGCATTTACAGGCGGTAGGTTCACTAGTCTGAAGCCGTGAGTTACATAAGAGCTCAAATAAGAATGGTCCAGACTTATGACAATAACATGACTCATTAACAAACTGGGAAAAAAGAAAAGCACTTAAAACTGACATTACATTTATCTCACAAATGACAGTTCCTCTTAAACCATTCTGCCATTTCAATTTCAAAAAGTTACGACAGATTAATGGTTTTTAATCACAGAACCTGCATGGGCTAAGAAATTACAGGAATATCGGAGTGGGGAAACACTACGGTCCACACACTACAACGCACCTTGAGGACAATCTTGTTATCCGAGGTGGGGGTGCGCCCGACCCAGAGTGCAAATTTACACGGATCCCCCTCCACGTGCTCCGTAACTCCCAGTTCAGAGGTCTGCAAAAGGAGAAAGAGGGATGAGCCAGAGAGAGTCTCCCTGTCTTAATGACGTTCTCAAAAATCCTTCACATACTGTAGGTTCTGAGGATTTGAACAAGTGGTAAGGAAGGAGTTCGACATTAAGTCTCACCATCAGCTTGCTCTTGTACAGATACTTGCTCCTGCCGTTGGAGTCTTTGACATCCTTGCTGAAGATGAGCGACATCTCGAAGAGGAAGAGGTGACGATCTCGGCCCTTACGGATTAGTGTCTTGGGATCCCAAACTTGGAAGGATTCTTGCAGGATCAGTTCCCCCTGAGACTCAATATTCTCATCGAAACCTTAAAAGAGAGCGAGAGGGATGTGCTTGTAATGTCTACTGTACAAAGTACCAAAAACTTGGATGAGAGAGGGAGGGGGAGACAGAGGTAGCTGTGAAGACCTGCCTGTACCCGAAAACAGAAATACTAAATGGCAGTGTCTTTTGGAGACTTTTTTGTATGTGAGGACTGTTCCTAATGAGAAAAAATGCTTTTATGCAGGGCTTTTTAAGAGGTTCTGTCATAGGGACCACCATTCAGACTAAGGGTATATTAGGGATATGTCAGGAAGGGCATCTGGTGTAAACCTTTTCTAGATTAAAACATGAAAAAGGATGACTATGAAAAAGGGAGCAGGCAAAAGAAGAAGACTGAGACCGGGGTTAGATGTTACTGTAATATTATTTACAACTAGTCATAATGAGAGTCAGTGGAAGTACTTTGCAAAGATAGCTAGTGACTATGTACTTACCCTCCAGCATACTAAGGTGCATGGCATCATTGGCTTTCTTGGGCACACTGAGCATGACCTCTAGTCCATCCTTTATCTCTCCTTTGCCTTCCTCACAACAAGTCAACAGCTCCTGCATGGACGCACACACAGCATTAGAGAACATTACAATTATAAAAGATGGTTTACATTTGAAATGGTTTATATCTGCCAAAATAGTTTATATCTGCTAAATGCCATAAAATATGACAAGCTGGTATTGATTGTCAGTCAAGGCCACACAAACAGTCTCTTTCTCTCCACCTTAAGAAGCAGCTGGTACTTGGTGATTCTTTGCACAGGTTTAATGAGATAGGAGGAGATGGAGTTAGCCAGACGGTGTCTCTGCTGGATCTCCTGCACACAAAACACAAACACACACACACAAGTCAGTACAGAAATCTCAGCACATACTCAGCAACATTCCTAAAGCAATTATGAACACTTACAGGACACATCCTAGCAGGAGTGGCTGAGTTAAATGCTTAAATGCTCTTAGCATCAAAGACACGGTCCATGGAAAATATAATTTGCACAAATGTTTTACTTAAATTTAATTTGGTCAAACAGAACATTTTTGTTCAGATTTTATGCCTCTAATGACACACTGCAGCCATGAGGCACATGTTAGCTAACAGCTACAGGAGCTTTTGACTCCATGTTAGCATAACATAATGCTAATTGGGTAAGTGAAGCTTTTAAGTCAGTGTTAGCCTTCCATTTTCAGTGAAGAACTAAAGAAGCTGACTCTAGATATCTTGTCTGAAGTGGTGAGGTGATCTTATACATAATATGTTTTAGAGATACTTGACATGTAGTGTGCTAACTGCCACCTAACAACAATGCTAACTAACAGATAGTGCTTCAGGTGTGTACTAAGCTGGCTCTTCATCTGGCATCTTGAATTAAATATATTCTGTTTCAGTGAACTACTACTTTTGTTGTGTGCTTAGACTCTGTCTTTGGCCTTGCAGTCCTGAGGCACTTTGCCATGGATTACAGCATTAGCCAAATGTTGTAAATGGAATAAAATGTTTCTTCTATTGTCTGTTTGGTAGGCAAACTAACAATGGAGGTCAGGTTGTATCAGCAATGTGTCACATTCTGAAAGTATATGAATATAAAAAAAGAAAGCCATAAAAAAAGAACCATTAGAGTCTACTCAGAATACATAAGTATAAACCCTAACAATGACAGCACAGGACACCTGTTTAAAATACAAAATATTAAACAATATATATTTAGTTTGTTTTGCTACAGCATTGTGTCTGTTCCTGATAACTGAATTGTATAAAACTCATTAAATCTTAGGACATAAACAGCTTTTGCCATATCGTTCAACTCCATTTTTGAATTCATTAGAGGTGGAAAATTGTCACAAATTCATGAGTTATGGCTTTAATTAAGAGCGCTGTGTCTGTAGATAGATAGGTGTGGGTTTGGGTAGATGTTCCCTCAGGTCTCCATCCTCAGTGAAGTCTCAGCTTCACCACACGGAGAAGGGGTGAAAAGAGAGAGCGAGGGAAAGAGAGAGAAGGCGAGTGCTGTTTGTGACTCAGCCGCCTCCAGCTTAAAGGGAGTAGCACGGTGACAAACCGCAGAAGATACCATGAGCACACACACACACACAGATGTCCAGAGATGTGTCGCTTTCTGAAACATTACATAACCCCCTCCCCAGCGGAAGTGAATCAACAGAGTGATTTTTCTGCAGTGAAGATGGAAGGAAAAACTGACTCAACACCACCCCACATCACAATGTTAAAACTTGGGTTTTCGGGTCAAGCACTAAAGGAATGCCTTCAGTCACATGTTTCTGATAAATATTGGTAATGTGGCACAGTAACCAAAAAAATATTTAGGCAAATAACACAGAAGAAAATGGTGATAGTGCCATTGAGGAATGAGGCAATGAAGTTACAGGTCCATGCTGTATCTCCAAGTGGGTCTCAGGGTTTCTATACTCAAATTGTCAGGCTTCATAGACTTTGCTATACAAATAACTATTTCTTTATTTAGAAAAAATATTTGAAAATCCAACTATAAACATGTACTGTATATCACACTGTTGCATAACACCATATAATATGCCAAGTTATAGCATATAATAATACTTAGCAGAGCCCAAAATGTGTATCAGCAGCCCTGGGTAAGCAGCAACTCTACCGCTTACAAATCAGTTCAAACCAAACCCAGACAAGTTCAACACAGCATTTTATTCAGCAATGCTTAAACTTGTGATGCATTGTTGCTCTGTCACCGCTCAGCGCTGAACTCATTCAAACATGACAAAACATAGAAATGTTCTGGAATGCGGCAACTTTATGATGGTCTGCATAACTTTACTGGCGTAGCTAACATAAAATAGTTGATTTCTGGGAGACGCAAAAAATCTCACTTCAGACAGATTTCTATTACAGTAACGAGGCTATCGGATCACAGAGTAGATTTACTGAATGTAACTTTTCAAAATCAAAAGGAAAAATCTCTGAACTCTACGCAATGTACTTGGTGGTGAATTGATGAGCTACGCCAAAACACCAGGCAGCCAACACTGTTTCAACACACAACCACATATCATAAATCACAATCAAATCACATATTCTCTGTTCTAAACATTTTAGCTGAATTTTAAGCTACATTTTAGAGAACAATCTAGTGGCAAGAGTCTGAAAACATTAATATTTCTCCAAACCCTATTTTAATAATTAGCCAGACCTGGAAATGACTCAAATCAAATTCCATATTTTCCTATCCCATGTAGGTCTTTGTTATGATTATTTATAATATTTAAAAAATATATATATTATAATATAAGCAATATCACTCACGTCAAAGTAGGGTCCAGCGTGGTCCAGGATCAGCTGTGTAGAGTCTGGCTTGTTCTTACAGTAATTCACATACATTTGAAACTTATCTGCCTGAAAAAACAAAAGAGGACACCCAATTCTGACACAAAAGTCCCTTCAAACAGGATGTATAAGAGCCAGTGTGGTGGAATTTATCTCCAAAAGAGTTTCTTAGGGTTTAAATAAAAACTCATGATTACATGGACACAGTCTTTACAAAGAATCTACCATCAATCTTTATACAAGATATAAGAACAACATTAAACAATTTAAGTTTTGCTTAAAACCTTCAAAGCATGAACCTGCGTTAACTTCAAAGGTGATCCACGTTTGTGTTTTTGTCTATAATGTGAGGAGTCTTTCTGCTGGTTCATACCCAACTTTTACACCTAACTAACAGTCATCAGGGACTCGGTAGGCTGAAATCAATCAGACTTTTCTGTTCAAAAGCCTGATTCTGTATCAACTCTGAACACTGACCCATGTGACGAAGCAATGACCAACATCCTCAGGCAGCTGCTCGTACTTCTCCAGCTCTTTCAGGAAAATACTGGAGGAGGCAACATGCAAAAATAAGATGTTACAAGTTTGGATGGATGAGAATCATATAGTAATGTGGTGGAAGTGTAACTTTTTGAGATCTGCAGTACAGATTTAGGGGCGACTGACTTGTGGTGGAACTCGTAAAGGTCCTGCATGTTGCCGAAGATGATGTGCTCCTTGTTGATGATGCCTGGTGGGATCTCCTCGACTCCGCTGGTCATCTCCCACAAGTATGTCTGCAAGTGTGGAGCAAATGCATCCATCAGTCTCAAGAGAATATCGAACTCATACATGCTCTCCTCATAATATGACCCCAAATGTTTAATACACACAGGTCTCAATACTCATTAAATACATTAAACACACCTTTTTACCTGAACTGGACTCAAATGCTAATAGGTCTGCTGTAAGCTACACCTTTTCCACATGTTGGATGTAGGCTAGTCCTATTCCTGATGTGTTAAATGTAGGACAGTCCCTTTGCAAACATTTTCGGTGTAGGCTAGTTGCATTGCTATCATGTAGGGTGTAGGCTAGCTCCATTGCTAATATAACAGGTGTAGACTGGTCCCATTGCTAACATGCTGGATGTAGGCTAGTCCCTTTGCTAGTCTAGGCTAGTGCCCTTGCTAAGGTGGAGTGTAGGCTAGTTCCTTTGCTAACTTGTTGGGTGTAGGCTAGTTCCATTGCTAATATGCTGGGTGCAGACTAGTCCCATTGCTAACATGCTGGATGTAGGCTAGTCCCTTTGCTAGTCTAGGCTAGTTTCCTTGCTAATGTGGGGTTTAGGCTAGTCCCCTTGCTAACATGTTGGCCATATGCCAGTTCTGCTGCTAGTCCCCCTGCTGACATGGTGAACATATTCTGGTTTCACTCCTAACAAGGTGATCTTATTCTATGTCCCCTGCTTACTGGCACATGCTAGTTCCAAGCCTAACATGGTGGAATATGCTAGTGCTCTTGCTATCATGGTAGGTGTATGCTTGTGCCTTTACTAATATAACTATAACATTATATAACATGTTATAATACGCTATAATATGTAATAATATTATATAAGCTAGTTTCTTTACTAACATTTTGAGTGTTCTTTGTTAACGTAAGTTTACGTAAGTTCTTCTGCTAATATATGCTAGTACACTTGCTAACATGGTGAGCGTGTGCTAGTTCCATTGCTAACATGGTGGACATATGCTAGCTCCTCTGCAAACATGGTGGGCGTGTACTAGTTCTGGGTGTATGGCTGTAGTAGAATACTACTTTTTGTAATGTTTTAACTCATCATGGTGTCGCTGACCTTTGCTAAGATGGTGGGTACAGTAGGGTGGAGTCTATGGCATTGCTGCATTTCTCTTGCAAGCAACTTTCAGTATTCCAGCACTTTTGACTGACAGAGTGGAGGATGCTGGTCTGTTTGCTAACTGGGTGTAAAACGATCTCCTTTTTAGAGCACTGTTCCTTTGAGTGTCAGGGTCGAGTGGCTATTCCACACGGAGAGCGGCCAGAATGTTCCGTACTCACATCCATACACTCGCGCAGGTCTCTCACGTAGGCTTTCTCCGTCTGAATCAGCTCGGCCATTATGAACCTGCCCAGGGACACAAAGCAGAAGCTCTATTGTCTCTTTAGAAAGCTCCGGCCTGGACAATGCCTCTGGGAGGGGCTCTGCACTTCACAGCAGCTGAATTTGAGCGAGCGGTTAGCTTCCACCAAGAGAGAAAAATGAAAATTATATATATCAACGGACGGCGGGTGGCTTTTCCGCTCGAGGATGAAGTATTGCTGTTATTTTCGGACAGTCTGTTGTTGGTTTACTGGGATGTGTGTATATGCGTTGCTGGGGTGTGTGTGTGTGTGTGGTGGACATACTCTTTTCTGCGGGCCGACTTGCGTTTCTCCTCATTGAGCTCATGGTTGGCCTCTCTGAGCTTGACCTCGGCTCCGGGAGCGCTGGCCGGAATGATGTCCAGCTGCAAGTCTTTACTCTGAGCAAGAAATGAGTTAAAAAGGAAGCGGTCAGTGAACACAAATGGGCAACAACATGAAAACACAATTCAATCCTCAAGGCAAGTTTCCTGTTTAATTCATAAAATCTCTACCGGTGTACATAGGCAGACACCTTATAATGTATAGTATTAGAGAGGTCAGAGAGGATCCACCGATGGCACACACACACACACACACATACACACACACTCACACACCTTGTTGGAGTCGGAGGAAATGCCCAGCGCTTTCTCCAGGCTGCCCCGGTATTTGTCCATGCGGAGAGTGAAGTCCCGGTAGCGCTTGTCCACCGACGCCACCCATTTCTTGATCTCGGTGGCATGGGAGTGGCCCTTCTCACAAAAGCCATCCGCCAGCTGGATCAACAGCTTCACCCGCTCTTTGGTTTGCTGGAAGAGAAAGAGAGAGTGAGAGAGAGAGGGAGAGAGAGAACAACACAGATTTTAAAGTACATCTGCTATGGGGTTTTAGACTCTCAGGTCACATGGTACAAAAGATTGGGTTGAACAAGATGGGACGAGATTTTTATGAAAACTTCAATAATGAAAAATATGACTGAAATATATGACATAAAAAGTCAACTGTAAAAGGTGCATTTAGAAACTCAACTGACTGGACTCTCTCTTGTATGATTCCTCATGCATCTCTACACACCATTACTGTGCATCAGCTTCTAACTTCTAATGCAAGTTTAAATAACCTAATTAAATAATCCGACTGTACATTATAAAATGAACATGTAAATTAAAACATGTTAGAGGGGTAATCCCTGCTAAATTAAAAGATTTTGGGAACAGACTCAATTAGACTAGAATACCTGAAAAAATGACACTGAAAATGTTCAAATAACCCACGGCTCGTCTTCATGTTGCTTCTATTGGTGTCAAATGTATGTTTATTTTCGGCATATGAACTTGGAACCAGATTAGTCACCTGACTGGAGATGAAATCAGTCAATCAGCTTCCTCCAAGCCTGTGATTGGCTGGTTTTTGCCACAGTTATAATGCAGTGGCAAGTGGAGCAAGTGGGAAGGCGGAGACCCACAAATTGAGACGACAGATTTTGCTTGTGAAAGCTTGAAAGCTCCATTATATATATATATATATAGCTACAAACAGCATCTGAACCAACAGAATTCCATAGAATTTTGAAGGTCAAATGACATGACGTGTATTTTCATTTGTGACATTTAGCAGATGCTCTTAATCTACTGTATATCCTATGGAATAATATTGGCCAGTGTCTCTAAGTATTAATATTATATTATGGTAGCCAGTTATACACATATTGCTAACACTTCCTGTCCTGTGCTGCACAGTCTGTATGTCTTTGTGTGCACTGTGGACCATGAGGTTCGGCATTTCTTCTCTCTGTATTGTGAGATCACAATAAAGTTCACTTTGACTTATACAGAGCGATTTCCATATAGCTAACTGCAGGAACAATCTCCTTAGGGGCAGACAGTTGAGGGTCTTGCACAAAGACTCCATTGTGGTAGTTTTAGCAGTAAGATAGAGCTGGATCTGAACCCGTGACCTCTTGGTCCAGAAGTGAGTGTCTGACTACTAGATCACTGCTACCCAGATAAAAAGGATAAACTTCAGTTTATAGACAAAATATATACTTTTGTTTAGAGCCATGTGCACAAAAAGGCAACAGTTGTAGTGCTGCCCTCTAGTGGAGAAAACTCTGTGAAGGTTCTTCCATCTCCTACTTAATCGTTTAATTATCTGTTATAAGAGCTGGCACTGATTTATCTGCAAGTAGCTCAAATTCACTGGTAATATCAGCTTGCCAATTTATCAGTTAGACTCTGTTATATTGTTTGAATTATTGTTAACAGTGTTGGGAGTAACGCATTACAAAAGTAACGAGTTACAGTAACAGATTACTTTTTGCTGTAACGTAGTAATGTAAGGCACTACTTATCAATTTCCAGTAATATTTTACTCGGTACATGTTCAGTAACGCGTGCGTTACAAAGCACTTTTAACCAAAACTGTATTTGTTTAAAAAGACTGCGAGACCTCAGATTAATTATCTGTGATTTAAAAAAAATGTGCGAGAGTTGTATTTCCTGTTCGTGGTTAGTTGAGCCCCTTGTACAGTGCATCAAAAAAGGGTTGCTTCTCCGGTGAGATGGCGGAAGACAGTACTTTTGCGAGGTGGGCGTTTGCGCATTATTTTGAGTTCGTCAGGGATAAAGACAAAAAGAATGTTTTAGTCAAGTGCAATCTTTGCCCAAACATCGAGAAATAGCACTAGCAATTTGAAAAAACACCTCGAGCATTATGCATGACTTATGTTGAGAATCTCTTGAATTCAAAGAGAATAAAGGAATGAAGAAAAATGCATCTTGTCTTGTCATTATAGTAAGCAGTAATGTGGGATATAGTTTTGTTTTGTTTAATGATGAACAAGCCTAGACTTCATATTTATTCCACCTCTATTATGATGTTATTCAAATTCTGGTCATTTTAGGTTGTTAATGTTTCTTGAATTGTCTCTTAAGCCCTTACTTTGCCAGTTATATTAATCATATTGTTTGTAGCCTGGTTAGCACATAATCATTATGCTACAAAACATCACCTTTTACTGGGCATGTAATGATCTGCAATATTTTTTCTCATATTAGAATGTCAAGTTATATTTTCACAGTTATTTTGAAAAGTAACTGAAAAATTCTGAGACAGTAATATTGTAAGGTAGCGGATTACATTTGAATACCAGTAACAAGTAATGTATAGTGTATTACACTTTGCACGTAACTTGCACAACACTGATTGTTAATGACTTGGGTAATTCACACAGATACACACCTTGGCTGTGATCTGAAACTCTTCGTGCTCCTTTAGCAGCTCCTGTGTGTGGTGAATGCTGGAGCCCGTAGAGGTGTGTGTGGACAGGTAGAATTCTCCCGTGTCATGGATCCACTCCAGCGCCTCCACACAGAAAAACAAGTTGCATTCATTAATCACTCTGCACAAAAGCGTTACCCTGCGTGTCCATTAGAGGGGGCAAGAGCTCTTCAGACATTCAACATTAACACTGCACGATTTCAACTGCTCGCTCCTGACCCCGGGTCAGTCCTCCATATCAGACCCGGATCTCATGTAAGGAAAAGAGAACATTAGTCCCTGTTCCCACAGCAGCCCTTATAAAGCAAACCAGCTTCAGAGCTTAAGTACATAAACAGGCTGGAGTGTGTGTGTGTGTGTGTGTGCGTGTGTGTTGAGACTACAGGGACTAGAGGTTTGCTGCACTGTAATTACTGAGGGGTATAAGAACAGGGCCTGTAATTGTAGATGTGGGAGATGATTCCCATGTAGAACTCGAACTGCAAAGCAACTCAATCTGTCTCTACGCTCCCTTAACACTGATTCCACACACAACTCCACAACGCGTACAGCTGAAAGCAGACTTCACGCTGGACCACATCGTTCACATCAACCTGAATCATTCCTCTAACAAAACTCAGGAAACCCTAAATGAATTCGAAATAAATTCAGCAATAATAAATAAATACCACAATATGAGTGTCCCTAAAAGAAACAGTTTATCAGAATATTTTAGTAAACTTTAGCAGTACTTCAGAAAAAAAATAAAAATAAATAAATAAATAAATATTAGTCAAAAACACAACCGTTAAATGTATGGCTGTTACACAGGAAATTACATAGGAAGTAAAAAAAATACATGAAAAATATATAAACAAATAAAGTTCCTTGTAACCATTTCATTGTGTTTAAACTTTTTTCATTTGTTTGATTTTATTTGTTCATTTTTTTCTGTTATCATCTTATACTTATTTATACTCCAGTTACTAATTCTCTATTTGCTTTTTGTTTTTGCATGTCTTTATTCTTGATGTAAAGCTTGTTAGGCTGTATTTTTATGCATGAAAGGTGCTACATGAATAATGATGATTGTCATTAAAGACAATAAATATTTTGTCTCTTGTCTTGATGTGTGAACCCGTTTGATTCCTCTAAAGCACCGAAGACTCGTAGCGTAACTAACCCAGAGAGCAGCGGCTTCAGGACTTGATTACAGGCATCTCACAAACCACCAGCAACAGAAATAGTTGTTGTGGCCTGAAGCTGTTTCAAGTAAAACACAAGCGAAGCCGGAATCCGTGTTGTGGGTTTCATGCCGAGCTTTAGTTCAGCTGGCCGGTCGGGTCACGGCGCGGTGCGCAGCATTGCAGCAGAGCGAGCGGGAATAAAACCCACCTAATTTGCCCTCAACTTCATGTCATTCTCCTGCATTGTGCTTTATGGCAGGCTAACACACACTGTGGTGTATACATTACACTGCCAAAAGTGTTGGGACACCTGCCTTTACACACACATGAACTGTAATGAAATCCCATTCTTAATCCATAGGCTTTAATATGGAGTTACAGAACCCTTTGCAGATATAACAGCTTTGACTCGTCTGGGAAGGCTGTCCACAAGGTTTAGAAGGGTGTTTATGGGAAATTTCGACCATTCTACCAGAAGAGCATTTGTGAGGTCAGCCACTGATGTTGGACGAGAAGGTCTGGCTCACAGTCTCCGCTCTAATTCATCCCAAAAGTGTTCTATCGGGTTGAGGTCAGGGCTCTGTGCAGCTCAGTCAAGTTCCTCCACAGCAAACTCACTCATCCGTGTCTTTGTGGACCTTGCTTTGTGGAACAGTGCAATGATTTGGAGCGGTGTCCCAATACTTAATAAATTTCGCTTGTTGCTGAGTTTTTTCCACTCCGACTGCTGCTGGAAGAACAAAATGGCTTGCAGATTCCATAAAACCACTGTGGAGGACGAGCGGAGAGAAGGCTTTGCTCTTGGAACCTAATCCCGAGAACAGTGGTGTCCAACTGGTTCTGTTCCAGGGCTGCCATTCAGACTACGCAATGGTCTGCGGCCCACTGTGTGTCCGTGTGTGTGAATAATTTTCTTTTTTTTGGTAGCTATTTGCAGTAAATTCATTCATTCATAAAGACGGCCAAAACATCTGGAAGTGTTTTGAAAAAATAAATAAAATGAAATCCTTTTACGAAGTTATTTCAGTAACTGCACTGCATGTCACAGACCACCTGCAATGCTGCTACGGACCACCAGGGGGCTGCAGACCACCGGTTGAAAACCCCTGCTGAGAACATACATCCGCTTTATACTGTCTTCACTGATACTGTTTAAAAGTAACTCCCCATTAAACTCTGTTTAATTGTCCAATTGTCCAATGAAAACTCTCAAAATCACAGAAAACATAATCCAGCAGAACGTGAAATTCATGACCATCCTCTGTGTTAAAATGTGCATGTGTGTGTGACATCACATGCCTGGCACACGCCCACACTGCCGCTCCGGCACCTGGACATGCGTCGTTTCAGCACCAGGGACAACGATCGCTTGTCACCACCAAGGCCAGCTCCTGTTTACAAACATTGCTGACCGTGTAGGACCAGAGCCCCGCCCGTAACAACGCACGGCTGGAGCGACATTACCGCCTCGTTACGGCTCATTACGGGCAGAGAAATAGAAGACGCCGAAGAGCCACACGCGGTCGGCGAGTGACACGCTTTAAGGACGCCTGCACCCTGACCTCTAACCAACTGTGCTTTTTCCACCGAACTCTCTCTCTCTCTCCTCTCACTCATAAGAATCACCCACAGAGCGGCCCTGACGTCACCTACACCTGCACCACCCCACAACAATTTCCAACTTCACACAGACGGACTTTCCCCAGACTTTCTTACCTTCGGACTTCCCCCTCACCACATTTTCTAATAAAAAGGAGCCCCTCCTGCTCGTGTTAAACTTGCTAAACTTGTGTTTTGCACATTTATTCCACGGGTGAAATTAATATTTTTTAACTATTATACATTTTTGGGGGAAATGTTTGGAAACAATTTTAATGTTTTTCTAAACCAAAAAATATTAAATGCAGTAGTTATTGCATAGCTGGTATTTGTAGCAAAGCTGTGTGTGTGTGTGTATATGGGTTAATGTTCACCTGTTTAGCGCTGCGCTCGAACACCACATACTGCTGACACTGGTCCAGTCTCCTCTTTCTCATCGTCCAGAAGTGAAGAACTCTGTTCTCCCTCTGCAGTAACTCATTCAGGATATCTACCCACACCACCGCAACAATTACACAATTCATTAATTAATCCTTGGTCTGATAAACTCTGTGTGTGTGTGTGTGTGTGTGTGTGTGATGATCTTACTCTTGACTTGCTGCTCGGGACCTTTGATCTGGGCCATCATGCCCGGCATGTTCACACTGTTCCTGTGCAGGTATTTGAGGAAGACGTCAGCGTTACGCCGAGCTAAAGTACAGGCCTGCGGAAAACGAGACAGAAGCCCACCCGTAAATCTTGTAACTGACTGAGAAGAAAAACTCCCACTGTACATGTTAATAAACGGTAAAAGTCAGCACGAGTATGAGAATTTGCATCAATTTCAGTTTAAGATGTAACACACTGTACAGATAAAATTATTAGTGTATAGCTTTATCAATACAAAACAGGGGTCAATATAGAAATAAGCAGTATTGTGCATCATCAAAACAGAGGATTTACATAAATACGAGGGATGCACCATAACATTGGAATCATAGTGGAATCAGCGGAATCATATCGGAATCATAGCGGAATCATAGCGGAATCGCAGCAGAATCATATTGGAATCATAGCGGAATCATAGCGGAAATCGGCCGATAATTGCTTTTTTTTTTTCCCCCAGGTCATTGGCATCGGACCGATGCTTAGATTTGCAGGATATTTTCAACCAATTTTTTATGATGCATTTATTATAGGTTGGAAAGGTAGCACTTGTGCCAGACATGTCCAAAGTCTGAGGCGGAATTTTATACGTCCTGCGCCTCCTGCAGTTTGTGTGTGTGTGTCTGTGTGTGTGTGATAATGGAGTGAGGTTGATACCTTGAGAAACGCTTCTTTCTGCTCCAGGTGTTTACTGATCATGGGAGTGACGTGGTCCGACTCGGAGTTCGGGCCAAACTTATCTGAACCTCCACACCAGTCCTCCTCCCTCTTATACTCCTGCTCCAAACTCTCTAACACACTGCACACCTGTAACACACGCACACACGGTCAGATACACACACACACACACACGGTCAGATACACACACACACACACACACACCAGTCCTCCTCCCTCTTATACTTCTGCTCCAAACTCTCTAACACACTGCACACTTGTAACACACACACACACACACACGGTCAGATACACAAACAAACACACACACACACGGTCAGATACACAAACAAACACACACACACACGGTCAGATACACAAACACCAGTCCTCCTCCCTCTTATACTCCTGCTCCAAACTCTCTAACACACTGCACACCTGTAACACACACACACACGGTCAGATACACACACACACACACACGGTCAGATACACACACACCAGTCCTCCTCCCTCTTATACTCCTGCTCCAAACTCTCTAACACACTGCACACCTGTAACACACACACACACACGGTCAGATACACACACACACACACACGGTCAGATACACACACACACACACACACACTCCTCCTCCCTCTTATACTCCTGCTCCAAACTCTCTAACACACTGCACACCTGTACACACACACAACTATCAGATTTACTCAGACACACGACTTAAAACAACAACCGTGTTATACTTCTACTCCACACACAATGAGACACTCATATACACACAAACACTCCTGTGTAAAGTGTACCACTGCCCCGGCTCCGTGTGTGTGTGTGTGTGTGTGTGGGCTGCTTGACCTGGGAGGAGTCTTGTAGAAAGGCTGACCGGGCGTTGACCAACAAGTCTGTCACTCATCTTGAGCATCAGCTGCTGCCAGTGCGACGCCACCTTCTCGGCACACTCCCGGATCAGCTCCATGTCGTAGTGGTTGGCCTGGAGCAGAGTCTCCGCCTTCTGCTGCACCTGCAACGCTCTGGTGCGTCTTCTGCAGGGAGCAGAGGGGGATTGAGGAGGAAGTGCAGGGGAAAACCAGACAGGGAGGAAGGAGAGTGAAAGTGAAAAGAATTTCAAGTGTGAAACAGGGTGATGGTGGTGAACATGCCACACATTGAGGTGAATCTGGGTGATGATTTGTCGTTGTGATCACACCCTGGCATGGTACTACACCTGATGAAATGTGACCTCTGCACTTGACCCATCAGTAAGGAGCAGTGCTTGGGGACGGTACACTGCTTATGAGTACCTCAGTGGTACCTTTACCAGGATTTGAACCGTAGACCCTCCGATCTGCGTTATATACCATCTGCTCTATTACATACATAATCTTACCATGATGGTGAAGGATGTGTGTACGTGCTGGGATTCTGGTGCTAGTGAGAGGACGTGATTGTACTGTAAAGGTCAGCTAACGTTTAAGGCATTTGAGCTGTGATAGGAGGGTCAAGGGTTGGAATCCCGGACCAGTAAAAGGTACCCTCAGGTACTCATGAGGAAGGTACAGTCCCTGGGCTGCCCACTGCTCCTTCACGGATAGGTTATGCAGAGTCACATTTGGTTGTGGTGCACTGTGTGCTGTGCTGTGAGTGTGTTGCAATGACAAATAATGCACACCAGACAATCTGCAAGATTGATCTGTTTCTTAATAATTCGAGAACATTTTTGGATGTGGCCAGTCCTTATGAGGAAAAAAAAAACTGGTGAATGAGTGATTATTTATCCTTGTAACACGCCACAGCACAACACAGACCCTCCAGGATGTCGCCATGTTGCGATTGCAACTATTAATGCAAATTCAGTCAATCCCTGTGGATTCATTATTACCGTGCAATTTTGACCTCAAACAACCGCTTTTCCACAATTTTTTGACCAATCATTGTCATTTCGATTAGCGTTAAGCCGTACATCAGCAAAACTCACTTCCTTTATTCACGTTTAGAAGCATGAGGAAATGTGCGTCATAAAAACGCCTCACTTTTACCTTCCAAAATAACTCAATGATTAATTACCTAAATAAAAATAGTAGTGGTTTTGTTCCCTTCATTTAATTCATTGTTAAATAATAGTTATAAAGGGAGACATTATTATAAAAAAGAACTTTCAGGGAATAAAGCCAATTGGTTGTACATTTTCAGACTTGTCTTTTGCTTTAAAAAAAGACACCGCAGATTATCAATAAAAAATAGATGGAATGCTTGATTACAGAATCGATACCTGCGGCTCTAGTCCTGACCCTGCAGTTTTGGGTTCTGACCCAGTCGTCTAGCTGTCACTTTCATTTAGCTCTTGTCAAGTGGTTAAATCCTCCGCTTGGCCATTTTCTTGCTTCCTGCAAGTCAGCCAATGGACCAGTTTCACTTGCTTTGCCTAATATGTCCCACTCACTGCCGAATGCCACTGTAGCAGTATAAGCATTATTCCTCCCGTGTCAGTAGTCATAACATGTATTGCTGATTGGGGTGTTGGGCGGCCTGGTGGTAGGACACCTGTACTGGACCAGAGGTTGTGGGTTCGAATCCGACCTCTGACATTACCAACACTGGGTCCCTGAGCAAGACCCTAAAGTGCTATAAGTGTAAATTAGAGTGTGTGTGTGTGTGTGAATGCTGCAGTATGTATGAGTGTGTCACCTCTGCCAGCATGCTGGAACTGTAATGTTCGCTTCTCCAGCACACTGCTCTGCCTCCTGCACAGCAGGCTGGCCGTTATCAACCCACGTCCATATGGACTCCCCATTACGAATCCAGCCCAGGACCTGCAGCACACACAAGCATGAACAGGAAGCGCAGACTCAGCGGTGAGGTGAGGAAGCCGAGGGCAGGAGGAGAAGTCAGGAGGCTTTTGTGGAGTGAATGCATTCAGACAGAGCCCAGGGGCTGCTTTCCACATAGTTCCAACACTGTGACTCATACGCACACATACAAAACTGTTTCTCTATTAACACAGTGCATCTGAGGACAAAAATATATATATATGTACATGTGTATACACACCTAAACATTTCATCATCACATGCACACACTCTTCACCTACTACCCACACACGCTATCACTCCGCCTTTTTTTGTGAGATTCTGCTTGCGCTACTGTACTGTCCCGGGAAATGAAATAAAGCATACAGTACAATATATAAATAAATAAAAGAGGGTAGAGATTAGAAGGAGCCGGTGGCCTGCCCTACATCCCTCTCTCACGGTTACACACAGCATGGGGCGGTACGCTCGCAGCTTTACACACTCCTCACACACGCCACCAACAACACGCCTGACCCACTGACACACAAGGCTGCAGCCACAATTCTACATCACAGTGTGTACCACAGTGTATGTGTGTGTGTGTGTGTGTTGCTGTCCCCAATAACCTAATCCCAATAACTTCTTAAATTTATATAAAAATTTGATAAACAGCAGCCTTCAGGAGAATCTAGGAAGATGACGATTGACTTCACTAAGCTATTTCACCGTTTTTTTCCTGTCGTGACACACAAATAAACTCATCATAATTACATGAGCTGATACGAATCCGCTTTTTCCGGCTTCAGTGCTTCACTGCTTCTTCCTCACATTCTGAAGTAAATTAGCTCCCTGCCTGCCCCACTTCAATGGTAGAGATGCTAGCAGCTCCAAACTCTCACTTTGTTATTAGTTCTCACACCGTCATGGCCTTTATGTAATTACACTCACATGGAAGTGCACACCAGATGTGGTTACTTCCACTTCTAGCAAACAATAAGCAGGCTTTTTTAGGCTGTAGCATTTAGATTCTGACTTTTAATTACAAAAACCCTTCTGCTCCCTATAACACGCTATGTTTCTACAAGCTATTCAGAGTTAAAACAGCTCTTGTTCAGCTGATTTTTTAATAGAGATGGACGAAATGGGAATTACTGGCCGATGCCGATAGGCGATTAAAACATCTGCCGTGCGAAACAGCAATGCCGTTAATGAGGAAGGCAGAGCGAAATGGGCATGAGCAGAGTTGAACGCGTAAAACTAACATTCACTGTGCGCGCAGAGTTTTGACACAAAAAGAAGGTGCAGGCTGTTTAAAATTCCACCTCGAATTTCGGACATGCCTGGCATAAGCACTGCATCATAAAATATCAGCTGAAAATATCGGGCAAATCTAAGCAACGGTCGATGCTAATGACTGTAAAAAAGCAATTATTGGCTGGTTAATATAGTTCGATATCATTGGCCATCTGTATTTTTAAGATAAGGATGACGCTGTCTGCTGTTAATAAACACACTTAATATTGTATACTGCGTATTTTGTGCGATTTCTCAGTGCTTTCGTGCGTCTGTGCCTAGACCCCGCTAATTTCAGTTTGTGTTTATATTTAGGGGTCTAAGCACGAAGTGCTATGGAACACTCTTGTAATAGTCCTGTTTTTTCTTTAGTATGATTAGTATGATTATTATTATGATTTTTTTTTTTTCCCTACAAAACGGATTGTGCAGCCTAAACCGTAAGTTGCAAAAAGCTGAAATCTCAGCATAGGCCGGAAAGTGTAGTGATGCTATAATTAGCACTACAACAAAGGAAAACACATTTTGACCTCCAACCCATAAAACCGTGTGGCCTAGAGTGAAAATGTTTGAGGTAATTTGTATAATATGCAAAACAAACTTTTGTGAACTCCTCCTAGGCTAATTAGCTGATATGGGCAAGTGAGGTGTCCAGTGAATCTGCAGACTGCAAGCTTTTTAGGATTTCACAAAGGGGCAGCTAAAATTTGCAAATTAATCGCGGCGAGGCTTGGCTTATTTTACTTAAACAGCTGTATCTTTGGACTGCTTTGGCCAAGCTAGCATCAAAGGCGCCACTATAAATGCTAAATGCCTATATCTCAAGCTTTTGCTTCAATTTGGTATAAATCAAAACTAATACATGGAAGAGGGAAATGTACAATGTCGCTACTTGAACAATAGGGCGCACTAAAAATGTTACATAAATGTACACAGTCGGATTCAGTGACTCCTTTCTTCAACATTTACTCCATCAGCTGCTTTTGTGCTGCTTTTTTACCTTTAGCCAGACCCGATTAGATTTGACCCTTGTGGCTATATTTGGGGATCAACTTTAAAATTTCTCAACCTAGCAAATACCATTTTCTTTTTACTATTATTATTATTTTTACCTAAAACGCATTGTGCAGCAGTAGAAATGGTGTGCTGATTAGCATTTAATAAAAAGCGTACAGGGGGTGCTAGAAATGCTACATAAATTGATGAAGTCTGATTTACTGACTCCTTTCTTCAACGCTAATCTCAAAAGTCGACTTTGTAACTTTTGCTTGGACCCACTGCGTTGTCATTTGCGCTATATTCAGATGATTTCTGTCAAGACTGCTTCATTAAACAAAAACGTCCTAAACAGTTACCCTAACTGGTTTTCTGGAACCACTACAAATCTACAAACATGATGATCATTTTAAGCGAGCTCCACTCTTCTACAAACCTCTAATGAAAAGTCAAGCAGGTAAAGTGAGAGCTTTAGGAAACAAATTACGACTTCACCTGAAGTCGGGCCTAATCCGTGTTTGCTTACTGCCATTCCATATCACGGCAGATTTGGCAGCTAAAGGCTATCCACCTCTCCCTGTCCCTGCAGTACAGCACCCTGTGGCAGCGTTAAGCAATTTCAACCTGCCCTTCAAAAGGGGCGCTTTGTAGGTAAATTAAACACGATGAGGTGTGTGTAGCTGAGCTTGTTGAAGCGTGCAGTCATTTGTAAGTGTGTGTTGTGTTTGACCTCCGCCTATCGACTCCACCCAGTCCCATCAATATTGGGAAGTGTGTGTTTGTGTGTATGTGTGTGTTGATGTACCTGTTTGACCTCGGCCTGCAGGTGGCGCAGCGCACACACGTGCTCCAGAGTGTCTTCCCGATGCTGCTCATACGCGGCGTCGCTCCTGCTGCTTCTATTCTGGGAGGTCCAGCAGTTCCTGCACCAGGTGGACATGTCACATCCACATACTGTATCCCACATACCACACACCCTTTTTGGGGGACAGAGAGAAGAGAGAGACAGGAAAGAAAAGAAAGAAGAAAAAGAAAGTGAGGGAGTTAGAGATGGAAAATAAAAGAAAGAAGACAGGGAGAGAGACACAAAAAAGATAAGGACAGTGGAGAAATGGGAGATGAAGTGAGAGTTAGAGAGAAACAAGGAAAGAGAGAGGTGAGTAAAGAAGAGACAGAAAGATAAAGAAACAGAGGAAAAGAGAGTGAGAGAAAAAAATAACAAAGAAAAAAATAACAGAGAAAGAATGAAAATCACATCAGGGTTTGGAAACAGTAGAGACAAAGAGATAGGGAGAAGAAAGAAGAAAAGAAAAGAAAGGAGGAGGGAGGAAAGAAAAAGAAAGAAGGAAAGAAAGGAGGCAGGAAGAGAGGGAGGGGGGAAGAAAAGAAGAGACAACGAATGAAGGAGAGAAAGAAAAGGAAAGAGAGAATGTTAGAAAAGGGAGAACTGAATAAGGAGATGAACTGATGACTGAAAGAAAGAGAAGGAAAAAAAAGGCGAAGAGACAAGAAAGATCGAAAAAGAAAGAAGAGAGATTGGCAAAGAAAGACCACAAGAAAGAAAGAGAATATGAGAAGAAATAAAAAAAAATAGAGAAAAGAAACAGAAAGAGAGAAGGATGGATAGAGAGAAATGGAGAAAGAATAGAAAATGGAGTAAATATTAAAAGAGATAAAGAGATAAAGGAGTGAAAGAGAAATAAAGAGAGAATGGAGAAATGCATTGAGACAGACATGAATGCACAGAGAGAGAGGAACCAGAACAAATGAAACAATGGCGCACAAACTCAGCCATTACCAGCACCGCCCCTAAAATCAGTGTGTACACACACACACACACACACACACACTCATACTCACATTTTACCCCAGCTGCCCAGAGCTGCATCGGCCCAGTGCGGAGGTTGCTCCACTGTACAAGCGTGGGGTGTGTGTGTGTGTGTGTGCACAAATTGATCCAGATGCTAAAATGGCTCTTCCCACTGCTCTCAACTGCCTGCGTGTGCTGAAAGATTTCAAGACTGAGCATTTGTATGTGCGTGTGTGTGTGTGTGTGTGCGTGCGTAGGTGTGTGTGAGTGAGAGTCAGGCCCCATATGGGGTGTTGATTTGTCTAGCCAGGGAGTCTACAGGATTATGGTGTGCCACAGGGGCGGGTCAGCAGTCCGACTGCGTTGTGAGCGCTGGATTTACTGTACAGTATTAGTGTCCGTTTCCCATCTAACCCCCCACCATTTAAGCCTCCTACATCCTCTGGTAACCCTCTCATCTCCACACACCACACACACACACACACACACACCATCAATAACGTGACACAGATATGAGAGCCAAAACGCTATCAAACACCTTTACATACTGATATAACTAAACACCATTGCAAACCCCTTTTACTGATAAATTAGAAGCCATTTCTTCTTTTGAACTAGGACATCATCGACCTCAAGAGCGGAATGACGAAAATCTTGGAGTCACTCTGGACGATGATCTTAAACTTTGGCAAGCTTTCCAGGACCGGCAGATATCTTCTTTACAACATCAGAAGGATCCGTCCCTTTCCTCACCATTTCTCAGCTTTCAAATCCAGTCTAAGTGCCTCTGGTTGGACTAATAGCACAGACCTCCATCGAAAACAACTAGACCATTTTCAGTTGATCCAGAGATAAGCTGTGAGACTGCTCCTGAAATTCTGCCTCTACTGGCTCCCTGTGTCTGCTCACATCAGGCTCCTTACTTTTCGGCGCTGATCAAGCAGCGCGTCACTTCTCGTCCTCTCCAGAGCATCAAGCGCTGCTCGTCTCCAACCGATGCCAAGAGGAAGACGACACTGTATCAAGACTCATTTCAGAGTTGGCTCCTTAGTGGTGGATCGAACTTCCTCCTGGCATCAGAAGTGCTGAGCTCCTTGCTGTCTTCCAACGTCGTCTGAAGACACACCTCTTCAAGGAGCATCTATGAGCCTAACTAACCACTAAGCACTGAGCATTGCCTGGGGACGGTAGCGGTACCTTGCTCATGAGTACCTCAGTGGTAACTTTACCGGCCCTGGATTGAACCACCGACCTTCTGACCATGGGGTGAACACCCTACCGTTACGCCACCAACTGCCCCAAAAATGTCAATTTCCCTTGCTCCTTCATCTACAATATGGTCATTCTTATTGAATTTTGTCCATATATGCTTTCCGGACTTTGGGGCAGTTGGTAGCATCGCCCAATTAGAACACTTCCTTGAGTTTGAATCCAGAACAGTAAAGGATTCTACTGGTACTCATGAGCAAGGTCCCTTAACCTTACTCAGAGTGCAGGTTTGTGTCTTTGTGTGTGTGTGTGTGTGTGTGTGTGTGCCCACAGAGCCTTGCCTCAGTAGCATGCACAGCAGCTCCTGTCCCTGGTGGACCACGTGGAAGGTGAGGTTGTTCATGGTCAGTGCCTTGTCTGCATGGTTCTGCAGCCTCTGCTCTGCCAGCGTCAGGTCCTCAGTGTCAAACTCTCCCATCTGCTGGGACAGCTCCTCGTTCCACGACTCCAGGTCCGAGATCACCTGGACACAGGGACGGGAGGCCAGATGAAAGAAGCGAGAGAGAGAGGAAAGTGGTGCAGTTGAGAGATGGCATATGCAGATGTAGAAAAGCTCTCTCAACATTGGGCCTGTATTCATCACGTTTTTCTTTTTGATTTGTTCTTGAGGATATTAGATAACTCTTCTTGCATAAACATACAGTACTGTGCAAAAGTTTTAGGCAGGTGTGAAAAATGCTGTAAACAAAGAATGCTTTCAGAAATAGGAAATGATGATTGTTTATTTTATCGATTTACAAAAGCATAAAGAGTGGTAGAACAAAAAGAAAAATCTAAATCAAATCAATATTTGCTGTTACTACCTTTGCCTTCAAAAGCATCAATTCTTATAGAACACACTTGCTAAAGTCAGAGTTTTGTGGGATTATGAATCATTATATTATTTTTGCTTAGTCATTATATTGTTTATAGGTTATGGGATTCTATAGATCTGTGGGTAGTTCTCAAGATGTTTTGGAACAACCTACCAGCGAGATTCCTTCAAAAACTGTGCCGTGAACCTAGAATTGATGCTGTTGAAACAAATATTGATTTGATTGATGAAATAAATTTTGAAAGCATTAAAAATTATCTTCACCGACTGTAGATTCTGTTCTTACTTGTTCTTATTGGTGAACGTCAGAATCTTCATAAAAGTTACGTAAGTGGGGCTGAAGAACAAATGTCTGCTTAAGAACAGAACGTGCACCAATATCGAGACCAAACAGCTATTACACAAACACACACCGTCACGTCTTCTCTTTTACGCGCTCTGAAATTGACTGGGGATGAACACACACAATTATCTGAACTTCTAATATGAGACGCTACAGCATGACTCAACCAAGCATGTGTGTGTGTGTGTGGTATTTGTTTGAGTGTGTGCGGCAGTGTCTACTGAGCAACTATTAAAAGCTATTCACTGTTTACTATTCATCATTATAAGCGCCCATAATCCCAACACACACACACTGCTTTCAGGAAACACCTTTCTTTACTAACATAGCCAATAGGAATGGAAGCAAAGAAATTAAGCTATAGCGATTATCTGATCAGTTTGTATACATTTTTTTAGGTTTAGTTGCATATTATTTGCCCCAAAAAATAACTCAATCATCACCAAAACACAATCTAAAGCTACCTTCCCATGTGCAAATCAAGGATTCAACGGCCAGGAATAAATCCAATTAAAAAAAATAATATTACAACCGTTCTTTAGTATTTCTTAACTAAAAATCAGTGTTGGTGGCCTAGTGGTCGGACACTCGCCTTTGGACCAAGACGCTATGGGTTTCGAATCCGACCTCTGGCATTACCAGCACTGGGTCCTCAAACAGACCTTAACATAAGTTGCTCTACAGAGACCGTCCCTGAAATTAGGAAATGTAAGTCGCTCTGGATAAGGGCGTCTGCTAAATGCTGTAAATGTTAAAAATCAGCATTGCAGAAATGTTCCAAGAAAAAGATCTAGTTCAGAGCAGAATCTTATTCCCTCCGAATATTCGCTCAGTCTCCAAACTTCTCGAAGTAAAGCTCCCAAAGCCATACTTAGAACATCTCCCAAGACGAAAACAACAGAAGTGGTGATCAGAACAGCTCCGGCTGTCTCAGGGCGAGGGAAAAATGAGAGACAGATAACATGAATCACCACCACCACCCCCGCCGCCGCCGCCGCCAGCCCAGCTGTCCCAAGCCAGACTCTCACAAGCCCCAACAGCTCCACAAACACCGCTCCTTTCACTCTCCTCCATCCACTGTCCTTTCAAACTCCGGACTCCACTGTCAGATTTTTCTCAAACTTTTTCCAAGCCATAAAATCTCTAGAAGAACCCCCCAGACTCCCCAAACCTTTCTGAACCTGAAGACGGCTCTCGGCTTCCCTCTGCGAAGGCCCCACCTTCCAGGCAGGGAGCATCGTTTGTCCTCCAGAAACGGGAACCTCGACTGGAAGACGGCGGGGAAGACGAGAAAGTTAGAATTTCGGTGTGTGGCCCTGTATGTAGTGGCAAATTGCGCTGCCGGTGTGTCAGAAGGTGCTCATTTTAGAAACAACGCCACACACCTGTCTGCATGCTCTGGCACCGTGCTGCTCTGAGTGACAGCAAGGTTCTGCCCAGCTCACAGTAACTGGCTTAGACTTACGGCCGCCCGCTAAGCTTTTTTATTATTCTTTTAAAACCGCATTAGCGGCATTGCCGTGATCCTCTTATAACGCTGACATTTATCCATACGCATGCAGTTTTGCCATTCGATCCGTCCTGCTACTTGAGCTTGCTGGGGACGCAGGAAAGTGTTTTCGCGTCCCCTTCAGCGTTCGGAGGTAATTCCTCTTTACGCGTTGACAGCAGCGTGGCTACTCTGGCTGCTGGCGCGCTTAGGAAACCGATAGCGTGCAGAGGATTGAATTCCATCAGAGACACAAACAATAGGCGGACCACAAAAGACTATTAAGGGAGTCTGATTACACCAGATCTGGTTTCTAAAAAACGGATCACTTCATTAGGAAAGCCTTCCAAGTAGTCTCCTCTCATTATTAGTGACCACTTACACTTTTCTGGTCAGTTTTTGACCATAGAAACCTTCCTGTCTGAATATGTATGGTCTTGTCGATACTCTCAACCTAGCCGGGTGTATGACTGTATGTCAACGCACTCCCACCAGGTCGCACAGAGTCTTCTCGTAGTGTTGGTTGCAGTGATGGAAGTGTGGTTGCATTTCACTACTAGAGATGATGTGGACAGTGCTCATTGCTGCAAACTGCAACAGACGTTTTGTATGTAAGGCAGGCGCTTAAAACAAACTTGACAAACACTTCCAACCAAAGACGGAAAGACATCACATTCAGACAGAAAAATGTAGTTTTCGACTACCTCTTCTTATTCATCTCTATCACAGACCCAGGTATGTTATGAATCCTGGAATGCTCTAACGCACAAGCGATTATCTAAAGTAGGGATGCACATTATCGGAATCACATCGGAATCGACCGATAATTGTTTTTTTAAGTCATCGAATCAGACTGATGCTTAGATTTGTCCAATATTTTAATACTAACATTTTATGAGGCATTTTGTGTACATCAGAAAGGGTGGTGTAGGTGTTGGCAGGCTAGTGGTAGGACACTCACCTTTGGACCAGAGGTTCGAATTCGACCTCTGGCGTTACCAACACTGGGTCCCTGAGCAAGACCCTTAACCCTAAGTTGCTCTCAGGGGAACTGGGGGAATCTCCCTGAAATTAGGAAATGTAAGTGGCTCTCAGATGGGCGTCTGCTAAGCATCTTTCATGCTTGATACACAGTAAAGTAATTAGAAAGTCGGAGGTGGGATTTAATACAGCCCGCACCTTCTGTCTAAAAATGCCTTATTTTTAACCAAAATTCTGAGCACACAGTGGAATCTTCACAAGCAAAATCTCTTGTCCTTTCACGCTTGCGTGTTTGCTTCACTTAGCGAAGGCCAGGCACCGCTTTATGGACTGTGTCCCGAGCCATATACTAATTAGACTTAATAGTATAGTAGGTAAGGCGCTCTTATAATACTTTTCTATGCTGTAGTATGAATCTCAGGAAATAGCTGAGGTCGTAGCTTAACCCAGGGTTCTCTCGCGCCTAGGTAGTGCACATGGAGAGTCACCATAACCTGTTTGACCTGGTACACCACATAGGGCGAGAAGTGACTTTTTCTTAAAATGTTGTGCACTACTCTGGAAAGGCTCCACCCTCGCACCACAGCACAGCACACAGCGCACCACAACTTTTCTTAACTAAGTGAATTAAAGTGAGTGATTTTCATGTGAACACAGCACACAGTGCACTACAACCAAATGTGGCCTCTGCATTCGACCCTCCTGAAGGAGAAGAGGGGCATATTTTTGCCAGCACCTGGGAAGCAGGGCTTGGAGACGGTATCTCGCTCATGAGTACCTCAGTGGTACCTTTACCGGTCCTGGAATTAAACCAGAACCCTTCTGACCACAGGGCCAACTCCCAAACAGCTACGCTACCAATAGCTCCAGACCTAGCAAATGGCCAGGCAGGCTGTAATTTCCTGAACAAAATTACTGAAACTGGGCTAAAATTCGTAATGATAACCACCCTTGTGGCCAAGCGAGGCCAACGGCCGTAAGCTGGCTGAATTACAAGGAAGGAAGTGTGAAGAAGCAGCAGAAGAAGAATTGATGAAAAAGTGACTGCGATGAAATGATTAAAAAGTGTTCCTAATTATATGGGTTTGTTATAAGCTGTCGCTGTGGTGATGCCACATTCAACCCACACATCTGGACGGAAAAACCTACCGTGAGTTAAGTCTAGGCTTTAAACAAAGTGCATCTCACATCAGCCAAGTCCTAGAAGATGCGGAGCTGGAGGAACAGCTCCAGCTTGATCTTCCTCTCCTGGAAGAGCTCTCCTCATCTTGGGCTGGGCGCTATTCAGCTGCAACGCACGACTCTCGATATGGAGCTGTTGTGAGGCATCTTATTGCTGGTGATGGCCGAATCTCTGCAGGGGGAAATCAATCAATCAATCAATCAATCAATCAATCTGTTAAGAACATGACTGACCCCTAAAATATAGGAAAACCTATATGTTGCCATCTCTAATGTTGCCAATACAGAATAGAAATCTAGAAATCATTTACTTACAGTAAGTACTTCATGACTGTAACTACTGCCGGTGCATGATGCTGTATCCTATTCATGCTTAAGCAAAGACGAACTTCAGCCAGATATATTATAAATTAAGTGACAATTAAAAATTAAGGTTTATTGCATCACATGCTACATTTTGTGACATGGCGTGTGTGTGTAAGTAGACCATACATGCTTTATGTTGTTGTGTTCAGGACGTCTTGCATTACTCAGATTTGTTGTAGTTTAATGTGTTAAAGCTGACACAGTCTTTAAAATTTAGCTTCATGTAGTATGAAAATGCTGAAACTGTAAATAACTACTATAGTAAGAACAGTGTCTGTTTATGTTGGCTTGCAGTGTTCTTATTTTATGAAGATTAAGGATGCACTGATACCATTTTTGAGGCCGAGTACAGAATGCGATGTTTAACCAACAGCGCTGGAAATTTTCAAAATTGTTTTTATGAGTTATGTATATAAATCAAGCTTCCATGATACCTATGTTAAGATGAATCGAGACACGACCTTCTTGACTGAGATATCAACATTCAAAGAGTCGGGTTTTCTTAACTGTCACATAAGTGAAAACGGAGAAAATCTTACTTGTCGCTCATAGCACTCACAGGCGGCGAATTGCAGTCCTTGACTATATTTTGCATTTACTGGTAACCTGCACGCTGCATTCACAGCCACACGGATAGCCTACCTGGATTACAGGTTAACTGAACTCGGGAGGCAATTAGTTCGGAGAAATATCTTCACACTAGTCAGCAGTGGATTTACCGTAAATATTGAAGTAAGCGGTCAAAACAGAAACTTAACATTCTGCTGGAATTGAATTCTCACCTCAAAAGTCATTTTAGGATGGAAAGGGTAAGTTTTTCAAGCCAATTTATTCACAACAGTACAGTATAAGGCCTTCCACTGTTCCAAAACACTAAAACAAAAATCCCAAATTTTACCCCATAACAACAACGCTTTCAGTTTTCTCAAAACCTCCGTTGCGACAAGCGACTAGTTTTGCCGTGAAGTCACATTTGTGTCATAGTTTCATCAATATAAATACTGACCTGATGTGCAATCAGCCCATTTCTAAAAGAAAACTATGAAGCTGCGCCTGTAGAAATTTTTTACTTTATGTAGTACCAAAAATTAACAAACTAATCATAGCCTACTAGAAATAGAAAGAACAGTGTCTGTTTTTGTTGACTTTACAGAGTTGTTGTGTGCAGAGATGTTCTCGCGACTTAGTGCTGTGAAGAAAAATGAGAGGAGTACGTGCCAGGCGGAAAACACTTCTTCATCCATTTGGTATTTGTCTGGATACAGAATAAAAGTATTTGATAATAAATAATGCATTTTTCTATATTAATTTTCCTTTGATTACTTTCTAAAATTATAAAATGAAAAAGATTTTTTTTCTGACCAACTGAAAATTAAGAAATAAAATAAGTTTTGTGCACTGATTTTAGCGACACAGGATGGAGTGGAGGATGCTCGGAGAGGCCGCTGTACCTGAGCTGCTGGATGAGGTCCTCTCCCTCCTTGATGACGTTGACGGTGACCTGCAGGGGTGGTCTGCTGCTGCTGGCAGCAGCCAGGTCACACGCCTCCACCGACTCGCAGTGATCCAGCAACTCTTTCTCCCAGCTCCTCCAACAAATCACAGCTCTTGAGGAAAATAATCAGCTTGGAGCAATGTTTGGGGCGGTGCCTTGATCATGAGTACCTCAATGGTACCTTTACTGGTCTGGAACTTGAACCGGCGACCATCTGATCACAGGGCCAACTCCCTAACCTACTAACCGACTCAGTTTAGGGGAAGTAAGACTTCACTGTGTGTGTGTGTGTGTGTCAAGGAGAGCAGCCGAAATGTATATTTCAAATAATAGTATTTTTTATTACTAAAATATTAAATAAAAAATACAGTAAACAAATTAAATCTAATAAAACTAAGGTTTTATAAAATTAAGGTCAATAAAATTCATAATGCAGAAAATAAATCTTATTATCCAAAAAGCGAAAGGCAGAAAAAGACTGAGGGGCCGAATGAATGGTGGGAAAACTCAGCATTCTGGGTGTTGTTATTTCCTCCTTGGGCCAGAACAAGCGGGAAATCTTGCCGGGATTGTCATCTTGCCTGCACGGGCATAACGGGCAACGCCAAGCTCAGGTCCCAGCAAGCCCAGTGTTCTCATTTTCCATCTCTCTCTCTCATATAGACACACACACACCTTGCTTCCCAGTCTGGCAAATGCATACAAACACTCAGCTAGCAGATGGCTACGGTCGCACCATATGGATGCATTAAATAAAAGTGTTGTTTCTTATCATTAACTATTATTACTGACCATAAAAGCAGAAGACGGGGAGATTCTTCCTGGACAGCTGCTCACTTCCTAAAGTTCCTGTGTGATTAGGTGGTAATGACGTATTATTACCACTTTTTTCGACCTGTTGTCACCATTCTTCACAAATCATCAAATCTGACCTGATTGAAACTCATGGGCCTTTTAAAATTAGACCCATATAGTAACTTTTTTAACCTTTTTCTGTAATTTATTTTTTCCCTAGGAACAGCAACAAATCTCATTAGGAATACATGGGATTTGAGAGACTCTTCATTAGCCTGTTTAGAAATGGTGATGGTTTCCTCAGACCACCTCACTCTTTTTAGGCCACACTGCGTCTTTTCTTTCATTCATTCCTTCTACATTCACTTCCAGCATTTTAATCTTCTCTTTCAGCTTGATTTCATGTCTGTGTCTAAAAGCTTGTGAACATTTTATTAACGACACAAATGCATCTCTAGTTCCAACTAGCTGATTCACAACACTCCGGATTCATCTGCCTCTTTGCTGTGCGTGTGAAAACCATGTCCAAGACTTTCGCTGCTCGGCCTTCGCGAAGTCTGAATCTGGGGTCTGCGCCAGCTGAATTATGCGGCCTGATAAATCTTACCGAGATGCACTGCTTCGTCTGGGCCAACTTGCTCTGCAGCTTCAGCAACCATCAGCGTTGGTCACGTGTTCTGAGACGGAGAAAAGATGAATCATAATAGTCAATTACATTGTAGACACAACCTGTACAGCACACACAGTTCAATGTAGTTTCCGTCAGGCTGATCTAAAATCTGACCTGGCCTTACCTCCTCCGAAAATCTCAGCAGTAGTTTCTGCCGGAGCAGGTCATACATTCCCACCGCCGTTGTTTTGCGAGAAGGCCTCGCCGTGGTTCGTCAGTCCGACCTGCGGGCGGGAGGTTATCTAAACTGACGACGGCGTCGACAACAAGCAGTGAAGAATTCGCGACGACCATGTAAAGTAGTGATGGAGGCCTCTCCTATGCTGAGAAAAACAACAAGAGGGCTCTGTGGGGCCGTGTGGGTTACTACGGGAGTCTCTATGGCACACCACATGTCCCGAGTCACGACAGCTTCTATTTTGAATGTACTCCACCTACTGCATGTTAGAACTCCTAAAACCCTCAAGCTACTTACGGCTGAGTTCAGAACGACAAATCTGCACATTTTCATTTCGATGAAAAACAATCTCCTCTCTGAATAAAACTAGACCTCCTCTTCAACATAAAGGCGTTACTACTTCTGTATACAGTCCATTATAGAATCAATATGATCAATGTGGAGTGCAGCCCATTTTAGCATTTATCTGAGGTGGTGTGAGGCAGTTAAAACTCCTGGTGCCTCCTTGAAGAGGTGTGTCTTCAGGCAATGTTTGAAGACAGCAAGGAGCTCAGCACTTCTGATGCCAGGAGGAAGTTCGATCCACCACTAAGGAGCCAACGCTGAAATGAGTCTTGATGCGTTTCGTCCTCCTCTTTTGAGTATCGGTGGTTAGAGCAAACAGCATTGTGCCTGAAGAGGACAGAAGTGACGCGTTGCTTGAGTCAAGCGTGAAAAGTAAGAACTTGCAGTATGACCAGGCTGAGGGAGCCAGTAATGGGGTGAGGAATTTAGGGCCAGTCTCCTAGCTGCATTCTGGATCAACTAGTGGTCCTGGTGCCTTGATGGAAGTCAGCTTCATTAGTCAACTCAAGAGGTGACCAGGGACTGGACGGAGTAGCTAAATGCGCGTTGGTGGTGAGAAGGAGACGGATCCGCTGATGTTGTAAAAGAAGATATCTACCAGGTCTGGAAGCTTGCAGATTTAATATACGTCCGTGGCTCAAGATTTCTTGCCGTCTTTGGGGAATACGATAAGGGCTTCGATTCATGATCTGAAACCTTTACACCCCTAATGTCTATGTGAGCGTACGAGGGAGATTTTGAGGCATTTATAGGGGGCAGGATTGCTCCAACCTCTTATCCATGGGAGGACTTTAGTATCCTTTATTGAAAAGTATCAGGTTTGATGTGGAAAACTAAAAGAGGTGTTAAAATTTGCTGTTAATTATTGAGGTTAAGAGGTTAAGGTTGTGGATAGGTGTAGAACCTTTTACTTTATGGAACTAAATGGAAAGACAGCACAAGCTGTGCGTGTGCCTGTAGATATGAGACAGTTCATCTCTAGCTGTATGCGATGGGGTCTGTAGTAAGGGTCAACCGATTATAGGGCATTTTATTTGATTAATAGACGCCTTCTGTTTTTGTCCCATCCTTTCATTACAAGAACTCACTTGCCGTCTCTCTCTCGACTAGCTGCTTCTAAATTTGGTGTCTACTTGACATCCTCGTTGGCTGCCACTTACGACTGTCACTCGCACCACTCTCACACACAAGCGCAGTGTGAAGCTCCGTGAAGGAGAGGAGGAGAGAGGATAGTTTCAGCTCAGCCTGGTGTTTGTAAAAGTCAAAATTTTGACAGAGATTTTCTTTTATTGTTTTTGCATATTGTTTCCAAATAATGATTAACGTTCCTGTTAGCTAGCAATAACTATCGATAAATGAAAAAAGAAAACAGCGCCGTTGAAGCCCCCTACTGAACACACTGCGCCAAAAGAAACTTTCCACTAAATCATGTCAAATATTCTGCCTGAAATTGCAACAAATTTCCACCAATCTCTAAAATATAGCAGAGATATAAAGTACACTGCTCTATCTTACACTTTTTGCATAATTCATTGCTTCCTTTGATCTGCCTCAACATGGAACTCTCTATTTTCAATGTTCCTGTGTGTGTGTGTGTGTATGTGTGTGTGTGTGTGTGTTTTTATGAAAGATGTATAATAACTTTTTTTATGTTTTGGGTATATTTGTATGATCCTCTATCTTTAGCTTTTGCTTTATGGAACAGACCCTCATCACCATATGCAACGCTGTAACCATGGTAACCTTTACCTTTATCTGTCTGGGGGAAGCTTTCCTGAACAAAAACACACAGCAGATGGAGGAGAATCGCTCTGACTGAACACAACACATCCTGCTGCCAGACCACCTGATTATACTGGTTTGTGTGTGTGTGTGTGTGAACAAGAGGGAGAAAACAGAGATAAAGCAGAGATTCTGTGCTAGTGAAAGAGCTTTGTTTGAGTGGCTGTAGAGGGTAGAGAGAAATGTGAAATGAAGAATTGAGAGCAGAGAGGTGAGAGGAGGAGGATGAAGGAGGAAGCCAAACCAAAAGTGAGGGAGAGGAGAGTGAGGAGAGATGACCGGGGGGAGGGATGACGAGAGAGGAAGGAGATGACGAGAGAGAAAGGAGATGATGGGGGGGTGACGAGAGAGAAAGGAGATGATGAGAGAAGGGGATGACGAGGAAGAGAGAGAGAAATGAGATGAGAGAGAAAGGAGATGATGGGGGGATGACGAGAGAGAGAGAGAGAGAGAGAGAGAGGGGATGACGAGAGAGAGAGATATGCTGATAGTGGGGGAAAGGACGGCCAGTGAAAAGAATGAAACAGGGTGAGAGAGGAGGAAGAGAACGATCAGTGGAGGAAGAGAGACGGGAGGGGAGGAAGAGAACGAGCAGTGGAGGAAGAGAGACGGGGGAGGAGGAGAGATCATGGGGGAGAGAGTGCAGAAAATAAAACAGTAGTAGAGTCAGGGAGAGAGGAACGAGGAGGGAGTGGAAAGGGGAAAAGAAGGAGAGAGAGAGAGAGAAGAGAAGAGTCAGTATCTATCATTCTATTCTATCTCAGGTGAAGAGCCTTTTCTCATTGTGGAGAACACATCACATTCTCTCACTCAGAAATCTGACTTGTAAATCCAGTTTTATTCTGTAATTCCCGTCCTACAAGAGGCCATTTCTTTTTATCCTGATATGAGAAATAACCTTCCTCCAGTCTTCCATATAAAAACCTCTTAGCGTTGTAACATATGACTGTTGAGGACCAGTAAAAGAAGAAGAAAAAAGGATTTTAAGAAGAGGCTGTTGATCACAGATTCAGCGTTAGTTCAATTCCACACCTGTGATGCTAGGGGGCGCCACAGAGCCACGCTGTTGCAAACCCGCTACAACAAGCAGGCGGGGAGGAGGGAATGGGAGGAGATTTGGGGTTACGGCGTCGTCCAAATTTCTCAAGTGACTTTAGCAGCAGTCACTGTGTCTGACACTTGGCAAAAAATGTGGAGAGTCCCTGATTGATTACGCTGGGAATTAGTTGCTTTATTTGCCGTATCAGCACCACAAAATTCAGAGTGATTTACACTGCTCACATTTACACCCTAAGGGTGTTGCTCAGGAACTCACTGGCAGTGGTGCTGGAGGCTGGATGCAAGAGTCAGACTCCAACCCAAAACATCTAGTTTCTTTTAGAAGAACATCATACCAACAGGCCAACACCATCACAGAGTTTCATCCTCCAGACTGAGGCAAAGCAGTGTTTCTCAGAACCGCGTTACTCCATACTCGGCAAAAAGTTCATATTTACTGTGCTACCACTCCTATGCTGATAATCACTTCCATCAGAGAGACTGTACATCGTATAAATGCATTGGTTAGGGATGAACGATAATATCGGTATCAATAATAATCCATCATTGATATCGGACCAATGCTTAAATTTGCCTGATATTTTCATCTGATATTTGATGACGGATTTATTGCACGTCGGGAAGGTAGCGCTTGTGCCAGGCATCTCCAAAGTCTAAGGTGGGATTATATACGGCCCGCGCCTCCTGTCTTAAAATGTATGGCATTTATTGTGCCAGAATTCCGCAGTGGAACGCTTGCGAGCAAAATCTTACGCCTGAACGTGTGAGAATTTTGACCTAACTAAACTGGGTGTTTGCCTCACTTGGCAAATATGAGCTCATACATGGGCTGTGTCCCGTGCCGTGTGCTGCCGCACTTAATAGTAAGGGAGGTAAGGCGCTGTTATCATACTTAAATAAGCAGTAGTATGCATCTCAGGAAATAGCTGGGGTTGTAGCTTAACGGCTCTCTAAACACTAGGTAGTGCACATGGAGTAAAGTAGTCAGTGTACAGCTTGCAGAACAGTGTAAATTTGCTGTCCCCTCAAAATAACTAAACACACAGCCATTAGTGTCTAAACCACTGGCAACAAGAGTGAGTACACCCCTAAGTGAAAATGTCCAAATTGTGCCCAAAGTGTCCATTTTTTGTGTGACCACCATTATTTTCCAGCACTGCCTTAACTCTCTTGGGCATGGAGTTCACTAGAGCTTCACCGGTTGCCACTGGAATCCTCTTCCACTCCTCCATGATGACATCACGGAGCTGGTGGATGTTAGAGACCTTGCGCTCCTCCACCTTCCGTTTGAGGGTGCCCCACAGATGCCCAGTAGGGTTCTGCTTGGCCAGTCCAGCACCTTTACCCTCAGTTTCTTTAGCAAGGCAGTGGTCGTCTCGGAGGCGTGTTTGGGGTCGTTATCATGTTGGAATACCGCCCTGCGGCCCAGTTTCTGAAGGGAGGGGATCATGCTCTGCTTCAGTATGTCACAGTACATGTTGGCGTTCATGGTTCCCTCAATGAACTGTAGCCCCCCAGTGCCCCAAACCATGACACTCTCACCACCATGCTTGATTGTGGGCAAGACACACTTGTCTTTGTACTCCTCACATGGTTGCCACCACACACGCTTGACACCATCTGAACCAAATATGTTTATCTTGGTCTCATCAAACCACAGGACACGGTTCCAGTAATCCATGCCCTTAGTCTGCTTGTCTTCAGCAAAATATCTGCGGGCTTTCTTGTGCATCATCTTTAGAAGAGGCTTCCTTCTGGGACGACTGCCATGCAGACCAATTTGATGCAGTGTGCGGCATATGGTCTGAGCACTGACAGGCTGACCCCCACCCATTCGACCTTTGCAGCAATGCTGGCAGCACTCATACGTCTATTTTCAAAAGACGTCTGGATATGACGCTGCATCGCTGTTAAACCGCTGTATGGTCTTGGCCACCGTGCTGCAGCTCAGTTTCAGGGTGTTGGCAATCTTCTTATAGCCCAGGCCATCTTTATGTAGAGCAGCATTTCTCAATCCAAGTCCTCACGGACCACCGCTCTGCACAGATTCGACTTTCCCGACCCACAGCACAGCTGATGCTACTGATTAGCTAATTAGCAACGTAGGACCAACGTACGACAGTGCAGGAAATACCGAATATGTGCAGAGCAGTGGGCCGCGAGGACTGAGATTGAGAAACGTTGATGTAGAGCAACAATTCTTTTTTTTAGATCCTCAGAGAGTTCTTTGCCATGAGGTGCCATGTTGAACTTCTAGTGACCGGTATGAGAGAGTGTGAGAGCGGTAACATCAAATTTAACACACTTGCCCCCTATTCACACCCGAGACCTTGTAACACTAACGAGTCACATGACACCGGGGACGGAATAAACGGCTAATTGGGCACAATTTGGACATTTTCACTTAGGGGTGTACTCACCTTTGTTGCCAGCAGTTTAGACGTTAATGGCTGTGTGTTTAGTTATTTGGAGGGGACGGCAAATTTACACTGTTATACAAGCTGCCTACCTCCAGCACTACCACCACCACTGGGTACCTGAGCAATACCCCAAGTTGCTCCAGGGAGACTGACCATAACTAAAATATTTGGACATGCAACTGAATACCTCACGGATCTAAAATGTTCATTTTCTACCCCAGCTAAGACATAATGTTTATAGTTTACTGATATATATATATATATGTGACCCTCCACGGCAAAACCAGTTGCTTGTCGCAATGGAGGTTTCCGAGAAAAACGTGGGGTAAAATTTTGGATTTTTGGTTTTTAGAGTTTTGAAACAGTGGAAGGTCTATACTGTACTGTTGGGAATAAATTTCGCTGCAAAACTTACCCTTTCCATCCTAAAGACGTGACTTTCTTGAGGTGAGGAATTCAATTCCAGCAGAATGTTAAAAGTTTCTGTTTTGACCGCTCTACTTCAATATTTACGGTAAATCCACTCGTTGACTATTGTGAAGATATTTCTCCGTGCCTTCTTTGTACTGCAGCTACATCGTCTCGTCTCTCAGTATACTTGTATATAGCTGAGATGACAATAAAGTTTACTCTGACTTTGAAATTAGGAAATGGAAGTCACTCTGGTTAAGAGGCTCTGCCAAATGCTATAAATGTAAATGTACTGCCAAAGAAAAAAGCGAAGCTCTCCATCATTTACCCCCCCCCCCCGGCACATTCAATATCCTTTTTTTTTCTTGATCATTACATGCAAAAGACTCAGACGAAGAAGACCCTCTTACTGCCGAGAAATAAAACAAATATTCATTCTTATGGGTAGTAAAATGGGTTTTGTAGACAAGTATTTTTATATTTGATGTACGCATCACCTCTCACCACATCGAGTAAGAATCTGCCTTTATTATCTAAATTCTATCAAATGCCTGAAACTTTGAAGCGTGATTAACTTCCCGTTCAGTCGAGCGGGCGTTCCAAGATTGGGGGCGGAGCCTACCTGCTGGACGTCCTGCTGGAAGACACAGAGCTGAAGACGCTGGTGGAGGCGGAGCTTGCGATGTTGCCAGATGTTCTCCAGCTGCCGCTGGTGGTGCAGAACCTCGTGGATGATGTCCAGCACGTGGTTGACTGCCTTGGAGTAGTTAGCCGAAGCCGTGAGAGAGTCGGCGCTGCCTGGTGTCAGAGGGCGCTGGAGTTTGTCCAACAGGGATTTACCGTCCTGACTCACCTATATAAATGTAAACAAAACAAGTTATCTGCGTTGAATATTCATTACACAGCTAAACAATGCAATAACAAATACAGTTCTGACAGGAAAACCTCAGCAACACTGTCACTAGAGATGCACCGATCCAACGTTTTCAGTTCCGATGCCAATACTTGGGCTTTGGGTTTTGGCCAATCCCGAGTACTGATCCGATACCATTTTTTTCTGTGAGGAGGAGCTTGAGATTATTCAGTTATGCTTAAGGAAATATTTGACTTAAATACTGTTTCCTAACCAGTGATGTGAATAACGGCATTAAAATAACGGCGTTACTGAAAAAAAAGTCATTTTTCACGGGTAATCTACTCAATTACTGTTTCCACCGTTACAACGCCGTTACCGTTATTGACAATAACACGCGGCTCGTTACTGTTATTAAGCTGTTTTCATCCGACCAAGCTCTCAGCTACAGGAGCGGCAAAGCTTTTTTCTTTTCTTTGGTGAGGGGCGAGACAACCGCATAAGGGATGATGTAAAATATAAAAAAACATCTATTGTGTTTTATGATTCTACTATTATATACATAGTAATGACCAAATCTACAATGATATATTAAATTTGACAGGTGTCTTGTCTCACATTGTCCCACAGCGATATTAGAATAGTGTAGATTTGTGTACAATGTTTTCTGTTAAAAATGTATTATTTTATTTATATTTAGACTTTTATTTATTTTAAGTGTCTCTTTCATTAATTACACATATTTAATAGTCAGTGTTATTACGAATAAACATACAGCTAAATTTCCATCAAAGGAGGGAGGGGGATCCACATTTTTGACATATTTGAACATTTTTTAAAAATGTAATGCATAAGTTACTTCTCCTGGTAACTAGTTACTTTTATAATGCTGTAACTCAGTTACTTTTTGGAAGAAGTAACTAGTAACTATAACTAATTACTTTTTTAAAGTAATGTGCCCAACACTGTTCCTAACTAAAACAATGTAATAATAACACACCCATATGTACAGTATATGCTAAATTATTTATTATTATTTATTATTATCGTCATATCAATATGTACAAAGTAGCGCAAATGTCGAACAATAAACCAACTTTACCGCGGTGTCACTTCTGATTAACTCAAACATAGAAAAACCTACAATTTAATTGAACAGATCATCTCCATTGATAGGCCCAATGCCACCAATACCCAATCTGGCTATTTGAGCCATTGCTGGACCAATATCCGATCCACGTATCAGATCGGTGTAACCTTAACTGTTACCAGGTTAAAGCTTTTACGAAGGAAAGTCAAAGCTACAATTCTCGTGCCATCGCAGCATGGTTTTGGTACAGCAAGGGTCCTGTGCACCTCTGGCACTATACAGGGTAGACTAAGCGCCATTAGTTGAGCTAGTCTGGCTAGTTTTGTTAGCCATGTGAAGTTCAAATGAGGCTTGATCTGTTTGACCGATCAAGAGACTACAGCTTCCTAGCTCCACCTTTTTGTTGTTGCTTGGTTGTCTTAGAGAAGATCAACTAAAATGGTATCGCGACTCAGCTACAGTCCGGTACAAACCTCAGAGTATGCGGTGGTGATGTGCTCGTACAGGCCCTGGTGGTGGTGGATGGTGTCCTCCAGGTCCTGTAGCTCAGACGGCAGCTCGCCCTCTCCGCAAGCCTTACACCACGACTCCACATTACTCAGGTACTGAGAAACAGAGAAAAGGAGAGGGAGAGAGAGCGAGCATGAGACAAACCCTAACACAGAAGACAGAAACAATGACTGGAGGAGTTGCAATCTGTTGTTTGCTGTAGCAGATGATTCTGGTTCTGCTTCCTTTTAAACAGTATTTGTCCAGCAAAAAACAGGACGAAAAATTAGGCAAATCATTTTAAACAGTACTGATGGGATACAGAAAAATAATGAATAACTTTTAATATCCCACAATTGGGTGGGTTCCCAAACCCAGTGCTAATCGGGCCCCGGGGCTACATTTTTAAAAGCCGGAATATCGATAAGCTCTGGCGTTAAAGGCTGACATCTTTCAACGTTTATCTGACCAGCTCCGTTCCTGATTAAGACGCAGTGGACCCAGCCTGATCGGCGAGAGTATGCACACATGTTAACTTTAAAATATAGGCGCTAGCGGCAACAAACGGGGTCCAAGCAAAAGTGACAAAAAAGCAGCAGATGCGCTAAGCGTCGAAGATAGGAGTCAGTGAATCAGACTGCATAAATTTGTGTAGCATTTTTAGTGCCCCCTATTGTTCAGTTAGCTGCACTGTATAATTAGCGCCTCAGTGAATCAGACTCCATACATTGATGTATCACTTTTAGCGTCAAAACGTTTTCCTTTAGTATAGCGCCACTTGTACAAAGATTACTACACTTTTCGGCCCAGGCCGAGATGTACACCATTCCTACTTACCCTGGAAATCTTTCTGAGACTTACAGTTCAAGCTGCACAATCCATTTTGTTGGGAAAACAATAATAATACTTCGTGCTTGGACCCCCAATTACATTTAACTACATTGTAAGAGCAGACAAACACAATCACATGATATTTAAGATACTAGTTTCGGACTGAAAAGTTATTACAAAAAATTAAAACTAACAAGATTTACTGTGTATGTTTTTATCTTATTATAATGATTTTAGTAATATTGTAACTCCCATGCGAGAGCAGTATTTGTCAGCTTACTGTGTCGACGGTTTGATGAATCAATTTGTTAAATTAAGCAATGTTAATTATTAGTCGTGTACTGCCGCGCTTAATAGTATGGTAGGTAAGGCGCTCTTATCATACTTTTACATGCAGTAGTATGCATCTCAGGAAATAGCTGGGGTTGTAGCCTAACGGCTCTCTACGCACTAGATAGTGCACATGGAGTGTCACACGGGTCCTGTTTGCCTTGGTACACCATATAGGGCTTTCACGCTCGTTTGACTTGGCGCTGTGTTAGAAATGTCAGAGTTATGGTGCTATTTTTATGTCAAAATTCTGAGCATATCTTGTCTTTACGCATGTGCTCGCACTCGACTCTGCCGTCCTCATTTATTGGCACCGGAATCGCCATCGACACATATAAGCATGAAAACATTGGATATTGGCATCAGCCAATAATTCCCACATTGTGCATCCCTAAAAATGATTTAGTCTATCATAATAATGAGCGCGTTGTGGGTGAACAGCACCTGGTCAGATTTCTGGTGGAAGCTGGCTGACATCTCCAGCAGGGTGCTCCTCTCGTCAAGTGCGGCAGCGAAGGCCTTCCACTCCTGCTCCAGCTGCCCCGAGACCTGCTGGATCTGCAGCGCTGCGTAGTGTCCCCCCTCCAGCAGCCGGTTCCCCACCGTCATGATGCGGCTGATGTTCACGTAGACGTTCTGCAATGGCACAAGCAATCACATCCGGATATGGTCAACGCCATGTAAACTGGGTGGGGTCAGGCTTCCCGAGGCCAAGTCTTTTGAAGTCATGACCAGCTACTGCACTTATGCATATGGCTCCCAGCCTCAAACTGTTGTTTTTGTCTATTTGGGGGTCTGGGTCTTGATCGGGGGGGGTGTACCCGAACCATGCATCTACTGATAACAGACACACACAAACAAACACGCAGGTCAGGGCATAGGAAACATGCCATAGGGGTTAAAAATCTGTTAATATCTTAGTTTACATGAGCGGAAGAGAAAGATTTCCTTAGGAAAGATATTGAAATAAAGGAGGGGACAATGGGACAGATGTTGGATGTGTGTTCAGAAATAGACGCCGAGGAAATGAAGGGAGGGACAGTGTGTGTGGGGGTTATTGTTCCTCAGACGTTAAATAGTGTGAGGAAACAACAAAGCTCTGAGGTGAGCCCTGAGTGAGTGCGTGTGCGTTTCTGTCTGTGTCTGCATGTTCATAAAAAACTATCAACAGTTAAATGGACAGCTACTTTCTCTCTTCGCTCTCAAACACACACACACACACACACACACACAGGAAGTATTTCTGCTTTAACCTCAGATCAGCAACATCCTCAGGCCACAGCAGAAGTGTAACTGTGAACTGATACTTACTGTAAGAGGAATGTTACTTTCTCTCTTCTACTCTCTCTTTGTCATCAAACACACATAAACAAATACACATACAGAAGGGTATTTCAGCTTTAACCTTAGAGCAGTAACTTCCTCTAGCCACATCTGAGTGTGTGTGTGTGTGTGTGAGTGTGGCCACAATGTGAGGAGGAACATCTTGAGGCAGGGAGGGAATTTCTTCAGCAGGTTCAGAGCTGGGTCAGTGGTTTTGTGGATTTTTGTTGTTTTGATTTCCCTGCTTCTTATTATATGGAGAACCTGCAGGAATCCCTTAAACACAGGAGACCAAGAAAACACAGCTCACACTGGAGCCAGCCCAAAGTCTGGATCACAACTAGATCCAAAGTTTCAGCTGCTGCTCTCTAAAAATGAGGATAAAACCATGTTTAAACAAGGTGTAGACATCAATCAGATCTAATCAGTAAGCCGGTGGGTCGTTGGTTCAAGTTCCGGACCGGTAAAGGTACCACTGAGGAACTCAGGAGCAAGGTACAGTCCCCAAGCACTGCTCCACAGGGGCTGTCAAAATAGCGGCCCGCTGCTCCTTCACGGACGGGTCAAATGAGGAGGTGACATTTCAATAAGGTGTACTGAGTGCTGTGCTGTGTTCAAAATGACAAATAATCGCTCACTTAAAAAATTCAAATCAAGTCTGATGTTCTGTCCACATATCTGAAGCAAGTTACAGCCAAAGCTTTGCTGTATTTGTTGGCTAACGCCTCCATAAAACCCGTCTGAAACATCAGGGTACATACAGCATCATCACCGAGCTGGACAAAGTAGGACTGGATCACGTGCTGGACTGGATCAAATAACATGGTGTGTGTGTGTGTGTTGGAGAGCAGAGGGTAGAGCTGTAGTTACTATGCAGCTACTCCATAAGGGGTTAATTACAATGCTGGAGGCAAAAGGGATGGAGGGACGGAGGGATGGAGGAAGGATGGATGTAGCTCAGTGGATTTTTATGGGGGTAAGTGGAATTGGCTGGCCCCAAACGATCACAATCACACGTGCATTGTCACACACTCAGATACACGTGCCATACTCAGATACACACGCACGCACACACACACACACACACACACACACACATCCAATACCAACACTGCACATAGAAAACTAGAGGCTTCAGCTTACTGCTGGTTTAGCTCATCACTCCATGAGGAAATAATGTATGAGACTTGCTTTTTCAAAACGCTTTAAGCAGATTGTGATGGAAAGCAGCTCGTTTAGACCAGATTGTGTTGTGTTAGGAACCCACGAGCAGAATCAAAGTAGCAACTGCTAGATAAGACAGCATGATGCGTTCTGATCAATAATCGCAATTAATTGAACATTTTATCTCGATTATGATTAATGAACATTTTTGAACAATTTGAATTTGCCCTCATACTTCACTGACAAGGCTTGTATCGTAAACATACTCAACCTTTAAAGCTGGGATACTTCTTTAAATCAAAGAGTGCATATCTGTTGGTTTGATTAATTTACAATTAAGTGAAAGAGAGTGATTATTTGTCATTGTGAACACACCACAGCACAGCACACAGTGCACCACAATGTAACGTGACCTCTGCTTTAACCCATCTGTGAAGGAGCAGTGGGCAGTTGGTGGCGTAACGGTAGGGTGTTGGCCCCGTGATCAGAAGGTCGCAGGTTCGAATCCACGGCCGGTAAAGTTGCGACTGAGGTACTCATGAGCAAGGTACCATCCCCAAGCACTGCTTCCCGGGCGCCTGTTAGCTGCCCACTGCTCCTTCACGGATGAGTTAAATGCAGAGGTCACATTTGGTTGTGGTGCACTGTGTGCTGTGCTGTGGTGTGTTCACAATGACAAATATTCACTCACTTTCATGTGTAGCACCCAGGGAGCAGCGCTTGGGGACGGCACTACTCATTAGTACCTCAGTGGTACCTTTCGGCAACCTTCCGATCATGGGGTGCTACGCTACCAACTGCCTGGCCCACGCAGGTTTAAAAGGCTCAAAGCACCACAAAAATGATTACATTCAGATCTCCTCAACTAAAAAGCAATACCACCTTTTGAAACTAGGAAGCGACTGCATGACACACAACTCCTGTTTCTGTGAAAAGCAGGAGGCGGTGCTTCACGCTTCATCACCGCGAAATTAATTAGCGCAGGTTGTGCATCTGCCACCACTCCGATTATATTAAAGCTCATGGAAATAATTAAGAGCTTCTGTTGTCTCATTCTCATGGTAATTTGGAGCAGCTTAAAGAAACAACTGGCCAAAGACACGCCCACTTTTCCGCAGCGTAAGAAGAGATTAGCACGGAGGCTACCGCTGTGATTAGCTTGTTATTAGCCCGTGACCAAATTACAGCAACAACCCATCCAAACGTGTTAATGCGGCTAACGGAGAAGCGCACATGCTGCTAACTGCAGGTTTCGGCCAGGAACCGTTTTGGAAAGTACTCCTCTGAAAGCATGATAGGAAAACCAAAAGCCTCATAAGAAATGGAAGACTCGCTTAGTCATTATGATTTCTGGTGTTTAATGACACTGCAACTGTGGTTATATGGGCACTAAAGATGTCTACTGTATTAATACCCCTGTTTTATTTATTGTTTGTCCCAGGGATGAGCAGTGAACCCAAAATGAGACGACATCAGCATCTCACAGTAATAACAGTTTTTAATGCTTTCCCCATTGTGCGAGTTGACGGTTAGGCAGTTGACATCCTCAGTCGGAAGCAGTGGACAGCTGACAGGCTACACACCGTGCTTGGGGACGGTACCTTGCTCACGAGTACCTCAGTGGTACCTTTACCTGTCCAGGAGTCGAACCCGCGACCTTCCGATCACGGTGTGAACCCACTAACTGTTACGCTACCAACAGAGAACCAATGCAGAGCTTACATTTCGTGGTGGTGCTGTGCTGTGTTCACAATGACAAATAATCACTCAGTTAAATTCGCTTGAGAGAAAAATTGTAAACCTGAACATTTGGTCAAGCTGGAGTTTCAATGTCTTTCATTTTCAGTGCCACGTCCCTCACTTTGAAAACCGTTGATCCAGACTCATGAGTGTCACCATCTGCCTACTGTCACTGATCTAAAGGATAATATTTAGTGTACTGGAATATAGATATACTGAAGCTTCAATCTCGAATCTAACAGACATTTAAGATCAAACGCAATCAAACGTTACACACGGGTGGTCCACGCAATACATCACCGACGCGTTTTATTGACCCCAAGCTATAGTGCCGACCGCACCAGACATCCGGGCCCCAAAATCCATATTCAGCCACAACTACAGGACCGGCACTCTTCATAAAAGCTCCAAACTCCACCTCAGAGCCATCTGTGGGGCATTAGGAGGAAGATGGCTGCGTTACGGAAGGTGGAGCTGCTCAGGGCACGATCTCGGATTAATGGGAAACTCATGTAGAACAGCCAACATAGAGGAAGGACCTCACATACCTCACAGGCTCATATCACATTACGCATATCGGGAGACGAGCCAAAAACTACACCACAGTCAGTCTGACGAGGTGGAAAAAAAAAACCCTCTATGACTGCAGAACAAATTGATTCCTTACAGAGTTCTAACATTTTTATGTCAAGAGTCATTCACCGAACAAACTTTTCTTCATCGCATAACGTTTCCATGAGATCTGAGATCTGAGCAGAGGAACATGACCTCCAGTAGTAACGGTGAAATGATCAATGATCACTGATATAAAAACCACACACCCTAATACCAGCAAACCGCTTCAGGCAGTGAGGGTGAGGGTTCTGGCCTCCATCTGCCTTGTCATTTTTTCAATAAATGAACATTGGGGAAAAATGTTTTTTGGGGATTTTGGTTTTAATTTTGGAAAACAAATGATGTATGATTCTTCTGCCCTGACATCCTGACACAGCCCACCATCATTAACCCCCGAGGCTCAGGGGAACGAGCACTAAATGTTATCGGTGCGGTTACAACCAGGATTTCCAATGTGGCGTGAGATGAGCATTGGCGTTCTCATAAAGCACCTATTGAACCACTGTCGCAGCTCCGGGGGTGAAAGGATTATCGGGTTTGGGCAGTGCTCAACGTGCAGCAGAACGGGAGTGCAATGGGAGGCAGGACTCACGTGGAAAACAGCATCATGTCACCCAGTGGAGCAGGGCAGCTCTGGATATAAGGCTGGAGTTCACCAGAAGCCCCAATCCAACCATGTTACATCACTTGATACACAAGTATAAATGAATGAAATGCTCCCTGACATTATACAGTAAACCTTTTGGGATCTTCAACACGCTTGCCCATTCTTCTAGCCCTTTATTTATTACCTTAAAGTACTGGAATAGCATAGGCTAGACATGTATGCCCTTTATTTTTTAGGCCCACAGCATAAATGTGACCCTCCATGGCAAAACCAGTCGCTTGTCGCAACGGAGGTTTCCGAGAAAAACAACCGTTTATGTTGCGTGGGGTAAAATTTTGGATTTTTAGTTTTTAGTGTTTTGAAACAGTGGAAGGTCTATACTTCCATCCTAAAAACGTGACTTTCTTGAGGTGAGGAATTCAATTCCAGCAGAATGTTAAAAGTTTCAGTTTTGCCTGCTCTACTTCAGTGTTTACGGTAAATCCACTGGTTGACTAGTGAGTCTCCCGAGTTCAGTTAACCTAACGCAGGTAGGCTATCTGCGTGGCTGTGAATGCAGCGTAGGTACCGTAAATACAAACATAGCCGAGTGCTACGTCGATAGTCAACTTCAGAGGCAGATTTCTCCGTTTCTCACTTGGCGTGACAGGAGAAACCCGACTCCTTTGAATGTTGATATCTCAGTCATATGTCGTCCGATTCATTCGATATAGGTATCGTTTTGTAGGTTGATTTATGCCCTTTCATGAAAACATAACTCAATTTTGAAAATTTGCAACAAGCGACTGGTTTTGCCGTGGAGGGTCACAAATGAGTACAATGATGTATGTATTTGATGTGAAAGTACCAGTACAAATTTTCATTCAGCAATTTTTTACTTTGTTGCCTTAATTTCTTAATTTTTGTTTTCAGTGAAGATTTTTTTTGGACAGGAGTATTCTGTGACAGAAGAATATCATATTTAAAATGAGCTGATCTCTGGAGTACAGTCAAATACATTATATTGCATAAGAACACAACTTCGCTGGCTTAGATGATAAGGTAAGCTCTCTAAATTTCAGCGACATGTGTCTAGTGTGCAGCTGCGGAAAAAAATAAGAGGCTTTTTTCTGTTCACTGGCTCTGCAATATGTGGTTGAGTGTAAAATGTACAGGTTCATATTCTTTTATGAGCTACTGCAGTTGCAGGTGTGTGAAAAATAAGAAAGCAGTCGATGTTTTTAACATACAACTGCGATTCTGTTTTTATAGCTGATACTCCATGTGTTATGTTCCAACACCTATACGCCTGATTTTAATTTGCTGATTAGAGGAAACAGACCTCAACAAACGAGGATACCATGGACTTGTGGAACTTTTTCTTTATCAATGTGTAGTTTGCAACTTCTAGGTTAAACTAAGATCATTTACTCCATAAGATAATAAGATAATAGATAAGATAATTGATAGGGATGCACTGGTACCATTTTCTTGAGACCGAGTACGAGTACCGATATTTATTTTTGGGTACTCACCGAGTTCCGATACCTGTGTAGGTCTATTATTAATAACAATGACAATTGTATTTTTTTAGAAGTTCTTTTTTTTTTAACTATTATCAAATAGCCTAAACTCAAAAACCACTTTCAAAAACCAAAATATAAATTAAAATAAATGATACTAATATTTTATCCATTTATTTGTTCTATAAGTATCAAAACATTAAAAAAGCAACAAAAATTAGATAAAATATTAAAACACTGGCCTAACATTTTGCAACTATCAAAAAAGAGAGTGCTGCACGTCAGATTTAGGCAGTGGAAGGTTCTTTTTTATAAAAAAAAGATGGCTGACATTTTTATCTCCACACAGTTTGCAGTTTATTTGGCAAGTGTTGTGGCATTTACACTGCCTCTGCGTGGCGATGAACATAACTACCTCATATCTTCCACATGTGGTATCGGTAGTAGGTATCGGGGAATTTTGTTCCGAGTACGAGTAACTGCACAGGGGGTGGTATTGGTACCAATATCGGTATCGGTGCATCCCTAATAATTGACTCCAAAAATGTATGGAATTTTGAAATAAGCATGACAAAGTTATACAAGAACATTGACTTTTTTACACAGACACACAGCCATAAATTGTAAAACTAATGAATCAGAAATAAAGTGATGCCATCTCTTATTGTTTTCCCGAGCTGTATGTGTGTTATTCCATGACAAAGCCACTAAACAGTGCAAAACGTCCACAGAGTTTGCAGGCTGAGATCAAATTTGAAAAGAGAGAGAAAATAAAGATATATCTATGCATAATAATGTTGCTATGATACAAAGCATAGCAAATGTGCAAACAGTGCTGTAATTTTAGACCACTAATATAAATATTTGTTTAAATATAGATATTAATAGTGTTAATTAAAATCCAGCTCCTCCTAACAGCTGAAGTATCTTTTCATATTATTAGAAGTATTTTCCGTTCTGCTCTATTAAAGATAGCAAGATGGAATGGATTACTCCTAGATGAAATTCACTCATACAAAAACTTACCCAATCATACTACAATGATTCATTCATTCATAGAAGTACCTCAATCATACTAGAATGATTCATTAAATCACACATAAAATCACCCCAGTCATACCCGAATGATTCATTCATTCATAAATAAATTTACCCCAATCATAGCAGACTGCGTCATTCGTTCATACACAAAATCACCCAAATCATTCCAGAATAATTCATTCTTTCCAGATTTCTTATCTGATTTATACATATTTTTATATCACAATATACAGTATATTTTTGGCAGAAGATAATACTGGCATGCCAATTAATTTCAGCATTGTGCAGCCCCACTAAGGAGCATTAGGAAGACAAAATTGTTCAAGACAAATATTGTCACCCTCTTAAAATAATGGCTTATGTCATATTTTCACTTTTTTCTGAATAAAATGACCTAATTCATAGGCCATTATACTACAGGGGTTGGATCACATGATCTGTTCAACTGAGGATGTAGGCGATTTTACCAGAGGATGCCAGCATCATGAAGAGCTTATTTAGGCAAAGAAATCATTTTTGTCAAAAAATGACTTAGGCCATTGTTTTAAGAAAGTGACAATATACAAGTAAGAGGACACACGGTAGTCCAGCTGAATAACATCTACTAGAAGGACTGTCAAACTGTCCCTATTTACCCAGTGTGCAACAGGACGTGAGGATGATGGTGCTTCCTGAGGAGGAAGTTGAGCTCCCCTGTGTCATATCCCTGGTCAACTTGTGTCCCTGACTCATTTTTTCAGCCAAACATTTGAGGAGGACAAGACATAATACCATTCCCACCATGACCTTAACACTCATAACGGAATAAAGGTTACTTCTGTTTTAATACTGCCATTGCGTAAAACTGCAATCTGAAAGTTCTGAAAAATCTGACATTTTTACTGAATGCTGTGAGCAGCCTCATATCATATCTGAGTGCATTATGAGTGTTTTGGTGAATCAAGGCTTTTGCTTGGGATGTGTAACGCAGAGTGAGCTGTAAGTATGTCTCCTACCATGCAGTTCATGGCGAAGTGGTTGTGCTGCGTCTGGAGCTCGGTCACATGCTGGTGATTGGCTCCGATCTCTGTGTAGCTGGTCAGGAAGAGGCCCTTGTTGTGCACAATCCAGTCGAACATCTGCGAGGAAGAGGAGGGAGGGTTTACAACACACAGCATGATGAGATACGCAAAACAGTCCGCACATGGCAAGAGGTCGGGAAATAAACAGCAGGTACAACAACAAACGCTAACAAGAACAGCTCAGGACCGTGCAGATTTTAAAGTGGTCATTTCCTTCAAGGGCCAGAGCAAGGAACAAGAAAATGCAAGCCCCTGTAGTAATCCAACCGTAAAGGAGCAGTGGGCAGCTGACGCAGGCAGCACTCGGGGAGCAGTGTTTAGGTATGGTACCTTGCTCATGGATACCCTCGTGGTACCTTTACATTTGAATTGGAGAATCTCCCTAAACATTACGCCTCCACTGCCTCTGGCAGGGCTGTTCACAATGGTGTGTTCACAATGATTAACTAGAGAGGCATTTTTTTGCAAGAAAATGCAAATATGATTGCTCTCTTGCAGCAAGACTTGCAAGGTGGCTGCTAGGTTATGATGATAGTTCCTAAGGTATTTCCAGATGGTTGCTAAGATGGTTCCTAGGGTGTTGTTGCTAGGTGGTTGCTAAGGTGTTGCTAGCTGGTTGGTAATTGGTTTCTAGGGTATTTTCTAGGTGGTTGCTAGGGTGTTGCTAGGCATTGCTAAGTGGTTACTAGAGTGTTGCTAGGCTGTTGCTAGGTGGGTGCAAGGTTATTATGATAGTTCCTAAGGTGTTTCCAGATGGTTGCTAAGGTGGTTGCTAAGGTGTTGCTAGGTGGTTACTAGATGGCTTCTTGGGTGTTTTCTAGGTGGTTGCTAGGGTGTTGCTAGGCATTGCTAGGCGGTTGCTAGAGTGTTGCTAGGCTGTTGCTAGGCGGGTGCAAGGTTATTATGATAGTTCCTAAGGTGTTTCCAGATGGTTGCTAAGATGGTTCCTAGGGTGTTGTTGCTAGGTGGTTGGTAATTGGTTTCTAGGGTGTTTTCTAGATGGTTGCCAGAGTGTCGCTAGGCATTGCTAGGTAGTTGCTAGGTGGTTACTAGAGTGTTGCTAGGCTGTTGCTAGGTGGGTGCAAAGTTATTATGATAGTTCCTAATGTGTTTCCAGATGGTTGCTAAGGTGGTTGCTAGGGTGTTGCTAGGTGGTTGCTAGATGGCTTCTCGGGTGTTTTCTAGGTGGTTGCTAGGGTGTTGCTAGGTAGTTGCTAGGTGGTTGCTAGGGTGTTGCTAGGCATTGCTAGTTAGTTGCTAGGTGGTTGCTAGGGTGTTGCTAGGCATTGCTAGGTAGTTGCTAGGTGGTTGCTAGGGTGTTGCTAGGCTAGGTGTTTCATCGCAATCACATGACAATCACTTACTTGAGCTGATTTAGTACTGAAATCAAATATGGACCAGGATCTACTGAGGAGTCGTTCAAAACCAGTCAGTAAACATTTCAGAAGCAGCTTGGCCAATGAACACCTCCTCAGTAGTAATACTAGTACCAAACGAGACAAGAAACACAAGCACTGTGACGTCTATAGCGGCACTATTACTCTTAGTGGTACTACTTATCAGTCTGCTACTTTAACAGTTTTCTTATCAGTACTCTTTAGAGAAAACAGTTTACATGCATGTCACTGTGCTGGCAAAAAATCTCTCTTTCACCCTTTAAAAAATACTTTTTCAGGTTCTGAAACATATGAAACATAAACGGGGAATTTCCGAACGACATGAAGGTGAAGCATTTTGGAAGCACTACAAACACGACAATATCTAGAGATTAAACATGCGGACGAACATCTACCTCAAGTAAAAAACATTCCAGCCGACCAACAAACTCTGCAACTATGTATGGAATTGTGAATCGTTTACGAATCCTGAATCGTTTGGAACTGTGAAATTTTCTGAATTGTGCACCCCTAATCGATTGCTTGTTTTATCGCCTTTGCAAGCAAAAGAGCTGCGGCACTTTTGGCAGCAAGCATTGTCAGCATCAACTCTAGCAAAATGCAACCACATTTTGAATGTTTAATGCCCTCCGCTACCCAGGATGTTGCCGGTACGGTGATGTTACCGGTATCCGAAATAATACATAGAATGTTGCACCTTAACGGCACCGCTATTGCTTTTCATTAGGCTTTTCAGCTGCTTTTAAAACTGATAACATTGCAGTTCCGAAAGCAGTCAAGCTGCAACATTAACAGTACCGGTAACGGTCCCATCCCTAACAGGCACCAATCCTATTACAAAAAAGAAACCCCTACCCCACCCTGTCGTCCCCACCTTCTCCGCGTCCTGCTCGAACAGTCGCAGTTGGAAACACTGGTCCAGTTTGAGCTTGCGCATGTGCCAGGCCTGATGCAGATGCTGTCTGGCGGCGTGCAGCTTGTCCAGTAGCGCCGTGACCTTTGGCACCAGGCCCTGCACGTCTCCGGCCCCTCCTCTTCCGTGACCCTGGGTGCGCTGCAGGAGGCGCTGGCCCTCTGCGTCCAGCTCCTCGGCAGGGGTCTTGGTGAGGCGCTTCTTCAGCGAGGCGTGCTCCTCCATACAGCGTCGGGCCGCCTCCAGGTCGGCCGGCAGCTCGCGCTGGGACACCAGTTCCTGCAGCTCATCCAGCCGTGCCAGGGCCCGAGCGCCGTTGGCCGCGAACTCCTCGAAGGCCAGGCGCACCTCGATCCACTCGTCGTGGTCGTAGTCCAGGCTGCCGTCGAAGTCGGCCGTCAGCTGTGACGGGTCCACCAGCTTGGACAGACCCTCCAGGGACACCATGATGGTCTGCGGGGAGGACAGGGACGAATACGTGAACACCAGAACACACAAGATTTCGGCAAATTTAACAACACAGTTATACGCCATAATAGTAACGTTAATGGTAACGTATGGTCCCCCAGTTACGATAGTTCGCTTTAGGATTTTTCCGAACTTGCAATGACAAAATTGTAAAAAATTTTAGAGCTTCACGTGATAGGCAACATATGAAGTACGATATGTTGGGACGCTGCCGGGATGTACGCATCTCCCGCATTGTGTGATGCCTCACTCTCGCCGGTGATCGACAGGGTTCAGTTGTCTTGCTGTCAGAGTGCTTTTTTTTTCTGTTTTTAGTGCGTCAAAGCCCAATTTGTCTTCCAAACGCCCAAGTATGTCTCCTGCTGGTAGTGGTAGTGACTGCTGGTAGTACCGACAGCCTTACAATATTTTCAAGTTACGATGGGGTCACTGGAACGCATCTCCATTGTTTATATATATTTAATACACTACCGCCCAAAAGTTTGAGATCACTTGGAAATGTTCTTGTTTTCCATGGAAACATACATGAAATTAGTCTGATCGCAAATGAGCAGGACATGCTGACAGTGAGTCAGAAAGAATGATTTTAATAGAAATGATGATACATGTGTTCTTCAAACTTTGCTTTCATCAATAAAACATCTTTTGCAGCAATAACACCCTGGCAGATCTAAGGTAATCTGATGAGATGCTCCAGGAAGCCTGGGTTGAAATCTCTGTCTTTCTTGTTTCAATGGAAAAAAGGGATCCCAAACTTTTGAGCGGTAGTATATACTATTATACACTGCCCTCCAAAAGTTTGGAAATGCCCCTGGCAAAGTGGGGTTTTGGACAGTATTGCCATGAATCCTTTTTAATTTGTGATAATGTTGCACTTATAAGGGACAACACAAACTACGAAAACATATGTGACCCTCCACGGCAAAACCAGTTGCTTGTCGCAACGGAGATTTCCGAGAAAAACGACCGTTTATGTTGCGTGGGGTAAAATTTGGGATTTTTGGTTTTTAGTGTTTTGAAAAACTTACCCTTTCCATCCTAAAAACATGACTTTCTTGAGGTGAGGAATTCAATTCCAGCAGAATGTTCAAAGTTTCTGTTTTGACCGCTCTACTTCAATATTTACGGTAAATCCACTCGTTGACTAGTGTGAAGATATTTCTCTGGAATCCATCTTCGTCTCCCGAGTTCAGTTAACCTAACACAGGTAGGCTCTCCGTGTGGCTGTGAATGCAGCGTAGGCTACCGTAAATACAAACGTAGCCGCGACCGCACCAAGCGTCTGTGAGTGCTACGGCAATAGTCAACTTCAAAGGCAGATTTCTCCATTTCTCGCTTGGCGTGACAGGAGAAACCAGACTCCTTTGAATGTTGATATCTCAGTAATATGTTGTCCGATTCATTCGATGTAGGTATCGTTTTGCAGCTTGATTTATGCCCTTTCATGAAAACATAATAACTCAATTTTGAAAATTTGCGACAAGCGACTGGTTTTGCTGTGGAGGGTCACAAATTTTATCACATAAACAGTTTATTAAACAGTTTATACATAGAAAATACTTCAATTTTGGATTCATCAACATTACCAGCTGTTACAGCTCTGCATAATCTGGGCATCCGAGCTGTCAATGAACCAATCAGTTGTTAAAGCTATTAAGGCGTGCTGACCAAAAAATCCTTCAAAAACCTGGCCAAGTTTAAACCAGTAACTAGACATCACAGCTGGCAATGGGGCATGTCTCACTTTGACATGTATATATTGCCATTATTATGTAATCAAAATAAAAATTATTATTGCTGGCATCCAAAGATAATGTCAAGTTACTTTAATGTATTTGCACCAAAAATGATGAGGATTTATGCTGATATCGCCCAAAAACCCCACTTTGTCAGGGGCGTTTCTAAACTTTTGGAGGGCAGTGTATAAAGTTATATAACTGATTTGACATTTTTGAAACTGTGCTGTTAAATTTGCTGAGATCCTCTTTTAAAAACATTTTATTTGGTATACACAGATTTACGTGTGTATTTCATATAGTTACATACAGAAATATAAATATACATTGCAAAGGTCTGAAGAGCCTGACTAGCTCCTGTTTTCAAACGAGTCTCAAAATAAAGAACTGTACCAATTATGTCATTCCTAGCATAATCAAAAGGAAAAAAGGGAGGCTTCAGACGTTTATACGGTACTCGGAATATTCTGGAGGACTAATTACATTAACATTTTTCCATGTTTTATAACAGCCTGTCATCTAGCTCTTACTTTTTTCACTATTTACTTTTTGAACTGCTACTTATTTGTTAATAATTTAAGTTATATATTTAATATTTATTCCCTCAACTTTTTAAATCAGCACAAAACAGCAGCAGGTTGGGCTCACTCATGCAAGTAAAACTTGTGAATCTTGAATAAACACATTACACACTATGAGTGTAATGAGGTCTAACTTATTCTGCTATTACTGTCCCTTAACTGACGACCTGACCGAACCAGGAATGTGTTCCTGGTCTCTTCCATCCAGCTCCCATGTTTTAGGGGAGACAGGAAACATTCCAGAGATTTCCAAACAGCTCATGTTGTTAGAGACAACAGGCTCTCTCTCACACACACACACACACACACACACGTAATAACACTCAACTCTGACAAAATTCAGGTCCGGTTGCACTACTCCACATCTGCAACGGTCTCTATATAACATTTACCCAAATCCTCAAAACATGCCGTTGAGTAAAGTACAAAACTCATTCATATGTAACACGTCACATCTGGCTTTAATAAGCAGATTGCAGGAGAGAAGAAGATCAACACTGACCTTTAACCTCACAAAAATATACCAATCTTTAAGCTTTATTTCAAAACTTAAACGATCATGACACTTTGTTGATGATAATGGTGAAATAATTGTAAATTAAAAACTGGATTACCACATTACATCCCTTTTTTGTAGTCTATACTTTGATTATTTTAGAGAGAAAAATATCTATTATATATTAAGTAAAAAACGTAATGTCTTGCAACTGTACTTCAATAACACGTCTGTACTTCAGTAACAATAACATAGTCTTGAAACTGCACTTCAGTAAGTGTTAATAGCTATAATAACAATAATAATAATAATAATAATTATAGCCACAAGCGGCAACAAAGGGGGTCCAAGCAAAAGACGCAAAAAGCAGCACGAAAGCAGGTGATGCAGTAAGCGTCGAAGAATCAGTCAGTGAGTCAGATGTCAGAATTACCACAAAAAAATTTAGGAATTTTTTTTTTTAGGAAAGTCTGCAGATTCATTTGACACTTCACTTGCTCTAATCAGCCAATCGGCCTAGAAGGATGATGTAAAAAATGATGTATCAGCTTCGTGCAGCTTACGGTTTAGGCTGCATACATTTATGCAACCTTGTTAGCGAACCCTATTGTTCAAATAGCAACATTGTATAATTACTGCCTCAGTGAATCAGACTGCATAAATTTATGTAGCATTTTTAGCACCCCTAGAGGTCAAAACATGTTTTTCTTTGATACAGCAGCAAATATAGGCAGATCACAACGCTGTTCGGCCTATACCTACCCTGAACATTTCAGCGACTTACAGTTCAAGCTGCCCAATACGTTTTGTAGGAAAAATATAATAATAATAATAATAATAATAACAATAATAATAATAATAATAATAATTATGGGCCCTGTGGTGTGTTGGCGCCTGCCCAGGGTTGGTCCCCGCCTTGCGCCCGTAAGTTCCCGGGATAGGCTCCGGTCCCCCCGTGACCCCAGTTGGGATAAAGTGGTTTGGAAAATGAATGAATGAATAATGAATGAATGAATGATAATAATAATAATAATAATAATAATAATAATAATAATAATAATAATACGATACGATGTATTCTCGATAGCCCTGGGTTCTGCAGGACTCTAGTTAGATAAAGTGGTTTGGAAAATTAATGAATGAATTGAATGAATAGTAATAATAATAATAATAATAATAATAATATTAATATTAATAATAATAATAATAATAATAATTATTATTATTATTATTATTATTATAATAAACTGAACAAGCATTAACATTAACAATAATTTGACATAAGGTCTTACTGTCTATAAATTGAATAAAACATATTTTAAGGTTTTCAAAATTCATTTCAACAGAAAGTTTTACTTGAATCGAGTATATTTATTTGAAATACAAATCGCCCTCTTAATGTGGTAATGAGAGCTTAAGCTGAGCTTAACTTTGTGCTATTGGGAGACTCCTAATGACCTGGATGTGCTTAATCATGCTGTGGGTTTGTCCACCAAAGTTCTGGCTTCCCCAATACTAATTTAAAAGCTCTACTTTCTCCAACAGCACCCAGAACGTCCCAGAAACCTGCTGCATCTTTCTACTTTTTCACTTCAAAGAGCCACGGTCGCGTTCCAAGAAAAGCACTTTCTGCAGTTCTGTCTGGTGCTGCCTCTCATGTCAGGAGTTCACACCTCTCACACCCACCTCCTCCTTGCCTCTGCTGGAGAATTCTTTTAATCCAAACTATTCTACAATTTAGAAGTATTTAACATCGCTATGCATACTTTACCTCAACTCAACTTGGAGCTGCCGGGTTATCCCCTCTGCTTCTGCCAGTAGGTTGTCGGTTTGATGATGAGGGCCACGCGGATGCAGGAGGAAAGACCTGCAGGATCTTCAGCAGGGCTTGATGGAGTCCCACTGAGCCTCGCAAGAGATGTCCACGATGATCGTGAAGCCATGTCTGCTCACCTCCTCGCTGCTCGCAAACGCAGCCCAGAAAAAAAACAGATAAAGAGAAAGATAAGGAACAGCTTGAAAACATAACTTCACAATGACATCAATCTTAGGAAAGAAACCCAAAAGTTGATCGGTTGAGTAGCTTCCAATGTTGTGGCTTACGAAGGCAAGGCTTACCAAAAAATCCTGTGGATAAGAGGAAAGGCAGAAGGCAAATCAAGTCTGCGATACAGCTGAGGTTGTGCTGAATACTGGCGAGTTGTAAAAGTGGACCTGAGAGGATGTAAATATCCACAGCTGCACTTCCTGCCTAGTCGCTCTCCAACAGAGGAGTGAAGCGAACATTACACAGGCTCGACTGAAACATACTGACCGAGAGAGAGAGAGAGAGAGAGAGGTTGGGGAGAGGGGAGGGGGGTGGAGAGAGAGAGATGAGGAAGGAGGGGGGAGGAGAGAACACATGACAGGCAAGATTCCTAGATAGGATAGATGAGCAGATGAGATAGATAGATAGATAGATAGATGAGCAGATAGATAGATAGATAGATGAGCAGATATAGGGGAAGACGAGGAGATAGAGAGAAAGATCGAAAGAGGGAAAGGAAGGAGAGGATGGGGGAGAGAGAGAGAGAGAGAGACAGAGAGAGAGATAGATAGATAGATAGATAGATAGATAGATAGATATAGGGGAAAATGAGGAGATAGAGAGAAAGATCGAGAGAGGGAAAGGAAGGAGAGGATGGGGGAGAGAGAGAGAGAGAGAGAGAGAGAGAGAGAGAGAGGGAGAGATAGATAGATAGATAGGAGATAGATAGATAGTGGGGAAAATGAGGGGATAGAGAGAAAGATCGAGAGAGGGAAAGGAAGGAGAGGATGGGGGAGAGAGATAGAGAGATAGATAGATAGATAGATAGATAGATAGATAGATATAGGGGAAAATGAGGAGATAGAGAGAAAGATCGAGAGAGGGAAATGAAGGAGAGGATGGCCAGTGGGGGGGGGATAGATAGATAGATAGATAGATATAGATAGAGTTAGATAGATAGATAGATAGAGAGAGAGAGACAGACAGACAGACAGACAGACAGACAGACAGACAGATAGATAGATAGATAGATAGATAGATAGATAGATAGATAGACAGGACGACAGACAGACACAGACAGGACAGACAGACAGACAGAGACAGACAGACAGACAGAGAGAGAGAGACAGAGCAGACAGACAGACACACAGACAGAGACAGGACAGACACAGGAGAGAGAGAGCAGACAGACAGAGGAGGATAGGGGATGGACGGGATGGTAGGGTAGACAACAGATAGAGAGCGAGAGAGCAGACAAGATAGATATGCTGGTAAGGGAGGGGAGAGGAGAGGGAAGATAGAAAGAAAAGAGAGAGAGAGAGAGAGAGAGAAAAAGAGAGGAGGGGTGAGGGGAAAGGAGAGAGAGAGAAAGGCAGAGAGGAGAAGAGGGAGAGGAGAGAAAGAACGATAGAGGGAGGGGAGAGAGAAAGATTAAAGTATATGTGAGTGGGAGAGAAAGAAAGAGGGAGGAGGAAACACAGCGTGTGTGTGTGTGAGTGTGTAAGAGAGAGACAGAGAAACTGGGGGTATTGTGCATGTGTGGGGTGTGGCTGCATGTGTGAGAGAGAGAGAGAGAGAGAGAGAGAGGAAAGGAGGGAGTGAGAGACGGAGTGAGAGAGGGAGAAGCGTTTGTTGAGGACAGTGTTGTCTCTCGTCCTTTATCTCTCTCTCTCTCTTTGAAGCTAACCGACGGGAATAATGTCCAGACCCACCAGCGTCCACTACCGAGAGACGACACACTCCAGACCGTCCCTGAGCCTCTCCAGCTACCCTCCAGAGAGAAGAGAAATGTGCACACTCCCACCCGCCCTGCCCAGGCCAGCACTCACACTCAGCCACATCACACTTGTTCATTTCAATGAAAACATTCTGCCTTTCTCCTGCTTCTCTCATGTCCCGCCGTAGCCCCGCTTTGAAGAAGGACGTCCTAACAAAGGCAGTACTGAGCAGAGCAAAGCAGAAACCAGTTCAGTTTATTATCAGTGTATTAGCACTAGCTGCACGGGCGGGCAAAGCAGTGGTTACGCCGCCACACAGCCAGAAAGTCCTGGATTCGATCCTGGGGCGTCTGTATGGAGTTTGCATGCTCTCCCCTGCAGTTCAAGGGAGCTTGGGCGCTCCGCTTTCCTCTTACAGTTCAAAAGCATGCATTGTAGGTTAACTGATGACTCTAAATTGACCCCGTAAGGTGTGAATGTGTGTGATTATGTGAGTGTGTGTGTGTGTTCCTGGCGTGCGCTACGCTGCCCAGGGTTGTTCTCACTGCATACCAGAAGTTGCTGGGATAGGCTCCAGTCTAGTGAGAGTTAGATTTTTGAAGTAAATGATTTCGCAACGCCATCAGATCACTACAGAACGCTGATCAGAAAAGCCCTGAGCAAACACTACTAACCCACACAGAAAGCACACATACACACGGTCAGCATCCCAGTTCGCTTTCAAATCGACCTGCTGCTAGGTTGCGTCACGTGCTGTGTGATCCCAGTGTCTGTCGTTTTATTAGGAAACGTCAAGATCGTCTCTAAACCCAGCGCTTCCAGTTACACTTTCAAGTGTAAAATTCCAGTCACGTACAACCAGTCACTGCAGTTACACTGCTGGGCAAGTTACTTCCAAAAATGTAATATGTTATAGGTTACTAGTGACTGTTATCAAAGTAACATTGCATCACAATATTACTGTCTCTGACCTGTACTGTGTCACACGACTCCCGCGTTATTTTTGAGTTACTTTCACCCAAATATTGATGCATCACGATGCAGACATGGACGATTCTGCATCGATGTAACGGCAGACCATAATCGACTATAAAGGAGGTTTTTCAACCGGCGGAACGCTGCCCCCTAGAGGTCTGCGACGGTATTGCAGGTGGTCCATGACACGCAGTCCCCTTTCACTACTGAAATCTTCTTCAAAACATTTCCAGATGATTTGGGCATCTTTATGAATACGACGACGCAATGTGACCCGATTCGTCAGAATGTGAAGTCGGCATCTCTATTTATTTGTAGATATCGGGCCGATGAGCATAAACATCACAAAAATAGCGATTTTTCTTTTTTGGAGACCAGATTAATTTCCTAAATAAATCTAAATAAACAGAACGCCGACTTCCGACTCATTACGGCAGATCGGGTCATGTCATCTAAAGTGACACAAAAAAACACTCCCCCTCACATTCAGATTGCTTAGTCTGAGTGGTGGTCCCGGGGACGGAAACAGTAGAAAACCCCTGCATTATATCATGACATTGCTTGGTGATTTTCTGGCTACGGAATACAACTTCAAGTTAAAATCCGATCCCCGGTAGTACTATGAAGGTAACGATATGATACACGCGCTCTAATCTAAAGTAAAGTGAAGTAAGTTAGAAAAATTCCTGACCTGCATTGTGATGCATTAAGATATTGCATCGAAACGTTGATCTAATAATCGTAATCAAATCGAACCGTGAGACCAGTGAAGGCGGACACCTCTTGCTGCAGCTCATTCTACATCCAGTGGAGGGCGATAAAGGTAGCATAGTATGTTTGTAGGGCAGTTGGTGCATGAACGTAGGTGTGTTCGCCTCTGACCGAAGGTTCGAATCCAGGCCGTAAAGTTACTTACTGAAAGAGGAGCAATATATCAAACATTTTTGATATATTTTTGGAGCTTAGGTGTAGCCGACTTTATATTATATTTTTTACGTATGAGCAAGGTACCGTCTCAAGACACCCTGGCGCTTTGTTAGCTGCCCGCTGTTCTTTAAGGATGGGTTAAATGCAGAGGTTAAGACGGTTATGTGTGCACTGTGTGCTGTGCTGTGGTGTGTTCACAATGACAAATAACTACTCACTTATAGAAACAGCTCTTCTACTATGTGAAAACTTTTCTTGTACCAAAGGCCTTGCTTCGTGGTGGTGACGAAAAATAAAAGGAAACAACCTTAAGTGTGTTAGAAAACCCATGCTAATGAAATACGTAATGAGTATAATATTACTGGAAATGTATTACTAGTAGCTAATGCTACTGTGTTAACGTTAAAAGGGTAATACATTACTTCTGTACGCGGTAAATCCTCCCCAACACTGCAGCTAGAATGCTGGTCAGTTTCTAATCTCGTTAATAAATCAAAACAATATTGTAAGCCCCATATTATTTCTTTGTGACTTCCTTCCACTGACTCCTATAATGACTAGATGGGCCAATCCCACAGCCAAGTTTCAACCCTAGCCTCTAACCTCAAGTGAGCGAGTGATTGTCATTGTGAACACACCACAGCACAGCACACAGTGCACCACAACCAAAAGTGACTTCTGCATGTGACCAATCCGTGAAGGAGCAGTGGGCAGCTAACTCGGGCAGCGCCCAGGGAGCAGGGCTTAGCGAAGGTACCTTGCTCATGAGTACTACCTTTACTTGTCCAGGATTTGAACCGACTGACTCCGATCACACGTGGAGAACTCTTCAACCGCTACACTTCCAAATGCCCAAAAGCAAATCTTTTACCTTTTTGTGCTTTCACGTGAAAACCTTTCCTTGTAGTCACAAGGACAGATTAAAATGTCCGCCAAAAGCTATCAAAGCCCGGCTACACACACACACCCACATTACCTGGGGAATGCCAGCGTAGATATATGGCGAGGCGCCGCAGATCCTGTCAGATTTCTGTCGCGGGTTGCTCCTGCTGGGAAGGTGAGTACCGGACCCCCACGTCTGTCTCTGCCCCCTGCGTACAGACGGGGACGCAAGATGTGTGATAATGTAGAGGTTTCAAACGGCGATAATAATGTTTATGGGACGGGAACACTGCAACAGTGTGACTGCGGGGTTCTGTAATCCGATGTAGACACATAGAAAATGATAAAATCCTTTGATTCATCAATTCCTACGCCTAGATGTAGCGTAAGGCTGAAGAGACTGCCACATATTAAATCCTCAAAATTATTCATGTTGGCTGGATCATCTGCCTGCTTAGATAAGACGGCATTGATATGCGCGTTTTTACCGGGGTTTAGGCAGCCCAGTGCAATTCAAATTAGGAAAACATGCTGCAAAGCAACAAAATATATTAACTGTCTATAATACGTGCACACACAATTTATGTAACACTCATAAAAGACTTACATTAAAATGACAACACATTTATTAGAGGCGCTGCACTTCTATAGACGCAAGGTAACAGCCGAAAAATACATGCAACTTTTGGAACGTATGCAAACAGCCACAACACAACCAAAGTAATGCATTGCTGCTTTTTGGGGCGGTCACTGCTTTTTCGACAGCATGAACTCCTCTCCACATATAACTGTGTATGATTAAATGGCAACTGCTTATGTGTCAAAATATAAATTTTCACTCACTGGTTTCCCCACTTCAGCACCACACAATCGGTAGCGAAGCGTGATCAGCCTAAAACCCCAAACAAACCGCCGCAAGCAACACTTCGCTGGTGTTGAGTTCTAGGCAGCGCTTTCTCCGTTGGCGAAGTTTTCCGTATTTGCTGGATGAAAGTGCAGCCGTAGCTTGTAAAATGACAACAAACGGAGTTATGTGTTACGAGCGACATAAATCAAGCTTCAAAACGATACCTACGTCGAATGAAACGGACGACATATGACTGAGATATCAACATTCAAAGGAGTCGGGTTTCTCCTGTCACGGGCGAGAAACGGAGAAATCTGGGTTTTGAAGTTGACTATCGGCCAGAAGCACTCCACAGACGCTGTGTCGCTACGCTTATTTACGAATACGCTGCATTCACAAGCTACACGGATAGCCTACCTGCGAAGGCTAACTGAACCGGAGATTTAAGATATTCCGAGAAATATCTTCACACTAGTCAACCAGTGATTTACCGTGAATATTGAAGATGCCAAAACAGAAACTTTTAACATCTGCTGGAAATTGAATTGACTCAAGAAAGTCAATGCTAGGATGCGAAAGGTAAGTTAGCTTAAATTGATTCACAACAGCACAGTATATTCTCCACTGTTCCAAAACACCAAAACAAAAATCCAACATTTTACTCGGCTGACGTTGCTCATATTTTCGAACACATCGCTAAAATGATGGCTACAGAGAAAAGGAAACATTATCATGAGGAAACGCATGACTTTAGCTTACTCGAACGCAAGTAAATACGCTTTTGGTGCTGGGTGTCCGTCAGGTAAGATAGTATAGTGATGAAATTTTTCAGCCAAGGTTACAGCTTGTGCAGTAGCTTTTTGTGGCTGTGTGAAAATTTCGCTGTGTGCTGATAAATAAATGTTATGAGCGAAACGGCAAGTTAAAAACTAAGCTTGGTAGCAAACCTATAGTATTTATTTCACCAATGTTAGACGCGCTAACTATAGTAGCAGGTTGCAAATGTTTATTTTGAGTCTTTACCTTGAATTTAGCAAAAGGAGGGGTGTGAGGGCTCACCTCTTTCTGCCATCGTGTCCTGAGGTACACTAATACGCCTACACCACATGGGGGAAAGACCTATACTTTATATTTCTGACGAGGCGATGAAAAAGAAGTCAAACAGCAGAGAGGTGTTATGACCAAGTTTATGCCTCATGAGTCTATGCCTAGTAACTAAGTTTGAACTCAATTCGACAAAGGCCACTCTTTGAAAAAATGTTCGATGGCTTACTTTCATTTCTGTTGAAACCTGAAGAGACAAGATTGGAAGAGAGACAGGTGGAACACACACACACACACACACACACACTCCTATATGCTCCTTAATTTAAAAAAGTGATTCTACCACATGCGGATACAATCTCATTTGCACCCTGACAGAGCCGTTAGAGAAATTCTCCATCCGTCTTTCCCTCCGTTCGAATCCCTCTCCCTCTCTCTGCTCGTTTGACCTCTGCCCCTGCCCGGCCAACAGATACAGGCACCTTCTACCTGAGAAAGGGACAGACAGAGCTAGCGGGCAGAGACGCTGCTGATATTAAGAAAAATGTTGCAGTAGGCCAGCCAGAAAAAAAGTACAGACAGAATCCACCATCTAACAAGTATTCTAGACTGAAAGTGGTGCGTTGTAACAAAAATATTATGTTTACGGTGGGTGGGGGTGGGGTGGCGGTGCCAGACAGTATTTAGGACCAAATTTTGAAATATAATATGTGTTTCTTCTCAAGCAATTTGGCTGAAAAAGAAGCCACTTTTACATTTTACTAATTATTGATGTTCTTATTTACACAGAAACAACTTGATATTTTAGACATGGAACAAATATACATACACGCATACATATATACACATCGCTAGCCATGAAAGCCCATGATCCGCCTGTACTGCTAGAGATGATTTGTGCCGTTAACTGTTGTTGATTCTCAGGTTTGAGAGCTTTTGTGGAGTTTCAAAAGCTTTATTACAGAAAAGAATAACTATGTTCTGGCTAAGATGTGCATTCAATCGCTTCAGCAAGCTTCTGCCGGAAAACCTTTCTCCCCTCGCCTCCCAAGAATAGCAGGACTGACTTTCGGCATTCTAAGAAAAAGCTTCAACAACAAAAATGTTTCTCGAATATCATAACATACACCCAAGAAGCTTACAGCCATTTTGTGCGAAACACTAAAGTCTATCCCCCAAAGCCTGGCTTTAAAGATCTGGAGCAGGAAGGTACAAAAGACGAGACCAGTTTTTAAAACTGCCGTCAAGCGCTGACATTAAATGAAGCAGCGAAGTCGAGAGCAAACGTCGTATAATCGTCACCCCCTTACTCGAGAGTATTGCCCAGCCCTACATAAAGCGGCAGGGCGAGGTGCTGCACTTGACTGCACCCAATTGTGCTCCAGTTTATAACCTCAGGCTTGATGCAAATATTAAAACACGGCATTTTGGGAAAGTTCCATGCAAGCAGTTCCGCTTAAGGTCTGCTTCTAAAATGCTTTCAGTTACAACAATGCAGAAAAATGAAAAAGATAATCACAAACAATAAACAAACCCATTTTATCTCCTCCTCCTGAATGCTGCAGCAGATACCATATGCTTTTTTTTTGTCCTCCGCAAGGTGGGCATTAAAATAATCTTCATGCATAATGTTGCTACCCCACAGAGTCACATTGAAAAGGTTAAGCGCAGTAACCATCCCCCTACGGCTCGGCAGTTATTGATGATGGTCACCATCCCAGAGGGGTGCTCCAGTGTGTGTGTGTGTGTGTGTGTGTGTGTGTGTGTAGGCCTGGCCGGCTTTTGCCTTGCTGACCAGGGAGAAGTTTAGTGAGGAGGAAGAACGTGCAGTAGACGGCCCTCGCCGGTGCTATTACACATTATGTCATCGCGGGTGAAGCGTTTAGCGCTGCCTGGCTCCAGGAGAACATTACTGCTACTGCAGAGCGCTCAGTCACAAGGCGAGTAGCGATAGAACAGCAGCACAGCCCGGCAACCCTGTGTGTGTGTTTTGGACAGGCTTAGGTGCTTAGATCTGATCGCCTCTGAACGATTTGGCAGGACATTTTTGCATGTGAGGACCAGTCCATACACATGGACGGAAGTATACCAGTATATACTGTATATATATATATTAAGGGTCAATCGACATCGGGCTGGGTCGATTATCGGGGGCCGATATTAAGCATTTTTGCCAATTTTTCTGTGTTTAATTTTGACTATCGCTGATATTACGAGGTGCGCTACTGCCCGTCTCTTCTGTGCCGCTTTTAGGCCCTATGAACTGGCTATAAAATTCGCTTTTGTTTTTTTCCCGAATTTTTTATTTTTTATTCTATGAATTCTGTGTTTACATTATAATCATATTTATTCACCTAAAAAGTGTCTAATTATGGAGTGATGGGGAAAAAAAAGAACAATGCAATAGAAAAAAAAATCACATTAAATCACTGTTATTCAATCCTTCAACAAAGTGTTGAGGTTCATATTTTCTGCTTTTGGTAAAACCTTTCCCTGTAAACAACAAAAAAGGTTCATTTTTTTCATGCAAAATGAAACGTTTCTGATGTGAGTTTTTGACTGTAAGTGGTCGTCACGTGTTCTTGCGGGTGCAGTTCTATCGTGGTGCTGGCAAAACGCATAAAAGAGCTACCCGATTCATCAAAATCATTTAGTATTGTTCTGCTTCTAAACTTACACTGACACTGACTTCGCTATTTTTTTGAGGACTTCAAGAGTTTCAGCCTTCTTCACCATAGCTGACCGTTGACGCTTTCTCCTCTGTGCTTGCTAAAGCGCTATGCGGTAGTGGTGCTGAGTCCCGTCTTCAACAGGTAACATTGCGACAGGGCTGCAGCGCCAACACTGGACAGGGAAACCATTGCTCTTTTTTGCCCACATTAATTAATATCAGCCAATCATAGATTCCATTTTATTTGCTGACTCATGATTCCGTCTCGTGATCGCAAATCATAGGCCCTACCGCCTGCTCTCTCGACTCGCTGCTTTATTTAATGTCCCGCCCACAACAGTCTCTGATTGGCTATATGTCACAGAGTAGTAGCCAATCAAAGCCTTGTTGTCACTCACACCACGCCACACACGAAGCGCAGCGTGAACTCCGAGAAGGCTTAACAGGAGAAAAGAGAGTTTCAAATATCGCTATCGGGCTAACTAGCAGTTAATCGTATCGACATCGCCCCTGAAAAAGCCACAACAAGCGCTACCTTTCACACGCATTTATAAACGATCATCAAATAACGCTGGAAATCCAAGCACTGGTCTGATGCCGATAACTTAAAGCAAGTATCGCCCGATTCCGATAGATTCTGATATTATTGTGGATCCCTGAGGGGTTACGTACCTCGTGTTCCACTGAGGCTAACCATGAGGAGGGTGTCGTCCCCCACCACTGCTCCCCGGGCTGTGCCGAGTTGCGTTCACAATGACAAATAAACACTCACTTAAAACTTGTACAACCCTTGTTAGTGCTCATGGCATGGGTTACTTGCACGTCTGTGAAGGCACCACTAATGCTGAAAGGGCGCATGGCGCAGGTTTGAGCAACATATGCTGCCATCCAAGCAACGCCTTTTTTCAGGGACGCCCCGCGATTTCAGTACATAATGTAAGCCATTATTTCCTGCATGTGTTACAAACAGCGCACAGAGGAAGAGTGCGAGACTCCAGACTGGCTCGTCGCAGTCCATAGACCTGTCTCCCATTGAAAATGTGTGGCGACATTTAAGAAAAAATACTACAACGGAGACTCGACTGTCGGAGCAACTGAAGCGACATCACAAGAATGGGAAAGAATTCCACCTACACACCTTCAACAATTAAGCCCCTTTTCCACTGCTCTGGTTCCTCGTAGCCGTTCTTGCGTCGTTCTAATTTTGGAACCAGTGTCAGACTTTTTCCATTGAGATCAAAATCGTGCCGTGTTCAAAACCGCCCCGAACCGGCCCCTAAACTTTTCTGGTCTAGCAGCGAGAACCCGTGACGTCATGAGAGGAGAGGTGGGCGGAGTGATAGGTAGCGTTACAAGAGAAAATGGCGGAGAGCCAAAGTCCGGTAACGTGGAGCACGGAAGAAATTAAAGCTCTTTAGCAATATGGATGTCCAGATTCAGCAGAAATTGGAAAGTGCACCAAGAAATTAGAAGGCACATGAAGAAATAAGGGAAGAACTAAAAGTTGCAGGCTTCGTACGAACAACCGTTGGTTTAGTGGGCGTGACCTGTGACGTATTATCATGCGGCTCCCGCTGGTCAGTGACTCCCTGGTCAGTGTAAATGCCCGGCCCCTGGCACCAGCACCAGTGTAGTGGAAAAGAGGTTTTTGTGTCCTCAGTTCCCAAACGCTTACTGAGTGTTGTTAAAAGGAAAGGGGATGTCACACAGTGGTAAACATGCCCCTGTCCCAGCTTTTTTTGGAACGTGTTGCAGGCATCAAATTCAAAATGAGTGAAGATTTGCAAAACAACAATAAAGTTCATCAGTTTGTCTTTGTAGTGTATTCAATTGAATGCAGGTTGAAAAGGTTTTGCAAATCATTGTATTCTGGTTTTATTTACGTTTTACACAACGTCCCAACTTCATTGGAATTGGGGTTGTATCCTTGTGTGTGAGCATAATCCACATAAAAAAATCTCTTTTAAAAAATGTTCACTTTTCTTTTCCACTAGAAAAGTGTGTGAGATCATGTGGGCAGGGTTTTAGGTGCTTGTGAGGTCCAGTCCTTACAAATGAAAAAACTAAACTTCTCTGTGTATGAGTTTGATATAATATCTTGATTTTAACCGTTTTATTTAGTAAAAAAAAACAACCTGAGGCTAAAAGTGTCATTTTTGTTACTAGGATTAGCGTTAGCGTTAGGATTAGGTGTAGCTGTGGTATGGTTTCTATCTTTTAAGGGAATCAAAGGAAGTATCTCACAAAGATAACAAAACAGGACTGTGTGTTGACTGTGGGCTGGGTTCAAAAAAATCGACTCACCGATCAATATCGATTCTCGTTCGAAAAATACGATATCGATTCAAAAATTCGCGGATCGATCTTTTCCTGCGGCTATGCACTACTTCTCGTGACCGTGCAAGGAGAGCTATAAAAACGTGAGACCGGCGAAACCGAAACCAAATAGAGCCATGGCTGAAGCTGCTCCGCTCAAATCACCGTCTGGCCTAATTTTATAACCAAGCAAAACTAGTATTGACGCAAAAAAATCTCTAAATAGATCGATATCGAATCGAATCGAATCAAGAACTGAATCGGATCATGACCTTGTGAATCGGAATCGAATCGATTCAGTAAATCAGCAACGATACCCAGCCCTAGTGTGTGTGTGTGTGTGGGTGTCCATATATTTATCACATTGTGGGGACCTTTTTGTCCCCTTTTTGTCCCCTAAAATCACTTTTATCTGTTTTCTTGGGCTTTGTGGGGACATTTGAGAGGTCCCCATGAGGAGAAATGACTTTATAGAAAATGTGCTTGTTTTATTTGAGAAACTAAAAGAGGTAAAAGATGTGCTTTTGGTTACTGAGGTTAAGGTTAGGATTAGGATTAGGTGTAAAATTATATTCATGTAGTCATTATGGGAGCCTACGGAAGGACCTCACAAAGATAGTAATACAGAGATGTGTGTGTGTGTGTGTGCGCTTGTAAAAGGCAAAATAGAGAACTAATGACCTCATCACAATGCACACACACTGCCCTCGTAGTGCTTTGACCTCAGATAAATTCCTCTCATAAATTACACAGAGCTCTTACACCGACAAAACCCATCAAAAAACTGCTGCAGTGCGCAGGGTCGATAACACACAGCGCTACACACTCCGTTTGTCCACCCTGCACAGCAGGCTCCAACACACAACATTCACAACATCCTGTGTCAGTGAGAACAACTACGACACATGACCTGAGACTTGTGGCTTTACAGAAACCAGGAAAAGGTTTGAACGAAAGAGGTTTTAGAAAAAATTTAGGGAAACGCTGCAAGTCACACTGAATTCATCACGTCACTGTTTCATTTACATCAGGTAAATATCACAGGGGCTTGAGGGACTTACTGTGTTTAATAATAATAATAATAATAATAATGATCAGCAATGAGGGGGGTCCAAGCACTGTAACGCAAAAGTCGCAGAAGAATCTAAACAAAAACAATATTAGCCTATTAAAAACTATGTTGTTTAGTAAAGCTTGATGTCTTACACAACGACAAATGATCCCAGTCTTTTCCACAGAGGGAGAACGCTCTTTAATGAAACACTGGTGACTTCCTGAAACGTGATTTAGGCGAGTTGTTGTTTTCATTGTGAACACAGCACACAGTGCGCCACAATGACGTGTGACCACTGCATTTAACCCATCCATGAAGGAGCAGCGGGTAACTTTGGCAGCACCTGAGGAGTACTTGTCCATGAGTACCTCAGTGGTACCTTTACTTAAACCGGTGACCCTCCGATCGCAGGGCCAACTCTCTAACCGTTTCGCTAAGAAACTGCCAATGATTTTTGCAGCAGGATTGTTTATTTACAATTAACACAATTTATTCGTTATCACTCATTATCCGAACCGCTCGATCCCAACTGGGGTCGCGTGGGGGAAACCGGAGCCTATCCCGGGAATTTACAGGCGCAAGGCGGGGAACAACCCTGGGCAGGCGCCAAGACACCGCAGGGCACACACACTCACACTCACACCTTACGGGGTCTTAACTCCATATTGTTATGATCATTTATATTGTCTGACATTTTACTGTTCAATATTTGCTGTGCAGCTGCACTTGGCACTTTAAAAACATTGCACACTGCACTCATTGCACCATTTAAACCCATTGCACCTTATTGTATATACGTCATAGTTTATTTTCTTTTTTTTTAATCTCTTTCCCTTTATCTCCTTATTTTTAAGTTATTTTAAGGTTCTATTGTTTCTCCTTGTTATTCGTATTATTTTATTTTGACATTTTTGCCTTAATTGCATGGTCCAAGAGCGGATCAGGATACATTTCACTGCATGTTGTAACTGTAGAATTTGCATGTGACAAATAAAGAATCTTGAATCTTGACTTTAGAGTCACCAATTAACCTATAGTGCGTGGCTTTGGACTGTGGGAGGAAACCCACGCGAACACAGGGAGAGTATGCAAACTCCACACAGAAAAGGTCCCACGGCCGACCCGGGGCTGAAAACCAGGACATTCTCGCTGTGAGGCTGCAGCGCTAACATGAATGAATATGAAGCAATATAAGAGCAAAAGAAAAAATCCCTGTTCTTCTTACACTGGTATCAAAATCAGAAACTAAATTCAGGCAGTCAAAAGTGAATGTAATGTTTTACCCTGGATGAAAAGGTGTTTAATTCAACTGTATTCCAGAACCAAACCCGTTTTGTGCCTTCTGTTATCCATCATTATTTTATATAATGTCTCCCAGTCGTATTTTTCTACATGTTTGCTAAAGCAACTCCTTTACAAAACCACTAGCACACTATCAGCTGATGTAGAGCTCTGTGTGGCCTGGCAGGACAGACAGGAAACGTGGGTGTCTGGCCTCACGCTCTCCCTCTCCCGGCTGGCCCCACTCTAATCATGCTGGGATGGAAAATTTGGCGCTATGTGTGTGTGTGTGTGTGTTGGCCAGCGGTAGGCTGTGTTTCCTTTTTTTGACTGTAGCCTATATATAGCTCGGCCTCAGAGGTAACGATGTGCCCGTTTCCCAGCTTTAGGAGTGTGATCAGGCGCCAGGCCTTGGCCAGGTCTCAGAGCCACGAGCCCTGGCCCTCATCTCATTCTGTCAGGACGCATCAATCTGCCTCGAGAACGGAGGGACGGGGGAAAAAGCCGGTAAAGCTGCTGACGTGACGATGGACGCTGAGGGATCGGAATGGACACAGCTGCTCTTAGATCGGTTTAATTAAAAAGAACGGACCTGAAGTGGGGTAGTGGGACGGCGACACACTGGCGCATAAAAGATGCCACTGATTCGAGAGTAAAATGAAGCAGAAAAGTAAGAGGACCAGAAGAGGAATGTCACAATATTCAGAAACTCTGATGCACGTTCATGTTATATTTACGCTCTGAATGAGCTACAGCCTTTACTGCCCCACTGTCCCTCATTCCGCCCCTTTAACGGCCACAGCCTTTGATTGCCTGCTGTTTTACGGCCTGGAAGCAGTCGAATCTCCTCCCCAACCCCCTTTAGGGCTGCCCCGGTCAGTGAAAGGAGGAGGAGGAGGAGGAGGAGGAGGAAGAGGGGGAGGAGGAGAAGCAACACTTAAACTGTACAACCCCTGGACATGACAGGGACAGCCACAAAAATGTAATTCCCACTCCCCCGAAGACGTGATGTCATTCTCCGGTGCCACAGCGGTGATCTTTTTCCCCCCCGTGTCCTGCCCCTGAGACTGACCTCCTCCTCCTCCTCCTTCTTCACCCTGGGCTGCTGCTGCTGCTGCTGCTGCTGGATGAGGGGCGCACTGGGGAGGGCAGGAGCTCATCGACATGCAAAACCAAACCTCAACACAGTCTCAAGTCATAAAACAGCCCCCACCTACCTGCTTTATTCTGCTGTTCCACAAAAAAAAAAAAAAAAGTTACTTTCCAAAAACGTTGGGCCTCTTTATCCGTTCTTAAGAGGAAATTCGTTCTTCAAACCCACTCATGCAGTTTCTAACATTCACCAATTCGTCTTTTTATGGAACCGATTAACAGGTCCGTTATGAAATCCAGTAGGTGAGACTGTGTGACTTAGCAGTGTTATTTTTTTTACTGTGATTTGTCCTTTTTTGTGTGTATTCCATGTTTTAAATCTTGTGTTTCAAGCTTATGTTGGAAATAAATTTGATCACTTGAACAAGCTATCCTTTGGATTATGCTGTCTACTGAATCAAAAATAAAAATCAATCAATCAATCAATCATCAACGACTGCTCCTACATAAGGAAGGAACCCTAAACTGCTTAAGACCGCACAAATGTTGTGGCGTCCGTGATTGTGAAAAACATTAGGTTATCGAGTTTTCCTCAATTCTACGATTGTATGATATCTTACTGTTTAAATGGCTTAACTTCCATAAAGACGTATTAAAGAAAAATAAAGATGAGCTGTAAAGATAGATCAACTAACGATTCGGTTTAATAAATAAGGTTCAAGCACGCCACTTATCACACTTACGATTTACTGAACAAACTAAGCTCTTTCATACAAACCATGCAATTTCTTCTTGACTACAACTAGAACATTAAAAATAAAAACTAAAAACCCAAACTGTCTAAAACTTACAAATTACTTAATCATTAATCAACGGACACAATTCGGATTAAAAAAAAGTTCGTCCTGAAGTTGAGCTGCTTAACACATTTTATCTGGATCCAACCCCACCTCGATGCTGCAGAATATTGATGCCACACTACATTATTACACTCCGATAATCAATCCACCTTTAACTAACAGGATCTTCACAGTATTATAATCTAAACTGCCATTTTTAAACTGAACTGCACATTTCTAGACTAAATGAAGGCTCTGTAGAGGAACCTCAATCCCCAAATGAGCGGTTCTTACATATTTCATGTTTTCCGCTTTAAAATTTTACCTTTAATATGAAACAATTTCGCTGTTTTAAGTACAGATATTTTGACTGGCACCACTTTATACGATCATACCGTGAAAAATCGGGACTTGATTCCTTGCCTCACATGTAGTTTGAATAACAAGGTGATCTTCTCTCCCACTGTCCCCTTGATGTACCTTTGGGATGCACTTTGCTGTCATTTAACTCCGTCCACATAAAACTTTGAGAACTGTGAGACAATAAAATGTGCAGAACGAGACCAGAGCAGTGTTAACGTCCCACTGTCGTCGTGTCTCCGTCATTATCAAATCCAAACCCTCCGATCAAATCCTTTACAGAAGACACAGGAACTGTACGTGTCCTACATCACAGTCGACCCCCCCGCATCACCCCGCGCTACAAAGCAGCCCCCGAGTGAACGGTACCTGAGAGCCGGATTAGCCTGGTCCCGGCCTGGGCATACTGCCACCTGTGGATCTGCACCACCGTGCCCATTGTAGCAACACGTTGCAACGTCGCAACACGACTCGCGCGCTAACAGAGCAGGGCTAATGGACACTGGAGTCTGGATTTGAGAGTGGAGACGACATGGAAAGAGCAAGAAAGGCAATACAGAGCTCACACCCTCCTCTCTCAAAGTGTGGGACAAACACGTCGTCACCTCCCAGTAAAAAAGATTTACTGACACGGCTGGCGTCTCTCCGCTGTAAGAACGTCACTGCGTGTGTGAGTGTGAGTGTGTAAAAGCGAGGTAAAAGGCTTGGCGTAAAGCGGTGGGTAGTATTTTTTCTGGTAGTGAAGCTTTTGTTCGCCGCTGCTTTTAATCTGCCCGCTAATAGTTCTGGGCTTGGATTTTAGTCGACCAACAAATACTTTGATCTGGACTTTGAATGTCTGGTGCTTTATTGCTAACATTTTCTTTAAACTGCTAAACTGCTAAGCAGCCTGATTGTTTTACGTCAAACTGCATTAAGCGTGTGTTTATTCTTTATTATTACGCAGTTGGTGGCGTAACGGTAGGGTGTTGGCCCCATGATCAGAAGGTCGCAGGTTCGAATCCAGGGCCGGTAAAGTTACGACTAAGGTACTCATGAGCAAGGTACCGTCCCCAAGCACTGCTCCCCGGGCGCTTGCTAGCTGCCCACTGCTCCTTCACAGATGGGTTAAATGCACATTTCAGTGTGGTGCACTGTGGTGCGTTCACAACAACAAATAATCACTCACTTTCATTCATAGAATTTTTGTGCTTTATGGAGACCTTCCCAAAAAACGTCTTAAAAGCCTCACTGTTTTTTCTTCACCTATGAAACTATGTTTACTATGTCCATAGTGTTGATTTTTATCATATTATACTATATTTTACACATTTAAAAATAAGAACAGACGAGATTTCTTTAATAGTATGACGTCCTAACCTCCATAATTCTGGTCAATGCTCCTAATTCATTAAAGCTCTGCCTTGACCTTGAACGCTAAATAAAATCTAGGGCTGCACTATATGGCAATTATTCACCGCCGCCGATATTTTCATGCTTACATCTGCCAATGCTGATACCAGTGCAGATAAATGAGGCAGTCAGAGTCGAGCGCAGACAGAATTGAGCGTGTAAAGAGAAGATATTTTGCTTGCCAAAGTTCCACTGCATGCTCAGAAGTTTGGCCCAAAAATAGCGCCATAGTTCTGGCATTTCCAACGCACTGGCAAGTCAAGCGAACATGAAAGCAGAGTGGAGTGAGGGTGGAGCATTTCCAGCGTAGAAAAAGTCACTTCCCCCCCTATGCAGCGTACCAAGTCAAAAATAGGGCATTTGACACTCCATGTGCACTACCTAGTGAGAAGAGAGCCGTTAAGCTACAACCCCAGCTAATTCCCGAGATGCATACCACCACATAGACAAGTACGATAAGATTGCTGTACCTACAATACTATTAAGTGCGCAAGTACGCGGCTCGGGACACTGCCCGTATGCGAGTTCACATTCGCTAAGTGAGGCAAACGTGCACTTCAGTTAGTTAAAAATTTCCATGTGTGCAGGCAGAGTTGAACGCATAAAGATAACACATTTTGCCCGTGGACGATCCACTGCGTGCTCAGAATTTTGGCACAAAATAACAGCATACATTTTAAGACGGAAGGCGTGTGCGGTACAAAATCCCACCTCAGGTTCTGGACACGCCTGGCACAAGCTCTACCTTTCCGACGTAGAATAAATGCGTCACAAAATATTGGCTAAAAATATCGGGCAAATCTAAGCATCGGCCAAAAAAAGGCGATCATCGGCCGATTCCGATATGATTCCGATATTATCATGCATCCCTAAAAAAATCATATGTGACCCGATCTGCCGTAAAGAGGCGGAAGTCGGCGTTCTATTTATTTAGACACGGGCCGATTATGTTGAAAAACATCGAAAATATCACTTTTTCTTTTTTGGAGAGCAGATTAATTTTGAAGACCTTTTCTTTCATATAAGACCAAAAAAGAGAAATCGATATTTTGGATGTTTTTCAACATAATCGGCCCGTATCTAAATAAATGTGACCCTGCCTATGATAACCCAGCTAAAGTCATTTTTTGGCAACTCTCTGTTTTATACAAAAAATAAGTCTACATAATTTAAAGAACATTTTCTGAAAATTTCACCTTGATATCTTTAATACTGACCAAGTAAGGCCATGTCAAAGATTTGGCAAATTACAGGCTCAGAAAAACAGGTTTTTGAGAAATTTCAATGTAAAAACACACATATTTTCAACACTGATGCATCTTTGAACCATAATTATCCTGACTGTGTGTCATATACCAAATTAAAGCTTACATTCTCCCATTTCAAGTGATATATGACACATTTATGGAAAAATTCTGATACTTTTGGAAAATGGGTCTATTTTATGATATGCATGGCGAAAAAGCATGAATATCAACACGAAAAAGCATGTTTAAACACTCGGCTACCTTCTGTTCCTTGCTTATTGGAAAAAAAATTACCTCAGAATTACCTCAGAGTTAGCGTCTAAGTCTCTTTTTTTTTTGAGAGAGATACCAAGCATAAAATGTCGATGAAATAGCCTGGTTAGATTGACAAAACGTTCATCTACCGAAAACAAAGCACTGTTTCTGATGCGTACACAGTGACACAAAGCAACACACACAGAAAGCGGCACCCGGCTAAAGTCGCAATTTTTCTACCTCCTCTTTACCTGACGTGACTGCCGCGGATACACACTGATCTTAATGTCTGTATGCACTTTATAATGATAGAAAAGTTGTTCCTAAACCGAATAACACCCAAATCACCAGTTGTTTTTGCACATAAAGTAATCCCAAAGACGTTAGAAAAGCAACGTTTACGAAGCCAACCTCTGGAAACGTAAGGTGAATAAAATCACGAATTTCGCTATTTATCCTGTTAGAAATTACATTTCAAACATTACATCCGAAAACCTCAGTACATAATCTATCATTTACTGCAATAAACTCATGGCATATTGTTGACATTTTTCTCACTATGACTACTCTGACGCTCTTTATTTCATAATTAGATTTGGCGATTTTAGCCGGGTTTTCACAGGCGGGGTCACAAATAGAACGCCGACTTCTGCCTCTTTACGGCAGATCGGGTCACATATAGAGAATCCAAAAGTTAAAGTTAGACTTAAGTCTACCATCATACAGGATGCAGATACCAAGGCAAAATGTACATATTAGTAAACACTTAGCAAAACCTGCCTACGGGATTATGGCTCTTTAACGTACTTAGTAAGTCTTGTCTTCAGTGTTTTTCATGATACAGTCAAGCTGCATAAAGATGTCCTCCAGGCAGCCTACCTTTCTCCGGGGTTGGGCATCGCTCCGTGAGGCGTCCCGGTCTGTCCCGCATAAAGCCCACATAAAAGAAGCGAAAGAGCACCATGAGGCTGGCCATGACTACTCCGACGTGCCAAACTGACTTATGAAGCGCAGAATAGAGGCAATAAATGATGCCAGTGTTATCTCAAACCCTGTGGCATATTACTAGATGTTGCTGTCCATTGCAACGTCGCCTGGTCACCACACCAAGTTAAAATAGGCAGACGAGCCTGTCCTTTTTTCTGTCCCTAGAAATGCCAGCTGTCCATCACGAGGAGAGGGTCGGACAGAGAGGGAGGGACACTAGCTGGCATGCTTCAAACGGGTTACAATAGGGTGGCAATGGAGGGCATTCACAGCTGCAAAGTCCAGCATGTAGGGAGCGTCCATCATGACTGGCAAATTACAGAGGCCTCAGGCAGAACTCCTACCCTCCACTGCACCCCTCCGTCAGGTGACCAACGTGCCCCGCTAGTTTATAATAACCCCCCGCAGGCCCGCTGGGATTTGGCTTGCCCTTTTCCAATGAGCGACTCCACTGACCTTGACTGTCACAAGCGAATGATTGAGCCACGGCGAGAAATCCCCATTTTCTCTGCAAGCTCCCTACCAAATAACTGGCTCACTGTGCGAAAACACTGGTCGAAAGTGAAAACGAGTCTGTATGACTTTTTCAGCCGAGGCAGAACTTAGCAATTGACTTTAGGGGTGACACAGGGCTCTACACTGGGTCCCTTTGAGAATTCCGGCATCTGATTATGAAGCAACAACAGCAAGTCCATAAAACCGCACTGAGTAAACAATAGAGCACTGAGGCATTAAGAATAAAATGTATTCTGAAAGACGAGACAGAACACTTCCACAGTGTAATGACAGCGTTTTCGCACAAAACAGGCTCAGTTTCACAAGGAGCCAGCTGTCTAACGAACAAGTCTCTAAATGTGTCAAACAAAAGGGTCTATCAACCCACTCTCATCTCACCTCATTTCTTCCTTCAACAGCCTTAAAACCAGCCATAAGCAGAAAACGTAGACAGATAAATACAAATACAAAAATTAAGGATGCACGATGAGCGATATGCGATTGTTCATGCTTATATCTGCCGACGTTGATTAACGAGGACGGCAGAGTCGAGCACGAGCTCTCAGAATTTTGGCAGAAAAATTACATCCTGTAATTAACTCTGACATTTCTAACACAGCGCCAAGTCAAGCGAGCGTGAAAGCGGAGTGGAACGAGCGTGCGCAGAGCATCTCAAGCGTAGTGCACAAGATTTTACGAAAAAGTCCCTTCCCTCCCTGTGTGGTTTATGATGTCAAACAGGGCGTGCGTGTGCACTACCTAGTGCGTAGAAAGCCGTTAAGTTACAGCTCCGGCTATTTCCTAAAGCGCATATCACCGCATAGAAAAGTGAGGTAAACCCGCAATTTCGCTAGTTAAAAACTTTCCAGTAAGCAGGCAGAGTTGAGCGCGTAAAGACAAGAGGTTTGGCTCACGAACGTCCCACGGTGTGCTCAGAATTTTGGGACAAAATAACGCCATACATTTTAAGACTAAAGACGTGGGCCATATACAATCCCACCTTGGACTTTGGACATGCCTGGCACAGAAGCTACCCTTCAAAATATCATCAAACATCATCTGATTTTTTTTTTTTGGCAAATCTAAGCATCAGTCCTAGGCCGATGACTTAAAAAAAAGCAATTATCGGTCGATTCCGATACGCTTCCGATATTATCGTGCGTCCCTAACAAAAATCTATTGCTCTATTGGCTTTACAGTATTGCTCATTGTAAAATTTTTTGATTTTTGATCACTGTTAATGACAATGCTTATAATCAGCAATGCACTGTGTAATGATTAAATGCGAGCAGTCCACATATTTGCTTAGCTTTGCCGATATGGAACAGCTGTGCTACTGGCACGAACACTTGCTGTTTCAGAGACAGATGGGGGACAGGACCACATTCTAGAGTCAGCGCGAACACTGTAGAATTTTCTGTACTGCTTGAGTAAAGACTTGTACACATTCTTATAGCACCGGTCAACAATTTATCAGCAAAAACTAGCAAACCTTGTCTACTAATAAGAAACTTAGCAACAGCCATGGACCTGGATTTCTCTTTAAATTATAGTAGCAGTAGCAAAGTTGGTGTGTTATGTGTTCGTATGGTTATTCTCTTTACATTTTTATACTCCCACATTTGGTACCAGTAAAGATGTATGATTGAGAATCCATCTAGGCAATAAAAACACCCCAAGGACTAAAGGACGATGTGTAATTTCACACAGCGGTAGTCTAGATCCCAGTCGGACACGGACTTACTATATCCGAACAAGTTCCACGCTGCAGTGTTGGATATAAAAACCATCTTTCTACATCAATCCCAAATCTCTTGATGCCTGTGTCTGATATGTCTGAAACACACTTTCTGTCAAACAAATACAGCCGCAGGTATGATGTCCAGAACAGAAAGACCACCACCAACTTTTCCTTTCATATATCAATATATGAAACAAAACCTAGTCTGGACATTTCGAGTCTTGCCGTCCCCTCAACTTAGCAGCGATACTGATGCCCTCGTAGAAACACAACACACACTTCAATGTCGGTGTCACAGTTGTGTTGAGAATGAACCTGTAAGGCCTCAGCCCAGAGCCAGGCAGGAATGACCGCCCAACCCTAGACTCCAGCTCCGGACTTTCACAACAACTCTTAATTAGATCAGGGTCACCTGAGTTTTAACTAGCCACGCCTTTAGTATGTAATGCTAAACTTCAGACCTCACCCGAGGTTAACGCACGATTCAGTCGCTCCGTCCTACATCAGTGCACTACATAGGGTGTAATATCATCAGCTGTGTGTCCTATGTAGTGCACTCTACAAGGATGTGGAAGGCGTTTGGAACTCACCTCAATTATAAGTGAAAATCTTTTTTTTTTAGAGAAATTCTATTTTCTGATTGGCCGATAGCTCGCTAATTCAAGGATTAGTTCTACAGCGGTTTAAAGTTTTTTTTCCTGCGGACAACGCTTCTTGGGAATGAAGGGAGGCAAGAATTTTAAGACTTGGGTAAGTTAAATTTAAGGCCTAGGATGGAAAATGTGGGCGTTTTTAAGACATTTTAAGGCCTTAAATGTAACTTTCTGAATTTTAGACTTTTTCAGACCCCGCAGGAACCCTATCTGGTGAATGACTAGCGGAGAAAAATGATAGTGGACCACGACCCTATAAAGGAGGTTTACTTAATACAACGTACAGTGGGTAAAGCAATAAGTTAGATGTCAGTGACACTTGCACAGGAAAATACAACATGATTACTCGAGCGGCAGCTGCTCATGTCCAGACTCCATGCTCCGCTACTGCTTGACGTGCTATACTTGATGATTCGCTGATAAAGTGCGGTGTGAAAATGCAGCTATACATTACACCAGGGGAAACTGAGACAGGGAGCGTATAAGCAGACAGCCTGCTGCCATCAACACACTCACACACAGTGTGTATACGCGGTAAATCCATTTTCTAATCCACAATCAATGGCCTCTTTCATATTCAGACTGGCTAAGCATATTAGATATATTAACCATGCAATCATTATTACTGGTTCATTAAAAAAAACAAACAGATTGTGTGTGTGTGTGTGTGTGTGTCCACGTTTGTTGACGGTGTAGAACGCGCGCGTGTGTACTGTATGTGTGTGCATATGAATTCATGGGTAGGGAGTATGGGGGAGCGATACAGCCCGAAAATGATATCACGATATTTTTGGTAACGATGTCGTTAACGATTTCACAGAACACTGTATAAAATATGAACAAGAAGACATACGAAGGAGAAGAGAACCGGTGCCGTGCCTTGCCGTCACAAAAACTGAAGTAATTGCGTAGAAATGCGTGAAATGACATTTTTTGCGATGTAAACACGTCAGTCGTTCACTGAAGCGTTCCAGTTCAGTTAAATCTACCAATTTATTACACACAAAACTCATTTTTAGCTGATGAATAAAAATAATCAGCGTTCCATTCACAATACAGCCATTTACTTGACATTTTTTGGTTGATTCTTGACGCGTGTCCACCGCGTTATTGTGACGCGACTCTCATGTGGAACGCACAAAAATGTAGTTCTCTCCCAGAAACGAGTCAAAAATGAGTTATAGGCCAAAATGAGTGCAAATAGGATAAAAACGGTCAAAATGTTAGAGAGTTAAAATGTTAGAGAGTTAAAAATAAATCCAGAAAAACAGAAACAGACGGTTTGGTTTATTAAAAAATGCTGGAAATGAAAGTTTTTTTTCCTTTTTATCCAATTAAAAATCGATCAATCAGAAAAATAATCAGTTAACAAAATAATCATTAGCTGCAGCCCTAGTTTAGTGAGTTTGTGCGTGTGTGTGTGTAGCACAGACTACTTTAACAAGCTTATACAACCCCTAAGCAATGTCTCCCAGACCCAAACACACACAAGCGCTCTCGTTCTCTCGCACAATCTTGCATGTTTCTCTTTCTCTCTTCCTTCTGTTCTTTCACTTCTCTCCAGCTCTCCCACCACTCTGCAGCTGCTCTGATCAGCTGGTGACTTGTGGATTCGCAATAACACAGCGGCAGAAGAGCGTCCGAGGATCGATTTCTCCGCACTAACAATGCGCATGTTTCTTTTCAGTTAAAAACCCAACAGCGGTGACGCTCTCAGTAAATGAATATGACTAGATTAGTTTAGAAGCCGGCACACGAACGCGCAAATTCCATTACCGTCAGTTATTTAAAAAGTAAAAATACTTACATCGAAATGAGGAAATATTTGCATCATGTGTCTCACATTTAAGAGAAGAACTTGCCCTTGTTTTTGGTCAAGTTTCCTTTCGAACTAAGTCAAAGGAGAGGAGTGCAGTTGCGTGTGCTAATTCGGGATGCAGCGCTCTTATTTTCTTAATTGTAGTTCTCTCAAACTGGGTTTCCATGTCAACACACCCTTACACTTGCACTTCCAAACCTGCCCAACCTCCACCCAGAATACAGCACACACATACTGTAGATACCATTTATCTAGGCGGCCAGCGAATCTGTCCATTAGATTTCACTCTGAAATCCATGAGAAGGCATAAGGACACACATGGTGGCATAAAATAAGTCGAAGCTTTACCGCTTTTCTGTGCGACACAGTTTAGAAAAGAGCTGCGAGCCGTAGTCTCTCCCAGCAGATGTCAGTGTACACTGATGGTGTAGACGGCGACAACTGATACGGAACTACACCAACCATAAAACTCCTCCTTCTCACAAACAAAAACAAATTAAACGGCTGCTCAGGCACTAAAATGTTCAAACTCCATCATCATTATCATCATCATCACCATCATTACATTAGAGTGCGAATGCAAACTGCAAAAACAAGCTTTCTCCACTTAGTTACAACTGAGTCACACCTCAATACAGACTTTTTACACTATCGATTTGAAACTGCTAGAAGACAAGTATAACATGTCCACGCATAATCTGTGCTACGCAAAGTAATGCTTAATCTATACGCTTAGTTAAACGGACAGACAGACGGACAGAGGGACAGACAGCCTGACAGCTGTGCGGTAACGGTCGCCCTCTCTGATAGGTCGCTCATGACATCATCTGTTTCCTATTACACACCTCCGACTCCGAGACCATCTGACCCCATTAACACACTGCACTGATTCAGAGGACACCAGACTCTGGACATGACGCTCATCTACACACCCCCACACTAAGAGTGTGGAGCAGTGTGGCGGAACAGGAATACAGGAATAGAGCAGATCTGCCACTAGAGCTGGGCGATACGGTCAAAAATACGATCACGGCACTAGGGCTGTGCGATATGACCAATATCTCATATAAATAATGATTGTTTATTTTTATCAATTTACAAAATGCAAAGTGAGCGAACAAAAGAAAAATCGAATTCAAATCAATATTTGGTGTTACTACCTTTTGCCTTCAAACCAGCATCAATTCTTATAGGTACACTTGCACAAAGTCAGGG
>JAVGVS010000610.1:0-15735 GCA_032718565.1 Distichodus sexfasciatus | reverse complement strand
TTAAAAAGTAAAAATACTTACATCGAAATGAGGAAATATTTGCATCATGTGTCTCACATTTAAGAGAAGAACTTGCCCTTGTTTTTGGTCAAGTTTCCTTTCGAACTAAGTCAAAGGAGAGGAGTGCAGTTGCGTGTGCTAATTCGGGATGCAGCGCTCTTATTTTCTTAATTGTAGTTCTCTCAAACTGGGTTTCCATGTCAACACACCCTTACACTTGCACTTCCAAACCTGCCCAACCTCCACCCAGAATACAGCACACACATACTGTAGATACCATTTATCTAGGCGGCCAGCGAATCTGTCCATTAGATTTCACTCTGAAATCCATGAGAAGGCATAAGGACACACATGGTGGCATAAAATAAGTCGAAGCTTTACCGCTTTTCTGTGCGACACAGTTTAGAAAAGAGCTGCGAGCCGTAGTCTCTCCCAGCAGATGTCAGTGTACACTGATGGTGTAGACGGCGACAACTGATACGGAACTACACCAACCATAAAACTCCTCCTTCTCACAAACAAAAACAAATTAAACGGCTGCTCAGGCACTAAAATGTTCAAACTCCATCATCATTATCATCATCATCACCATCATTACATTAGAGTGCGAATGCAAACTGCAAAAACAAGCTTTCTCCACTTAGTTACAACTGAGTCACACCTCAATACAGACTTTTTACACTATCGATTTGAAACTGCCAGAAGACAAGTATAACATGTCCACGCATAATCTGTGCTACGCCAAGTAATGCTTAATCTATACGCTTAGTTAAACGGACAGACAGATGGACAGAGGGACAGACAGTCTGACAGCTGTGCGGTAACAGTCGCCCTCTCTGATAGGTCGCTCATGACATCATCTGTTTCCTATTACACACCTCCGACTCCGAGACCATCTGACCCCATTAACACACTGCACTGATTCAGAGGACACCAGACTCTGGACATGACGCTCATCTACACACCCCCACACTAAGAGTGTGGGGCAGTGTGGCGGAACAGGAATACAGGAATAGAGCAGATCTGCCACTAGAGCTGGGCGATACGGTCAAAAATACGATCACGGCACTAGGGCTGTGCGATATGACCAATATCTCATATAAATAATGATTGTTTATTTTTATCAATTTACAAAATGCAAAGTGAGCGAACAAAAGAAAAATCTAAATCAAATCAATATTTGCGCTGTTACTACCTTTTGCCTTTCAACATTCAACATTCAAAGGAGTCGGGTTTCTCCTGTCACGCCAGGTGAGAAACGGAGGAATCTGCTTTGACGTTGACTATCGCCGTAGCACTCACAGACGCTTGGTGCGGTCGCGGCTACGTTTGTATTTACGGTAGCCTACGCTACATTCACAGCCACGCGGATAGCCTACCTGCGTTAGGTTAACTGAACTCGGGAGACGAAGATGGATTCCGGAGAAATATCTTCACGCTAGTCGACGAGTGGATTTACCGTAAAGATTGAAGTAGAGCGGCCAAAACAGAAACTTTTAACATTCTGCTGGAATTGAATTCCTCACCTCAAGAAAGTCACGTTTTTAGGATGGAAAGGGTAAGTTTTTCAGCGAAATTTATTCACAATAGTACAGTATAGACCTTCCACTGTTTCAAAACACTAAAAACCAAAAATCCAACATTTTACCCCATGCAACATAAACGGTGGTTTTTCTCGAAAACCTCCGTTGCGACAAGCGCCTGGTTTCGCCGTGCAGTGTCACATATGTGTGTCTTTTTGGCGAACATGATTTTTTTTTTTCATGTCCTGCTGTGTTGCATCTTCCTTTATTCTGACCCAGTAACGTGTATGCTGATTCCACAGTAATCTCACAAGTGTTACCTTTATAATGATACCAAAAGCATAAAAATAGACATGGTGGTGGCTGAGATACACACATTTTATTGTATATTATCTTTTTCAGAGCAAAAATCTGTAAAACAGTCTCAGAGCTTAAAGGTTAAAGTCTCCAATTAATCAAACTGACATCAAAAAATACTATGTGTCGAGCTTACAGAACCACACGCCCGTTACATCACTCTTAAGTCAGAGCTGGTATTCCCAGGCTCTTGCCCGTTGCTCTTGGAGAACGCCTGAGGGTCTCTGCTTAGGTCACGGCCAGCTCCCATGTGACATCGGCACACGCGGAGGGCAGCTACAGAGGGTTATTACACGCCGCTGAACCAACACAAAGCCTGCTGAGGCCGTAAAGAAGATGTAATTCAAGTAACTTAGGAATTACTGTCGCTTAAACTGTCTTTATCTGACTGTATTTACTGTAAGAGCAAGTTTTTTACCGAGAGTCCCGTGCACCACTAGTCCCGATTCCAGAAAGGAAAGACTCCTTGGAGGACAATTACGTCCCGTTTACTCTGGGTAAACATGCCTAAATTAGCCAGGCTGCCGCGCCAGTGGGACGCTGCTCAAACACACTGCTGCCAATTAATCACAAATGATTGGTTTGCGATGTGAGGTTTAATGTAATTATACATAACTATTAATAGGGCCCTATGATTCGCGCGATGCGGAAAACGCGGATGGAATCGCAGAATTCAACAAATAAAATGGAATCCGTTGTAAAACGCGGAATGCCGTATAATTCGCTGATATCGGTGTGTGGGCAAAGCAAAGCAATGGTTTCTAATCAGCGTTGGCCGCCGCAGCCCCCTGTACGTGTTACCTGTTGAGACGGGGCTTTCCACACACACAAACGCATAGACACAGAGGGGAAAAAAGTCAACGGTCAGCTATGGTGAAGAGGCTGAAACAACGAAGTCCTCAAAAAAATGACGAAATTCGAGTGTCAGTGCTAAGTTTAGAGCAGAACAATACCCAAATGATTTTTATGATTCGGGAGAACAACTCTTTTGTACGTTTTGCCAGCACACGATAGACTGCACCCGCAAGAAGACGTGACGACCACTTACAGTCGAAACTCACATCAGAAACGCTCGCTTTGCACATGAAAAAAGTGAATGTTTTTGTTGTTTACAGGAATGTTTTACCAAAGCAGTAAATGTTCTGCTGAACCCCAGCACTTTGTTGAAGTTGAATAACAGTGATTTAATGTGAGATTTTTTCCTATTGCATTGTTCTTTTCTCCATCCACTCCATAATTAGACACTTTTTAGGTGAATAAATATGATTATAACGTAAAATACGGAATTCAGAAGAATAAAAATGGAAAAAACGGAATTCAGGAAAAAAACAAAACGGATTTCATAGGGCCTTATATCAAAGACACCCTGCGCGTAACAGATATACAGATTCTATAAACAGTGTGGTGTTTATATATGTTTTTAATGATAACGTAAGTGCTCCCGAGCCACAGATGACGCACCAATATATTCATTTTCTTTCGTACACTTGTTTTAAAGAAAGTTGAGACGTTTAAACGTTTAATATTAATGAACTGTAGAATTCAAGAAAAGCCAATAACCTTATGATTTGCACAAACATATGTGCAATAAAATTAGCTTAAGAGTGTTCTTACCTTGCGACAAATCTTAAATAAGAAAACATGGCTGAACGTCAGAATGTCACTCTGTAAGTGGGTTTTAAGAACAAATACTAGCGATGCACGATTATCGGAATCGGACGATGATTGATTGCACCGATCCTTAGATTTGCCCAATATTTTCAGCCGATATTTTATTTTATGATGAATTTATTGTCGTTGGAAAAGTAGCGCTTGTGGCAGACATGCTCAAAGTCCGAGGTGGGATTTTATACGGCCTGCGCCTACTGTCTTAAAATGTATGGCGTTATTTTGTGCCAAAAACCTAAGCTTGCAGTGGATCATTTGGATCAGTGGATCAATCTCTAATCTATTTTTTTAACTAACTAAATTGCGTGTTTGCCTCACTTAGTGAATGTGAGCTCGCACGTGGGCTTCGTCCCGAGCCCCATGCTGCTACGCTTAATAGTATGGTAGGTAATGTGCTCTCATTATATTTTTCTATGCGTTAGTATGCACCTCAGGAAATAGCCAGGGTTGTAGCTTAACGCCACTCTACGCACTAGGTAGTGCACACACACGCCCTATTTGACTTGGTACACCACATAGGGCAGGAAGTAACTTTTCCTTGTGCACTACGCTGGAAATGCTCTGCCCTCGCTCCACTCTGTTTTCACGCTCGTTTGACTTGACGCTGTGTTAGAAATGTCACAACTATGGCGTTATTTTTGTGCCTAAATTCTGAGCATGCAGTGAAACTCTGGCGAGCAAAATATCTTGCCGTTATACACGCAGCTCTTTACGTCTCTCCCTTCCTCAATTATCGGCATCGGCAGACGTAAATATGAAAAACATCGGATATCGACATCGGCCAATAATTCCAATATCGTGCATCCCTAATGTAACCCATAAAAGATGTTTTGTAGAATTTATAATAAATAGCTAATTAAACAAATATTCCCTTTCTAATGTAATTGAATTTGATGAACTATATTAATAATATTAATCAATCTAAATAGTTTGCTGAGAACACCAAATGTGTATAAGTAGGTCTTTTAATTTGTATATTGGTACAAGCGAGTTGTAGCCAATCACAATCAAGCCAGGGATTTCTGGGATTTAGTGGCGTGGCACGCGAGTTTTGGAGAGAACAGGAGGAGAGAAGACGTGTCAGAGTGGTCGGTGAGACGGAGGCTGCATTTTTCGAGGGTTAAACACAAACTTAAGAAAGGCATTGATTTTTAATCAGTTGTCTAGGCGAGAGCTGTCCAGTTTTAGGTTATTAACCTCGTAAGGGTCCCGATACCCGAGTTTTGCTCCGGTCTTTTTACAGTGTTGTCGTAACCTGTGGCACAGCCAGTTAGCTAACTCAGCTAACAAGCGTTAAAGCCGTTAGCTCTAACGGTTACCTGCAGTCCCGTTGTGTTCCAGATCCGCGGACGGCGAGGAGAATCCAGACAGCGGTTTTAGGCCACCGGGTATGTCTAAAACCACCTCTGGCAACGCAGGACCTTTTCCTTCCTTTTCTGGGAGTGCTCCTGTTACTTCACCGCTGGACCGTCCAGGATTTTTGGGTGAAACTCCATTGCTCCGCGATCGGCCTGAGGTAACGTTACCTTTTTTTTTTTCCCCTTTAAGGCTCGGATGAGCGAAGCGGCTAACTTGTTCGTAGCCTCACCGAGCCCAAGCATCGACTCAAGCTTGCAACGTTAAGGGAACTCTTTCGTTCATTGGGGTGTTTGTGTGTGTGAGTGTGTGGGCCCTCATTCGTGTTTGACTGTCAGGTGTTTGTTTTTTATTTAAAAGTTCTCGCGGATAGCGTCGGGTTACACTAGTCGAATTTAGGTAAACTTGCTAAGCACTGATTTACATGAAATGTTGAAACAGAACTGCCTTTGATTCATTGCATTGATACTAATCGTTTTTTAAATTTAAATATAATATAGTGATTTAGGTTTGATGTGGTAATTACATGAATTAACCAGTTATTTAACTTAAGGGCATTACTCAGCTGCGATTAGCTGAATTATTTACATCTCTTTGACTATTTCTATCTTCTATTTGCACCTTTCTTTTTATATTTCAAGAAATACTGTTATTGTATACCCATAAACTAAGTTTATTTATTCATATTTATTCTATCTATTCATTTCCAAAATCCCTGGATAGGGAATACAATAAATGTTTATCCATTGGCATGTAAATAGTTTTTTGACTTTGACTTTGAGGGGAGCTTTATTAATTATAGGGCAGCATATTATTTGTTCAAGAACTCAGGCCTTTGCCTTGAGCGAAGCTAGAGGTAAAAGGGCGCTACACTAACAAATACCTTATTAACAATGGTTGGTGAGTGGACCCCCAGCGTCTCAAGACGTTTTACAGCCCATTATCACTTGTTACCATCCAAAGCCAATTAACTGTGCAACACTTGCTTCCACATTTACGCTCCCGTCTACCGGAGTTGTCTTAAAAGGTAAGAAATACGGCACACAAAACAACTCCCAAAGGTGTAATTAGTCCTGCAACCCATCTGCTGTCTTCAGCCGCCCTCTACCCTATTGACCGCTGGTCAGTTTGTGCCCACTGGAACCTGGTTGAGCTGCTGTTGTTTAGGTTTTGTTTCATTCTTAACACAGCAGTGACAGTGACATTGGTGGTGCACGTCGTGGGGCTATGAGTTGCGATGCATCAGACGCAGCCGCATTGTAAGGTGCATTGTAAAGTCACACATTTCATCATCAGCCATTATTATATCCAGAGACGCACAACATGGGAAATACTGGCATGAAATATTTTAGGCCGATAAATGAGGAAAAGAAGAAATATTTTGCCACCAAAGTTCCACTGCGTGCTCAGAATTTCACCACAAAAATAACACCACGACTCTGACATTTCTAACACAGTGCCGAGTCAAGCGAGTGTGAAAGCCGAGTCGAGCGAGGACGGAGCATTTCACATAACATTTTAAGAAAAAGTCACTTCCCGCCCTATGTGGTGTACCAAGTCAAATAGGGCGCGTGACACTCCATGTGCACTACCTAGTGCGTAGGGAGCTGTTGAACCAGAACCCCGGCTATTTCCTGAGATGCACACCACCACACAGAAAAGTATGATAAGAGCGCCTTACCTACTATACTATGAAGTGCGGCAGTACGCGGCTCGAGACGCAGCCCGTGTGCGAGCTCACATTCGCTAAAAATTTCTGCGTTTGCAGGCAGAGTTGACCGCAAAAAGACAAGAGAGTTGGTTTGTGAACGTTTTACTGCCTGCTCAGAATTTTGGCCCAAAAAAAATAATGCCATACGTTTTAAGACGCAAGGCACAAGGCGTATAAAATCCCATGGACATGCCTGGCACAAGCGCTACCTTTTTGACGTACAACAAATGTGTCATAAAATATCGTCTGAAAATATCGGGCAAATCTAAGAGTCTAATTTTTTTAATTAAAGTAGAAGCAATTATCGGTCGTTATCGGTTCCGATATGATTTGGATATTATGGTGCATTGCTAATGAACATCTGCAGATATCACAAAGTCTGCCGTGATTATGATTTCAACTTCAATTCGGGAGCCAGCAATTCGATACAAAAAAGCATCATTTGCTAATTTAACGCCACTTCCCTTCATATCAAACCATAAAAAAGCAACTACAGTATCATTTCGCATCTAGACTGATGTATCATTACACCCCCGCGCTGCTGGACTTTTTATACACGTCAGTATCGCTGCTAGTTTAGGAGGGTCAACAAGACCAGAAATTCTTGTTCAGACGAGAAGGTTTCTGCGGTCAAAAACGGTTTATATACGCAGTAGACACTACTGATAAGTGCTCGACTGCAGTCATTCGCAGTTCAACAGCGTCGGCGGCTTTTAAACTTACGGTCACCATTATCTGCACTCGAAATCCAATCACTTCACCTAGCGCAGGCTCATCCGTAAAGTGCCATTTGTGCTAATAGTTTTTAACAGTGCGGTGTGGTAGGGATCGAGCCGTTCTGCACTACACACACACTACATCAGCCTCCCTGTCAGCCCTCCCTGGAGGCAGCTCGGGAGTTGACAGGCATCAGTGGAGATCTATCCGGGTCATGGCACCACCGTAACGGGGACGCCAGTTGAACTCCTGCTCACCCGGGGGCTTTGCTGGCCCTCAGGGAAACGCTCTACCCAGAATGCCAAAGGCAACTTTTTTTACATTCTCAGTGCTGCACTACGCCTCAGCTCATTGGAGGTTTTGGTTGTTTTCTGTACAGCGCAGCATAGATTAGGGCTGGACAAGTAACATTTAGACTTCTCACGCACTTTTAAAATGCACACGTTCACAAAATGTCCTTTTAAGAAATTAACCTCGCTGTCAGTAACTCATTCATTATCCGAACCGCTTAATCCCAACTGGGGTCGCGGGGGGGACCGGAGCCTGTCCCGGGAACTTACAGGCGCAAGGTGGGGAACAACCCCGGGCAGGGCACACACACACTCACACAGTCACAATCACATTCATACCTTACGGGGGCCAATATAGAGTCGCCAATTAACCTATAGTGTATGCTTTTGAAACCGGAGCGCCCAGAGAAAACCCACGCGAACACAGGGAGAGCACGCAAACTCCACGCAGAAGTGCTAACAACCGCACCAAAGGCATATAAATAGTGAGGATGCACCGAGCCGAAATGTGGATCGGATATCGCTCCGATAACGACTCAATTAGCTGGATCGGGTATAGGTGGCATTGGGCCAATCTGTGGAGGCGATCTGTTCAATTAAATTAAGGTTTTCTATGTTTGCGTAGGCACGCACGCACAATTCGTAAGCTGGTCGATTGTTCGACCTTCGCGCCAATTCCTACATATCGATATGACGTTGAGCAGAACAAGCAACGCAACACACTACAACCCCCAAAGCACATCATGCGATTATACTGTTTAATTTCCTTGACAACACCAGCCCTCGCTCGCAATCTCCGCGTTCCTGAGCGATACTTTGGGCGCACTGATCACTGAATCATTCGTTGTCATCATGCATGGTCTGGAACGTAGTGAAAAGCAAATTATCAGGGGTGGCATGAACAATAATTCTCTCGGCTACTGTGAGAGCATGTACTGGTTTACAGGCTTAAAGTGAATAAAATAAGTCTTTTCGCCCATCTGCGAGTTCAGCCGAAGCACTATTCCCACCAGATCCGACCCAGCGGCTTATTCAGCAAGTCAGATTAGGCTGGCGGCGGGACGCTATTGTTCGGGGAGTTCGAAAGCACTTCCGATCCGGAGGCCCGAGCGAAGCGGCTTGAAGTAGAGCAGATCAGCAGCCCCGCTCCTAGCAGCGTGGCGAGGGTCAACATGCTGTCCAAACAGACCCAGCGCCATGCCTAAAGACAACAGACCTACACCAACACACGCCCAGCCCGGGATTAGCTCTGGGCTCACACTCCGCCAGGCGTGAACGCGGGAAAAAAACCCCGGATGTGGTCACATGGGACCGAAGCTGTCTCATCAACTCATAATCAGGCAAGTGGGATGGTTCTGTTCATGCTGTATGCATGTGAATTCAATCACTGCTTGTCAGACTGCATGCAAGCTTTTGGAAAACTGTGATCGCTGAGTATAATTTACTGTCACATCAGCCTGTTAAATTTAAAGTGGGGATGGGCACTCAGCCAAGGCTTCCACCTATGTATGGATTATGACCACAATTTTTTTTTAAATGTAATAAAAAATCTATTAAAAAAGTTACGTATCAACCACAGCATAATCTTAGGGATGCACCGATCCAACTTTTTCATTTCCGATACCGATATGTGAGTATCAGTCGATATAAGTTGTGTATTTTTCCGTGAGGAGGAGACTGAGATTATTCTTAAGGAAATACTTGACGGAAATACTGTTGTCCTAACTAAAATAATATAATTATTACACGCTCATATGTATATGCTAAAATAATGTATTATTATCTCAAATTAGTTTTGTTCAAACACAGTTCCGTAATTTAGTGACGGTCCCTAATCCTGTTGTGCTAAAGAGCGAACGAGAGCTGGTGTTGTTAAGGAAATAAATCGCGGTTTGCTTTTGGGGTTGTAGTGTGTTGCGTTGCTTGTTCTGCTCATTGTCATGTCAATATGTAGGAATTAGCGCGAATGTTGAACAATAAACCAGCTACAATTACATTGAACAGATCGGCCGATTGTCACCGACACCCAATCCAGCTATTTGAGTCGTTATCAGACCGACATCCAATCCACGTATCGGATCGGTGCACGCCTACACGATCTATATTGATTTATTAATAAATGCATCTAGTACATCATGCAGTCATATGGAACTGCTCTGATGTTTTATCTGGACGTCGTTCCACTGAACGGTACTGTATGGTAAAGCTTTTAAAGCATCCTCAAAGGGTTAAACATTTTTTCTTTGCAAAGTATATCATATCATGTTTGCAGTGACCTTTCAATTTCGTTACCGAGAACAGGAACCAAAAGGCAGAACTAGGAACCAGACAGAGAAGTACGAATACAGATACACAGATACAAACTGCGCTTACGTGGATAACTTACCACCACCACCACACTTCTTTGGGTTGTCAGTGAAACATATAAGTGAGTGTTTATTTGGCAATGTGAACACACCAAAGGCTGGGATTCGAACGGACGACCTTCCGATCATGGGGTGAACACCCTAACCGTTACGCTACCAACTGCCCCAGCTGTCATCTGATCTGTTAAAGAACGTTGCAAAGTTTGCATTTTGTTCCTACTGTTTTTGCGCAGGTGGTTTTCAGTCTTTTCCTTAAGTTTACATCGCTGTTTTGTCCTTTACAACTGAGTTATGCAACGGCACCAGCTGGCCAGTCAAACCTGTGACACTCCATGTGCACTACCTAGCGTGTTGAGCTACAACTCTGGCTATCTCTTAAAACGCATACTACCGCATAGAAAAATATGATTAGAGCATGTAACGACGTAAGAGATTTTGCCCGTAAACGCTCCACTGCGTCCTCAGAATTTTGCCAAAAATAACGGCATACATTTTAGAACGGAGGGCGTGTGCCGTATGAAATCTCACCTCTGACTTTGGACGTGCCTGGCACAAGCGCTACCGTTGCAACGTGCAATAAATGCGTCGACCTAAAAAAACAACGGGCAAATCTAAGCATCGGTCCAATGCCGATGACTTAAAGCAAAGCAATTATCGGACGATTTCAATATGATTCCAATATTATCGTGCATCTCTAGCTTGAACACAATCACTTCCATTCATATCAAATCATAAACAGTTTTTATTACTGAGCTACGGCCCACAGCAGTCTCGGTGTTATCATGCTTAATAACAGTTAGTGAAATAAAATGTAATAAAAGTAAGAAAACTGGCTGAGGCGTATATGCTTGCTTGGCAAGGGACGGTACAATCTGTATGATGTCTAATTTTGGATCGATGCTATGGGCTTGTTGATCCCTGAATCGATGCGTCAATGTAGACTGACATATTGTCACACCCCTTAGTCTATATTCCTATACTTAAATTTATTCAAAACTTCTCTCTGCCATATACGTACAGCTGTGCAGTATGACCAGAAATTTTTATCACAGTATTTTTCAAAATAATATCGGATTCACGGTATACGACGCTTTTTTTTTTTTTTTTTTTTTTAAGTATGACTGGGCGTTTACCACATTTTAGAGGATGAAATGAATTACTGCATCTGGCCGAACTTGCTTTTGCTTTTTCACCAGTGTTACTTGAAGATCTGGAAGCCGACCGTAGTTTCATGCTCTAAGACGTTATTGGCAAAACTATACTTTTCACAACATATTTTCAAGCATCTAAAGAGGTATTTAGACTTAGTAAAGTATTCTTTGATTATTGATTACACTATAATATTCTAAAATTGATAATCTGTCCAACTGAAAATGAAGAAATACTGACGTTTTGTGTCATTTTGAGCCAATTCGGTCTATAAATTGAGCTGCTTTTGGCCTTTCTGGAAGAGAACTACATATCCCACAATCCCCCGGCCGCTTCTCGGAGCTGTGTTCAAGCCTTGGGCGTGCGTTCTGCAATAAATGATGGAAAATCTCAATATACGGCTGTATTGTGAGTAGAACGCTGGTTGTTGTGCTTTTTTATCAGCTAAAATATGCGTTTTGTCTGTAATAAAGGGGACGTTTTGACTGAACTGGAGGGTTTTAGCGAGTAATGGCGCTCACGTGGACACTCACAAACACACTGCGGGTGTTAGCACTGCGTTAATGTCATTTATGCATTTTTATGCATTTACTTCTATTTTTGTGCACGGAATATCTCACAAATACGTTCACATACAGAGGGGTCGGAGCTTGTCTTGATCGCGCCTCTGAAAACGTTGTGCGTCACTAATAAGCGTCCGTGTGAAACACAAGCGCCGCATGGTCTAGCGAGTGAAATGAATCAAACGAAGCTTCGATTCTAGCAAAATTGCCTCGACCATTTTTGGTAATGGAATTATTCGAGCCATTGGAATAACCGTTTCAGCTCTACTTGTGTCTCATTATTTTCAACTCCAGCGTCAGCTGTATTTTCCGTTTCTGAACTTTTGCGGTGCAGCAGCGAACAAGGTCCCCCCTTAAACAGTTTCCCGCCGCGCCGCTTTCTGAACGTTATTTAGGCTATTTCAACCGGTATTGCGGTATAAGAAAAAATCATATTCATATTTTACAGAGGGTAAGGGTAGGAATAAACAGAAATGGACACTGAATAACTGGTTTGATTAAATGTTTAAAGATGTTGTTCTACAATACGATGTGATAAAAACACAGAGGATAAAAGAAGCTGTTACTGTTGTCGACGTCGACCATTTTTGGTTCAAATGACTCAACCCTCAAAGGATTTAAGTTCGCTTCTCTTTTATCCCAAAAAAGTGTTTTCATCTAGCTCAATAAATCCACCCGGGCCTTTTCAAAACAGCTTTACACAGATTTTCGCTTGTTGGCATCCACATTAGACGTTCGGATACAGGTCAGACACTTTTAAAGCTTCCTTCTTTTTTAGCACGGAGCCTGAAAGAAACGCTCTGGTGTTTTCCAGCCGGGTCCGGACCAGGCCGGTGAGCATGGCGGGACTGATTGGCGGTAAACGGGTCTTTGGTGCCGGGGACAAAGGCCTCCTCCGGAGAGCCCCTTTGTGGAGACGTTCTCCTTTTGGCCCAGAGCGGCGGAGTCGAGCCAAACTCAGCGTGGGTTTTAAAAGCGTTCAGCATCCAATTAGAGAAGGTCCCTGCGCCGATGGGAACGCGGCAGGACCCGCGATCATCATCATCATCATAATCATCATCACACGCTACGAAGATCCTCAAAAAGGACTGACGTTAATTTATGTAACTCACTTATTTTACAGATCACGCTAATGTTGGTCAGAACCTGCGGTCAGTTTTATTCACAATTCTCCCTGTTTAGTCTGACTACTAGAGAATTAGACGAATCAGGCTCGCATTTCAGTTTAGCGCCACCACAAAGGAGGCACAATGCACAGATGTGTGTGAGGTGAAAAATAAAAGTGTGACGCACCTTTGGCTATTTTTAGAGATGTTCGCTAAACTGCTTTAGCGCTCAGCATCGCTGAAGGGAATTTGCAGAGCTAATTGAAATTCCCGGCGTCGCTTGCAAAAAGAGAGGGGGGGAGGTAAACAGTTTCTCACACTCAACGCCCATGACGAGTTGAGCTAAACCTGCTAAGTCATGCAAATCCGGGCTGAAATATTCACACGCATTCGAGACGGCAGGACCTGCAGGGAAAGAACAAAGCTTAAACGAAACAACAGAGATACTGATCGGCCATTACTAACATGCTGTAGTCACAGCACAGGAGAATACAACTCGCAAATCTGGCGTTTCATTTATCAGTTTGCGGAAGAAGTGCAATCTCCAGACTTAACTGCGTGTAGAGCCAACATGAACCTCAGGTGTGAAACCTAGTCCAGAACAAGAGTTTGTCGACTTTGAACATTCTGCTGTAATTGAATTCCTCACCTCAAGAAAGTCACGTTTTTAGGATGGAAAGGGTAGGTTTTGCAGTGAAATTTATTCACAACAGTACAGTATAGACCTTCCACTGTTTCAAAACACTAAAAACAAAAAATCCAACATTTTACCCCACGCAACATAAGCGGTCGTTTTTCTCGGAAACCTCCGTTGCGACAAGCGACTGGTTTTGCCGCGGAGGGTCACATATTACAAACTGTACAGTATTACTATTGCTACAACATTGCCATAATATTTGCACAATTCTTGCACTGCATCTACTATTTGCACAACCGTTAAACATGTACATATCACTGGCCACTTTTTAACTAACTATATCTGCACAAATTATTGAAAAGCATTGCACAGGATAGTTCTCCAATGCTGTTACAATATCTGTACAAACTTCAATTTCAGTCAGACTTTTTAAGAATACACTTCTATTAATAGACTGGATATCGTAATCTCTCATATTGAAAACTGTCAGTCAATTTCCTCTTTTAGCTTAAAATGTATATTTTGTGTCCTATTTATTTATATATTGTTCATTCCATGTGCCCCGTCTGTTCTTTGTTCTCTATTTCTTGTTGCAGTGTGTAAACTGGAGCCACGTCTTCTCGTCTCTCTGTATATCTGTACAATATATAGAAGAGATGACAAAGTTTACTTTGACTTTGCCGTCAGGCCTTTGGGAAGCAAATTTAGCCCCTATTTTTTCTCCAGTCAGCACGTACTGAGGAGCTATGTGGGCGGCCGCGGTGATAACGATGACTAAATGTGCAAGTACAGAGTGTGAAGACAGTTCTCGAAGACTGGCAACTGACTGTAATACACCCCCCACACCCCACTCCCACACCCGGCGCAAACATGGGTTGTTACCGTGGGGAAACAAGCTAGAAGTAAACATCCTCCGAAATGACAGAGGACCGAATACCGGACCGGGACTGAAACAGGTCACCAAAAATAAGGGACTAGTGCTGTCCCAAACGATTATTCTTTAAACAATTAATCTAGCGATTATTTTTCCGATTATTCGACTAATCTGACGACTAATTTTTCGATTGAACTAATGATACATTTATTAATAAGCTGTTATTTTCCAGTTTCCAGTATTTCAACATTGATTACAACATTTCTTAAACACTGGACTGAGCATTAGAGCATTATTCCTTAATAAAAAACATTCCCAACTCAAAAAGAAGACCTTAATCATCCGTAAAATTAACATGAAGCACATGAATAATAGCAAATTTGAAGTCTGTTATTACAAATTATTCCCGTGTTGCTATTAACATCCTAGACCCTATTTGTCATGCACCTATTCCGAGATATTGCTCCTCAAATTCAATAGGATTTCGATGTTACACTGAAGTTAATAATCACTGCAACGTTTTTATTTGCTCACTTCTGCAGACCTAGCTGACTTTAATGTTGACATAGCTGCTAAAACATGGATTGATTTCATAACTAGAAAAACATGACTAGCAAACTCATGTTGTCACCTACTGTACGTCAAGCCCCGAGAGGACACAGTCCATTCCCTCACTGTACATTTAGCTTGTCACGTAGCGCATTGCAGTTACAAAACATCACGTCAACACTAAAATCCCACGGAAAAGAACTTTCCAGAAACAGTCATTGGAACACTGTTCCGTTAATTTGTGCCCAGAAATGCGTAAACGCGCATAAATGAGATTCTTTGCGATGTAAACACACTGTGCGTGGGTGCTCGAGATATGGAACGCCATCACTCACAAAAACGCTCCAGTTCAGTCAAATCTTCCCCTTTATTACAGAAAAAAAACCCATATTTTAGCTGATCAATAACAACCAGCGTTCTACTCATGATACAACTTTTTACTTGATATTAGTTTATGAAGTTTTTTTTTATTTGCTGCCGTAACAATTGGGTGTTCGTCCCGTGATCAGAAGGTCGCCGGTTTGGATCCCAGACTGGTAAAATTACCACTGAGGTACTCATGGACAAGGCACCGTCCCCGAGTACTGCTCCCCAGGCGCTGCCGCTGTCAGCTGCCCACTGCTGCTTCATGGATGGGTCAAATGCAGGGGTCACAATTCATTGTGGTGCACTGAGTGGTGTGCTATGCTGTGCTGTGTTCACAATGATAAATAATCACTCACTTTTATTAGTCCGTACGCACGTTCAACACTTTAATTGCGGCGTGGCTCCGAGTGGCGGTGCAGAGGATTGTGGGAAATTCCTCCCAGAAAGAGCAACTATATATCGAGATATATATATATTTATTCATTTATTTATATATATATATA
>JAVGVS010000609.1:0-187829 GCA_032718565.1 Distichodus sexfasciatus | reverse complement strand
ATATTATCGTGACTGCAGTAATGTAATAAAGTTAATGTTTGAAAGGTCTGAGTAAAAATTGTTTCTGTCGGCCATCTTAGTCCACACAAAAAGACCACACAGACTGCAATGAGGAAGATTTTTTTCAATCCAGTATAAGCGTTTTTTTACACTCAGTTATGAGAAATGTCAGCATATTTGAGCAACTTCATTTTTTCAAGGGTGTGTCATCTTGCAGAACAACACTTCACCCGTTAATAGACTTTTAAGGTTCAAACTCAAAGGTCTGTACTAGTGCAGTTTAAATATATAGTCATTTATGTGCCAGATTTGAAGAGATTTGATGAGACTAAAAGGGTTGCAGCTGTATTCAGCAGGGGCAGTAGACACTAAAGTATGAAATAAAATCATACAAGTGAGTACGTCTGCAAAAAGTAGTGTAAATCCACCTTTATTTGACCAGTTTATACCTTACAAAAAAGTACTTTTACTGACCTCCTTCTTCCTATCGGGCTCTACAGGACCACCAGATAGATTTTTTGGCATAATTGATTATAAAAAATGACAGACTCTGAATTTTAGTGACTACACGGATGGGAAAAACACTTTCCAAATCACGTCTCTGGTAATGTGTGTTATACGTGAGCAACCTCTTTTTTGTTCATGTTGATAATCTTCTTTGGGTAAAATTTCAGACTTTACAAAAGATATTCCTGCCCCACCATATTTTCATGGTTTAGGGCATGGCTCAGTGTTTTGGTTTTCCTTTTCTCTTCTGTTAATAAAGCATTGCTTTGCACATTCATCCAGTTTCCTGTCTGTTCATTATGAAACTTCTACAATTTTTTATATCAAAACTAACCAATTTGATCAACAACTTTAAAACATGAGAATAAAATGATTTTTTTCTGAGTTGTTCCTGTTTATCTACTTGTGTGTGTTTTTAATAAAAGCTGCAACATAAACTTGATTTAAATGTATTTTAGCCTTTATTTCTCTTTCAATAGCACAGTACTGATATACACTTTCAGTTGTTTACTCTATTACATAAACAAGCAGGACAGTAAAGAACAGATGTTAAGATGATCTATTACATGTTCATTTCCCCAGACATTTCATTTCAAATAAAGCTCAGAAAATATTAATGAATAAAGAAACACGATAAAAAAAAATTTTTTCAAGGCTCAAAGGTGCAACATGTTTGTAAAGATGAACTATGTCTAAACTAAAATTTCCATGTTTACCAAAAATTCAACACGGCATTTTCCCTAAGGAAAAAAATTTTATTCAAATTTTTTGATCACTTTATGTTTTCTTTGAAATGTATTTTTATCCCAAATTGTTCACAATCTCACCCGTTTTCATTTTAGTTGAGATCACATATCATTACATAATTATCACTAGGATAAATCCCAGCCCCAGCATAGAGGGGGTTAGTGAATGTGGTGTGGACTGTGTGCAGGAGGGTCATTGTGTCGGAGATGCTGTAGAAGGAGAGAATTCCTGCACCGTGATCCACATACACTCCTATCCTGGAGCAGAAGGGGATTACAGTTGGGAGTGGAGTGACTTCATTATTGTAGTGGAATGAGAAGTTTAACCCACAGCACCTCAAACTCCAGGACTGATCATTACAGCCAAATATGCACTCTGTAACTTCACCTTTCCTGCTGATGTTTTTATAACAGACTGCAATGGACCAATTACGAAGGAAAGCAGCTAAAGAAGCCTGCGTTAGAAAAGAACACTCCACCTCCCAATAACAGCGTCCAGACAGACTTTCTTCACAGAGCACCTGATGGACTGTATCAAATCTCTCTGGATGAACAGAACAAATCTCAAGAAGTCTATTAGTAAATGTCACTTTTTTGTTTCTCTCAGACAGATTGAGCCGACAGTGTGCTGTGTTTCGATCAAAAGTGAGTCGACAGAAATCTGATGGGGAAAAGAATTTACAAGTATTACCAAACAGTGAGTTTTAATACATTAAATGTGATAGAACAGAAGCAACAGCCACTATATATCACTATATACTCATATCACTATTCCCACCAAACACAGACCACTGGCTTACTATATACTGTATATATATGCACTAATGGTTATAAATATTGTACCTATGTTTTCAGTTCTGATACTGAATACTCACATTTCAGGAAGTCTTGTCTGGTCTTTGGTGCAGGTGATGGGACAAGCTGGTCATTTATTGGTAGCTTGAATTCAGCTCTTGGTTGTATCCTATTTCCAGAAGCATCACATTTCTCCAGGGAGTCTGACCCTGTAATTAAGCAGTGCAAGTCATTCTGGATTGAAGCATCTGCTAAATGCCATAAATGTAATTATGAATCCATGAAAAGTAAACATATTGATCAAGGCTTATCCTGTTATCAAATGTTTTACCTCCAGATAATTTAACCAGCTGCAGCCTGTTCAACTTTTCTACTTGTTTCTTCACTTCTGACACAGCTTTCTGAAGTTGCTCTGTAGAGATGCGTGTATTGATTGCACTGTGTGAAAAATCCACATCTGCGTAAGAGAGGGACTGGAAACTCTGTGTAGAGAAAAAGGCATTAAATTAAAATAACGCTGGTCTCTAGTTAAATGCTCTACCTCTGAGCTATACCCCACCTGGAGGAAGTGGATGTGATCGTCTGTGTGTGAAAGCTGCTCCAGCTCAGTGTCTCTCTTCCTCAGATCAGCAATCTCCTGCTCCAGTTTCTTCTGGAGATCATCAGCCAAACGCAGTTCCGCCTCCTCCTGAGCTCTGATCTGCTCTTTCACCTCAGCACGTTTTCTCTCAATGGACAGGATCAGTTCATTAAAGACCTTCTCACTGCCCTCCACCGCTGTCTGTGCAGAACGCTGTTAGGACATCCAGAGAGAGAAGAGTCAGGTCTGATCAACTGGGATGTATCTGTTCTGTGCAGATTCTGGTTACAATTGAGGTGTAAACCCACCTTTGCTAAAAACCTGTGCTCACAGTTATACTCCTCTAGAATTACTGAATGCTCACTCCAACTCTGAGCACCAACTGTTTCCTCCGCATTCCTTCCAGCAAGCACTACGGGACCCTTTTTACCAAGACCACCAGACACAGGGGCAGATTTTTTCCTGTAGCTATTGCCCTGATAAATAGATACTCATGTGTTTGAAGATTTTAATTTCAAATACACAGCAGTGTGTTACTACATCCTTTCTCTCATCTACAGTATAATAATACACAACCTCTTAACACCACATGTCGTTCACATACACCAGGGGTAGGCAACTCTGGTCCTGGAGGTCTGGTGTCCTGAAGGCTTTCCATTCAACTGGATTTCAGAACATTCACACCTGGTCTCAGGTAGATAACCACCAGAAGAGACTGATGAGGTTGGACAGAAAACCTACCCCAGACATACACAATGAAGATCACAGTGTACGCTACTGACTAGCACTCTGTAACATGCCTATTGTATGTTTTGTTATCTACTGATTTGACTACAGTCTCCAGCAGCAACTAATGCCTTCTCCTCTACTCAGTTCTCACCCTGAGAGACTCCACAGACCGGCAGAGATCCTGAAGCTCCTTCTCTCTCTGCTGGATCCTCTGCTGGGATTCCCTCTGAGTCTCCAACAACTGCTTCTGTACAATATAATATAAAAGTAAGACTTCCCAAGTGAAAATGGTGGAATTTAATCCATGTAATAATTTCATAATACAGCTTATGATTAATAATAATGATCATCTCCTGAGCAGTAGTTTACGGTACAACATGGTCCTTCTACAATTCTGTAAATTCACCTGAGGGATTAGGAAAAAAAACAAAACCACTGCAATTGTACTTGAACGTTTAATGTGGTAGTTTATAATTAAACTATTGTTTTAATGAACACAGTTTTTACCTGTTTCTCACTTCTTTCTGCTGCAGTTGACACTGTATCATGAGCCCTGTGTTCATCCATCACACACAAGTAACAAATGAACTTTTGGTCGCTGCGGCAATAAATCTCCAGCAGTTTGTCGTGCTGAGAGCAGATTTTCTCTTGGAGTTTCACAGAGGCGTCGACCAATTTGTGTTTTCTGTAACCAGGAATTTCATAGTGGGGTTGGAGGTGAGTTGTACAAAATGACATGAGACACGCCAGACAGGATTTGACAGCTTTGTGTTTTGTTCCAGTGCAGGCGTCACACTCCACATCTCCAGCTCCAGCATGAGAGTCATCAGGAGGAGCAGATTGGAGTGTCATCTTCCTCAGACCTTCAGCCAGTTCAGCCAGCATGGTGTTCTTGTTGAGAACAGGCCTCGGAGTGAAGGTCTGTCTGCATTGGGGGCAGCTGTAGACTCCCATCTGATCATCCTGATCCCAACAGCCCTTAATACAGGCCAGACAGTAACTGTGTCCACACGGGATAGCAACCGGATCGTTCAGTAGATCCAAACAGATTGAACAACTTAATGTGTCCTTAGATGCTAGAATAGATTCTGCCATTTTACTGCACACAACGAGACGGAACAAACCGTACCTGAGGAAGAGAGCTTTAACTTCCGTTTTCACTCCTGATATTTGAGAAGTGGGAGTGGCCTCTTTATATGCCTCCAGGAGGAACAGCACAACTGACCAACTGTTGTTATGTACATAGAGTATGTCAGTCAATTTGTTCAACAGCAAAATTTCACAATTTGTTATCAAAGTTGTAAAAGTCTTCTTTATTGTAAATATACTTTAAATGTCACTAACTTTAATTTCTCGTACATAAACACACATAATTGCATATTAGACATACTAGGTTAGAGGTGGACACTCCACTTCTATGTTTTGTATCTAAAATAGAGTTGAACGTAGGAGGAAAGTATTTTCATGTAGTTTAATACTAATTAATAATACAGAATTGCGACATCAATAAATCTCCAGCAGTTTGTCGTGCTGAGAGAAGATTTTCTCTTGGAGTTTCACAGAGGCGTCGACCAATTTGTGTTTTCTGTAAGCAGGAATTTCATAGTGGGGTTGGAGGTGAGTTGTACAAAATGACATGAGACACGCCAGACAGGATTTGACAGCTTTGTGTTTTGTTCCAGTGCAAACATCACAACAAAAAGAAAAACAGGAGAAAACTCAATACATTCATACTTAACATTCATATTGTGTCTGGTTCATAACTTCCCAATTATATTAATTTGATTGAAATGTAATTTATTATTTCACATTTACATCCATATGCACATTGTTAATATAAACTTACCACAACATTTGAACTTAAACATTACATAAACATGCACTTTCAGGACAGTATAGTACAGAGCTTATGATAATATATGCTCATGTTTACAGACCTCATTTCAGTTCGTTGTAAGTGTAAACCTTGTTTTTTCTTTCAGGTGCAGTTGTCTCAGCAGTCAAAATCAGTATTGTTTTCACATTAAGAACTATTAAATATTATTTATGTTAACCAGAATTTCAGTTCACTTTAATATTTATTCTAGATCATCCAAAAAGTGGTCGTTTCACTGTCACTTTTCTGCTTCCCTCAGACAGACGGAGACATTTGTGTGCTGTGTTTGGATCAAAAGTGATCTAATGTGGGAAAGAATAGAAAGTATCATTGCTATTATAAAAATGTATACGATTAAAATGCAATACCAAACAGCAAACTTTCACCTATTCATTTTTAAAAACTGCAGTAGATTAAATGTATTCAAAAACAACAACAAAAACATGGAAATGGAGTTTTAGATGTTATATCACTATTCCCAACAAACACAGACCACTGACTTATTACAACATTCACTCTACAAAAGGATCTTTTCACAAATTATTACAATTTAAACCACAAATATCAAAGCAGGGGTGCTACTAAAACAATCCCATTAGCTATGATCTACATCTTGGTTATTCAGGCATACACTATAAATTAAAATACCAAAAAGGAACAAGCATATGTGCAAATGGTTATGAATATATTAGTATTTATGTTTTTACTACTGATATTTGAAAGATACTCACATTTCATGAAGTTGTTTCTGGTTGTTGCTTCAGGTCATGAGAAATCTTCCAAATCTAGGTCCAGGGAATTTAACCTTTCTCATTGTTAGTAACCTCCTTCCCTTATCCTGATTTTCCTCCAAAGAGCCTGACCCTGTAATTAGGCAGCACAAGTCACTCTGGAATGAGTTAATCAGTTAATGCTAAATCCCATAATTTAAAAACAGTTTTTAAAAAATCAGCTTATTTCTGTGAGTTTCTCAAAGCTTGGCATTTTCTAAATATGTTTTACCTCCAGAAAATTCAACCAGCTGCAGCCTGTCCAGCCTTTCCACTTGTTCCTTTACTTCGGACGCAGCTTTCTTAAGTTTCTCTGTAGACATGCGTGTTTTGATTGTAATGCGTGAAAGATCGGTAGGTTTAGGAGGACAAGAGAGTGACTGGAAACATACGGAGAGAAACAGAAGTAGAATTAAAAGAACATTTAAAGCTATTTCAGGGGTAGATTTAATGTTAGTGGCTCCTGTTCTGTAACTGATTAGATGCAGTGATTGTTACTTGGAGGAATTTGATGTGTTTGTCTGTGTGTGAAAGCTGCTCCAGCTCAGTGTTTTCCCTCCTCAGATCAGCAATCTCTTGCTCCAGTTTCTTCTGGAGATCTTCAGCCAAACTTAGTTCCTCCTCCTCATGAGTTCTGATCTGCACTTTCACTTTGGCACATTTTCTCTCAATGGACAGAATCAGATCAGCAAAGATCTTCTCACTGTCCTCCACCGCTGTCTGTGCAGAACACTGTTAGAAGACAGAAAGAGAAGAGTCCGGTCTAATCAACTGGGACGTATCTGCTCTAATTGAGGTGAAGTCAGGTGAAAAGTCTTACAGTGTAAACCCACCTTTACTGAAAACCTGTGCTCCCAGATATACTTTTCATTTCAAATACACAGCAGAGCGCTACTACACCCTTCTGCTGACCTACAGTATTGCACTTGACAAATTCCCATACATTGTAAGCAGTGCTCACCCTGAGAGACTCCACAGACCGGCAGAGATCCTGAAGCTCCTTCTCTCTCTGCTGGATTCTCTGCTTCTGTAAAATACATAACAGAAAACTAAGACTTCATGAGTGGAAAGGTGGAATTTTTATCCACATAAAATCCAGCGTATTAATTAAGAACTGATTAATAATAAAGACCATTTTCTGAGACGTATTTACTTTATAGCATCTACCATGTTCCTTCAAGCATTCTGTACATTAACAATTGTATTTAAAAAGTCTTCAATATGATATTTCATAATTAAACTCTAACTTTTAACAACAGTTTTTACCTGTTTCTCACTCATTTCTGCTGCGGCTGACACTGTATCATGACCATTGTGTTCATCCATCACACACAAGTAACAAATTAACTTTTGGTCGCTGCGGCAAAAAATCTCCAGCAGTTTGTTGTGTTGAGGGCAGATTTTCTCTTGGAGCTTCACAGAGGCGTCGACCAATATGTGTTTGCTGTAAGCAGGAGATTCATTATGAGGTTGGAGGTGAGTTGTACAAAATGACATGAGACACGCCAGACAGGATTTGACAGCTTTGTGTTTTGTTCCAGTGCAGGCGTCACACTCCACATCTCCAGCTCCAGCATGAGAGTCATCAGGAGGAGCAGATTGGAGTGTCATCTTCCTCAGACCTTCAGCCAGTTCAGCCAGCATGGTGTTCTTGTTGAGAACAGGCCTCGGAGTGAAGGTCTGTCTGCATTGGGGGCAGCTGTAGACTCCCATCTGATCATCCTGATCCCAACAGCCCTTAATACAGGCCAGACAGTAACTGTGTCCACACGGGATAGCAACCGGATCGTTCAGTAGATCCAAACAGATTGGACAACTGAATGTGTCCTTAGATGCTAGAAGAGATGCTGCCATTTTACTGCACACAAGGAGACGGAAAAAACCGCGCCTGAAGAAGAGAAGTTTTACTTTCGTTTCTCCTCCTGAACACTTTCTCTCTGTCTCTCACCAATCACGTCAACAGAAAACAGAACCAAAATTAGACAGGTGTTCTGCCGAAAGTTGCGTCACCTGTCGCGGGAGTGTGCTCCATTGAAAACAGCGGAGTGAAGCATTTTCCTTTTTGAAATGGGTGAAAATGATTGGTCCTGCTGATGTAAACTCGTAAAACGAATCATATTATGTGACGCTACTGTAACTCTGTAAAAAATGTAAAGACATATTTATATATTTTATTCAGATAACAGGTTTGTGTATCAATATATGATCATCAAAACAAATTTTGTGTTCAGAGTCCACAGACAGGCTCTGGCAATTACATAAACAAGCATTTCATACTTAGGACAGTAAAGTACAGATGTTAAGATGATCTATTACCTGTTAATTTTCCCAGACATTAGCTGCTCTGATTAAAAAGTGCTTTTCATTTCAAATAAACATCAGAAAATATTAATGAAAAATGATTTGACAGCTTTGTGTTTTCTTCCAGTGCAGACGTCGCACTCCACATCTCCAGGTCCAGCAAAAGTGTCATCAGGAGGAGCAGCCTGGAGTTTTGCCTTCCTCAGACCTTCAGCCAGTTCAGCCAGCATGGTATTCTTGTTGATAACAGGCCTCGGAGTGAAGGTCTTTCTGCATTGCGGGCAGCTGTAGACTCCCATCTGATCATCCTGATCCCAGTATTGCTTGATACAGTCCAAACAGTAACTGTGTCCACACGGAAAAGTCAGACCCAAACAGAACGCACATCTGAAAGAATCCTGAGCTTTCAGAACTGATTCTGCCATTTTACGCCACACAGGTAATGGGAGCTGACTGTAAAGAAGAAGAAAGACTTTTCTTTCTCTGAACTGAGTAATAAATGTTTGCCCTTTGGGAGTGGCTTTTTACATGTATGTAGGAGGGAAAAGGTCCAGTCAACTGAATTGTTTCTAGTTAAAATGTGAAATCTTTTGTTGGTGACATTGTCAGAGCAGTATTGTTTGTTTTACAAAACCTATTGCCGTGGATTATACATTTCTGAATGTTTTTCTTGTAGTTTTCCAGATAGAAGGCATCAGTGATTTTGAAATAAAGCTTTCTGAAGAACTGTGACATTCACTGGCCTTTGAAGTTTCACAAACAGCATTCTTCAATGTGTAAAGAGCACAAAGTATTTGGCAAAACAGTAAATAAATATGTGTCAAGAATTTATGTGACAATATTCAAATTCCTGGAATCATCTGCAACTGTATTCATTGCCGTTTTAAAGGTTGCTACACATCCAGAAGGGGGCAGTGAAAACCTGATGTCTGAGTCTGATGTAGGAAGAACTAAACCACACCAAATATTTAATAAAGGCCTTTATTTTCACACCCTGTTTACATCAACCTCACAAATTAGAACTTACATTTTAACCCAGACATCCCAAGTCTCCCGGAAGTTCCGGAAGAGGGGGTCTGGGGGTCCTCCCTGAAATGAGTTTTTGCAGGTTGGGATGCCTGTTAACCATGCAATGCACAATACAATAAATGAACGTTTACTCATTATATTGAAACAACATTGCTGTAAACTGTGTGTTTCTGAGGCAAGACCAGACACTCTGATTAGCTTAATTCGCCAAAATTCAAAAATCCACGCCTGAATTTTTTAAATGAGGGACATATTCATTAATAATTGCAAATCTTGCAATGAAAACGACGTCCTCTCCTGATTGAGAGAGAAAATCAACTTTTGAAAACATTTTAGTCACTTTACCTGTGTAACTACGCGCTTACGTTTTTAAGGGCGCACGCCCTACGCCCTTAAAAACGTGCACAAATACAGCTAGTTCATTAAATAATTTCTTTGTTAGAATGCGGGAATCGTGTCTAATTCTCTGCTCTGATTAAAAACTGCATAATTTAAAGATTTCTTCATTTATATTTTGGGTGGTTTCAGTCATAAAACGACCGTTAGTGGTTTGATCAAATCTCTGACGTTGTAACACACGCGCACTGACGCCACTCCTCTTGTGGAACTCCAATTCCCAGAAGTTCTTGCGTTGCTCGACTGCAAAAAAAAGAAAAGAAGCAGCACCGCGTTCGGATTTACAAACGACCTCCGTTACTCTGTCGTTTTTTAACCGTGGTAGTTTAATTTTCCACGGATTTCTACATCCAGGATTGTCGGTGGGGGGATAAGAAAAAAAAAAACCAGAACAAACTTCCGTTGTGTCAGCAGAAGCGGATCCGGCGCTTCCGCGTTGCCGTGTTGTTGGGGCTTACGGAGGAATCAATGGACGAAGCGAGTGAGAAGATCAACTCCAAACCCGTGTGACATCAAAGCTGGATTTTACAAGGAGCACAAGAGCCAGGCTCGGAGGACTAATAAGGCGTATACTAGCAGTAGATGCGTGCATTTTGCTCGATTTATTTAAGCTGTGAAGGTTGTGTGATAATGCAGCCACTGCCAGCAAACCGCCTCTTCCGACCTCGATGAAGCCGATTTTGCTCATCATTACCGGCTCGCACCCACACTTTACATGGCTCTTTTTCTACTAAATAAACCTCACTGCCCTCTTATTACCTGCTACGTAAGCTGTCCGAGCTGCTGAGCCACCTTTATGTTTTGTTGCCGGTGACTCATCCAAGAAGAAAAAGAAGAAAATAGTTACCGAGAAACTCCAAACGCCGCGACGAGAAATAACGTCATTTTTGTTCCGGGCTACATTCTGAATCTGTCAGGCTTTAAAGTCATAACATCAAAACGATTGCAGGATATTTATACCTATTTATTATTTGCTGTATGAACTTAAGCTAAACCGGCTGCCGCTGTATTGTTTTTAATGAAGTTGCGCCGCGCATCGTTTTGAGATCTATTTGATCTTAAAAGCAAGGAAATTACCTGAGTCCGCCTTTGTCATTCATGTTATATAACTGATATTTCGACGTCTCCGAATCGGATAAAAGACTTGACAATGAAGAAGTTTTTCGATTCTCGCCGGGAAATGGTGAGCTCCGGGCCCGGTTCGGGGGCCGCGGCAGGCGGCGGAGGCGGATCCGGGGTCGGTGGCACCTTCGTCGGCCGGGTTTTCACCATCGGCCGCTACCAGGTCACTGTGGAGGAAACTGTGGCTGAAGGTAAATACGGGTGGACAGACTAAGCCTTTCTCTTCTTTTCAGTTATTTTCTCTTCTTTTTAATTGCATAGAAGACTTTATAAAACTAGACGAGAATAAACTAGGAATAGGAGACTGGTTTGACAAAATGATCGTTTTGCTCGATTTCACGTTAGCTTCGTTGTTGTATTTTGTTGTTCAGCATCTTTAAGATGCTATATGATATTGCCATCCATAAGAAGTGAAAATATGAGGATTAAAAACATAATTCTGTGTGGAAACAAGGACAAAGTAGAATAATGTTCCATTTAAGGCTGAGAAATACATCGTTTTTGCGTCGACGTGAGCATGCGCAATAGTTACCCTCAGTGCCAATTAAGACAATTGAAATGTAATTAATTTTACTACTTTTTGCTCATTTTGCAGTGAAAACATGTATTACATAACATCTTTTACTCAGATTTAAGGGCTCTTAGAAAGGATTATTACACTCAGTAAAAAGTAAAATTTCAGGGAAAATATATTTTAAATTATTTTCTTTGCAGAAAGGTGCACAACTCTTAAAAAAAAAGAAAACAAAAACCCACCCAAGTCATTTTAGAAGGATTAATTCTTCACCAACAGTTAATCACTTAAGTAATTTGCTAAAACTGTGTTTTTGTTATATTGCAATATATATATTGCAAGTTTTTTCCAGTATCATGTGAACGTTCAATGCAACCCTAAATGGTTTGTGCCTACTAGACTGAAACTCCTGTCCAACCGAGGTATTCAGTTACATTTAAGAAACCCATCCTAGAATGGAAAGCTTTAAAAGTAGCATCATCAGTTCATTGGACTTCTTTACATGTAGCATGGGCATGCAGCAAGCAGGGATGTAATTTGTGATTGTGAATAAAAGGTAGACCCACTAGACCATTGGGGTCAGGAGACAGCACTGAGGCGCGTTTGAAGGGAGCTGCGTAATCTGTTCGAATGACGGGTGGATGTTTGAGCAGAATTTTTAGTTATGACTCATGGCCGAGCTTCCGGAGGAACTCGTTCCTAACACTCGTAATCCCTCATAAAGCATTTGATTAAATATTGAAAGTGTTGTGGATGAAATTAATACACTGTCTCTTAAAAGTTAGGAATTTGTACGATTTTTGTGAGGCCATTTGAGTATGTAACGAGAATAGAGTTGCAGGTTTTATTTGTGGAAAACTAAAAGAGGTAAAAGACTTGCTGTTGCTTACTGATGTTAAGGTTAGGTGTAGCTGTAGTAGTAGTTCCTTCTAGCGATCGAATACTTCACTGTGTGTTTATGTGGCTATTATTTCTATTCTCTAGATCAGCTGTGTTTTTTGTGGAACTGTATTGAACTTTAGCTTTTTTATTTTGGGTCTAAACAACTTGATCTAGAACGCACTTATAACAGCTGGCCCTGCATTAAATAAATAAAACCTGAATTACAGAATAATTTACCCTCAGCTCATCTCTTATATGAACAGTGAGATTCTGTTTGTTTACAACTCAAACAACAGCCAGTCATGCAGCCATACAATTCCTTGAACTACTGAAATACATCTTTGTGACGTCTTTCTGTGAGATCTGTTTTAACAATCCTCTTTTATATCATAAAGTAGGCCGCCCCTGTCCCAGTGCTTTGTGGAAATGTATTTATCATATTTCTAAAGCTCCTGACTTTCGGCCAAAATAGTCAACTTTATGGTCTTGGTCCAGTTAATTGGCATCTGTGGGTATGTTCTTTAAACACGATACCATTCATACACTTTTGTAAGTTAAGCAGGACCTGATTTATAGCTTGCAAAATTCAGCAGTGAAAATCGAGCCGTTTTTCATAGCTAGTGTCAGTTTTCTTTGGTGTAGTTTTTTTTTAAACCCTGTCCAGCGATTTCACCATAACCGTGAGAATTCTGGGTGAGTGACCACCTGGCTTGTCCTTCTAGTGACCCCAGACAAAGTGTAGGAATAAATTTGTGCAGGTTCTTAGTCATCCGGGACATGGGCGTCTCGTCTGCTTGAGTCAAAGAGTGTGTTCACACCTGCCTTGTTTAGTTTGCTTAAAACGAACCCAAGTGTGTTTCCTCCCTAGCTGAAGTCTCGGTCTCGATTCGGTTCCAAACGAACTCTGGTCCTCTAGCTCGTTCCGTCCCAGTTGCAAAAGCAGACCTTTTAGGATTTAACAGGCTCCCGTCATTGTCGCGCATTATGGTAAAATAATAGTTTGGATAACTACACAACACAAACAGACGTGTATAGCCAATGCTAGAAATGAGCCGTGGGTTAACGTGGCGCTCTGAGGAGAACGCTCCTTCGCTGCCGTCTTTGCCGTTGCTAAATTACTAGCATCATATTGTAAAATTGACGTTGCATCAAACGCTCTTGACGCTCAAAAATATGTTACTATATAAACCATATCGCTATAAGGACGAGCAGAACAGCACGCAGCATTTCCATCAATGTGTACTTTCACTTTGGGCTTCCCGCTTTATCCCGCCCCACACGTTTCTGTCCAATGGTTTAACACGTGGTTTCGTTAACAAATTCTGGTCCACTTGCAAGGCCTACAATGTGAAAGCGAACCGCACCAAAGAAACAAAGTAAACATTTCATTTGGTGAAACATGTTTAAGAACTTAAAAGAAGTCAGTTTGCCTTTGACTCAAGCACTCAGACTCCAAAACGAATCAGTTTCTCCGTTCCACTGAGAATTGAAAAATCGACTCCCAAAGCATCGCAATCCATAATGTTTTAGAATCAACTCTGATTTCACTTCCATTTGTTAAGAATTGATTTCAAGAGTCAGTCCCAGGCAGTGATTTTTCTCGAATTCCAGGAACGAGATACAAACCAATAGGTCTTGCCATTCACACTGCCAGTGGACGAGGTTTTGGAAGTTCCAGCACCACATTACTTCATGTTGGTGTTATGTCTGTCTAATGTTAGATTGAGTCGTTAACTCTAAATCTTATGAACACCTACACATGCTTTTAGACTACCGTGCCACCACTGCTTCGTAGAGAATTTGGCATGTAAAGACTTGACATTCCACACTGGGACATTGAGATCTTTGGAGTTTAATCTGAGTTTAATTGTCACCTTGTTGGTTTGTGCTGCATACAGTAAAGTCAACAAAGCCCAAATGAAATTTTCAGCAGTGAAATGAAATTTTACCATTGTCCAACTTTACAGCAGAATGTTTAGTTCTTGGAATTAAGAATCGAGGAAAAACAACAGTCAATGTCTGAAAACGACTCTTGAAATTCACTCCATTGATTCCAGACGACCGGAGACGGGAGCTGGAATCAGTTCCAAAATTGGGAATCGGACATCGCTAGTGAGCCGTTCCAAAGTTTGGCCTCGCGTGTTTGTGATGATTCCTTGAGACGCTGAATGATGGCGGACCGCTCGGTGTTCTACGCTTCTCAAGGCTGTTTCTTGCCCTCGTTGTAGGGAAAAGTAGGCTGAGTCATCTCCTTTTAAATCTCACCAACAGAATTGTGGGTCATGGAAAACGCTTCGGTCTCCGGTCATGACTTTAGAGACGTTAGAAGTCGAAGGTGCATATTTATATACGCATGTCTAGTAAATTCTGTGACTTACTGTATGCTTGTACTGTATGCTTGGGGACGGTGAGCATACGTGTAAAATAAAGTAAATGCTACTGGAATTACGTTTTAAAAGGGAGTCAAACGTTGAGGGCACTTTTCGGTTTTTGCTGCAGGGATTTGAGCTGCAGTTTGCGGGACGGGGAGCTCGACTGCATGCCGCATGCCTGTGTGTAAGGGAGCGCAAGGTCGGCCTGGGGTTGAGGGCCAAATACGTGAAAAAAAAGTGAGAGAGCGGAAAGGGAGTCGAGGTCAGCAGCTGGCTGTGTGTCGACCCTGACCTCTCGAGCAGTGAGGAAGAGGAACGCTGGCCAGCTCTGGTTTTTGTGTGGCCAGTTTTTGGGAATTTGCATAGCTCATCAGTTTACATTCTCTCTCTCCCTCCCTCACTCACTCTCTCACTCGCACACTCTCACTCTCTCTCTCTCACCCACACACCCAGCCTTCCTTATTGCATTGTAACTGCTATTAATAGTTTTACTGAAAGCTACATGCGGAGTCTGAGTTGCGTGTTGTTCTGTCTGGAATGTTGTGGATCTGATTTCATAGTGCTCTCTCGTTCTCGCTCACCGTCCCCCCACCGTCCGTGTCTCCTCGCCCCCCGTCTTCGCTTGAAGCCATTTCTCCCCCTCTCTTTTCCGCTTTTTTCTCACTGTCTGGCTCTTTCTATTATTGCAGTCACCACTCTCTCTCTCTCTCTCTCTCTCTCTCTCTCTCTCTCTATCTATCTATCTCTATCTATCCTACCCATCCATCCAGCATCCATCCATCCTTCCATCTCTCCCTTCTTTCTTCTCTCTCTCTCTCTCTCTCTCTATCTCTTTCTTTCTTTCTTTCTTTCTTTCTTTCTTTTTCCTTCTTTCCCCTCTCCCTCTCTCATGCTTTTCCCATCACTGTTTTTCCCAATGTTTCTACCATTAAAGCCCTCTCTCTCTCTCTCTCTCTCTCTCTTTTGATCTCTATATCCCTCCATCTAACCCCCCTTTTCTCTCTCTCTCTCTCTCTTTCTCTCTCTCTCTCTCTCTCTCTCACCGTAGACGTCTATCACTAAAGAAAGTGTTGAAGAACCTCGTGTGTAAATTAGTACCAACTATTCTATTGGCAGTTTTTACTCCTGAACAAATGTGTGTGTGTGTGTGAATAATAGATGGTCAACAACTGATTTATTCATTACTGTCACTGATGGCCGCCATCTGTCAATCCGTGACCTGTGTGTGTGTGTTGGGGCCGTTGTTTGTTGTTTTTTGTTTTTTGTTTGAGGATTTGGCTGAATTAGTTCAGCTCATATCATATTTAATATCGGCCCTTTAGCAGCTTTAGATGAAGACCTCTGCTGTGTGTGTGTGTGTGTGTGTGTGTACGATGCGTTTTGTGGATTGCTACCACTGATATGAGATTTTGAAAACTGATCCAATTTTGGAAGGATGAGTTAATTTATGCATCAATATTATTGTTTTAGGCCATTTCCAACATAAGATTTATTGGAACAAACAGTACTCAAACTTGGAAAAAAATATTAAAGTTTAGATAAAAGTCTGAGGTATAAAAACACAAAAAATCCAGCCGTTGAGCTGCAGTGCGCCCCTAGTGGACAGACTGCATAATGACAGTATTGCAGGATCCATCTTCCGCCTCTTCGCTCAAAATTTGACAACGATGCCAATTTATCTGCACTGGACTTGTCTCAGCCGATACTATCCATCGTCACGGCGATTTATCGCTCGAGCTCCCGCTTTACTGCAATGTGCTGTAGTCACTGAGTCACGGGAAAACAGTACACGTCCTGTGTGAAACCCAGCCACCTCGGGAGACGATCTAAACTGTGCTCGCCTGAAACGCATCCAACACCACACACACACACACGCACACACACACACACACACACACAGGGCGTAGGGGAGAGAGTGAGTGAAAGGGAAGTGATATCTCCTCTCCAGCAGAGCCGGCAGTTCAAATTTAGCTTGTCCCAGAGGGCTCTGAGTCACCGTGTGTGTGTGTGTGTTTATGTAAACAAACTTTTTTTTTTCCTGATTTTATCGTTTTTTTTGGAATGGGTAATTAACTGATAATAATCCTGATATTTCTATATTCGATCGTGCTCTTAATATTAGAATTCTGTTAATGTTTTTCAAAAGTATTTATGTTAAAACTTTCCTCACTGTGTGTTCATGTACCATCCCCTTAAAAACGTACTGACCTATGTGGTGTCATGTGACTCTGCCCTGTCCACTGTGACGCCACATCTGTGTGTGTGTGTGTGTGTGTTTCCTTCAAGGCCTGTGTGATATGACCAAAATCTCATATCCTGATACAAGTCATTTCATATCCCAATAATGATATTTATCACAATATAGTATATTTTCTGTAAATTCAATGGAACTTTGGTTTCTCTGAATTTACACACACACACACTTCAGTGCAGTAATACGGTGCGGCTGTGCTGAGAACAGCCTCTTAGGACTTCTTTGTAAGTAGCCTTTTGTAAGATGTATTTACGTAAGAGCGCTCACGCTGGGGACAAGTATACCTTACATTAGTGTGTGTGTGTGTTTGTATGCATGCACGACTCATCTTTGCCTAAGGCTGTCACAACACAAGGTGGAATACACACTGGGGAAAACATGGCTTCACTTTGTGTGTGTGTGTGTGTGTCTGTGTGTGTGTGTCTGTGTGTGTGTGTCTGTGTCTGTGTCTGTGTGCGTGTGTGTGTCTGTGTGTGTGTGTCTGTGTGTGTGTGCGTGCGTGCGGGTGCGTGGCCAGATAACACGCCCACTTGTTTTTTGTCATGTTATCTCTATGTTACTCCCAGACAGCCTGATTGTGTGTTTGGGTGTGTGTGTGTGTTTATGTGCTTCCTGAGTCTGAGTCTGAGTCTGAGAGTGTGTGTGTGTGTGTGTGTGTGTGTGTGTGTGTGAGAGATCCCCTGCTGTCTGTCTCTGATCCTTTTGCTGAGTCACACGACAGCAGCAGCTCTAACAGAAACAGACACACACACACAGTGTAGGAGCTCACAGCGTTGGTGTTTATTAGAGAGAGAGAGAGTAAAAGAGGGGGATAGAAAGAGGGAGAGAATGAAAGAGGGGTTAGAAAGAGTAGGACAGAGTTAAAACGTTGGTTAGAGTGAGAGAGAGAGAGTAGAAGTGGGGAGCGAGGGAGAGAGCAGGGTAAAAAGAGTGAAAGAGGGTGGGTAGGATAAAGGGAGAGAGAAAGAGAGAGTAAAACGGGGGGTTAGAGAGAGGGAGAGGTAAGAGAAACGGATAGAAAGAGAGTAAAAGGGAGGGTTATAAAAAAGGGAGAGAGTGAAAGAGGGGTTAAAGAGAGTAGGACAGAGTGAAAACGTTGGTGAGAGAGAGAGAGAGAGAGAGAGAGAGGGTAAATTAGGGGGTTAGAGAGAGGGAGAGGTAAGAGAGACGGATAGAAAGAGGGGATATGGTGAAAGAATAATGGGAGAGAGTGAAAGAGGGGTTAGAGAGAGAGAGTAAAACAGGAGGTAGAGAGAGAGAGGTAAGAGAGGAAGATAGAAAGAGAGGGTTAGACAAAAGGGACAGAGTGAAAGAGGGGGAGAGAGAGGGAGAGAGCGGGTTAAAAAGAGAGGAAGAGGGCGAGAGAGAGGGTTAAAGAGGGAGAGATTCCGATATGATTCCGATATTATCATGCTTCCCTAATTTTTATTATTTTCTCGTATCGCTCTCGTCATCGTAATGTTAGGGCCCCATGAAATCTGTTTTGTTTTTTCCGAAATTCTGTTTTGTTTTTTCCTGAATTCCGTTTTTTCCATTTTTATTCTTCTGAATTCCGTGTTTTACGTTATAATCATATTTATTCACCTAAAAAGTGTCTAATTATGGAGAAAAAAGAACAATGCAATAGAAAAAAATTTCACATTAAATGACTGTTATTCAACTTCAACGAAGTGCTGGGGTTCAGCAGAACATTTACTGCTTTGGTAAAACATTGACCTGTAAACAACAAAAAACATTCTTTATTTCATGCAAAACGAAACGTTTATGATGTGAGTGTTTGACTGTAAGTGGTCGTCACGTGTTCTTGCGGGTGCAGTCCATCATGCGCTGGAAAAACTTACAAAAGAGTTGTTCTCCCGATTCATAAAAATCTTTTGGTTATTGTTCTGCTCTAAACTTGGCACTAACACTCGAATTTCGTCATTTTTGAGGACTTCAGTCTTTCAGCCTCTTCACCATAGCTGACCGTTGACGTTTCCCGAGTCCCGCCTCAACAGGTAACACGCACAGGGGGCTGCAGTGGCCAAAACGGATTAGAAACTATTGCTTTGCTTTGCCCACACACCGATATCAGCAAATTATACAACGTTCCGCGTTTTACAACGGATTCCATTTTATTTGTTGAATTCCACAATTCCATCCGCGTTTTCCACATCGCGCAAATCATGGGCCTTATAATATTGAAAAATTGAAAGTTGAACCAGCGTAAGTCAGGGAGCTCCTGCATCTAAACGATCACGCTTCTGGAGAAATGCTCACCAAATTCAGAACGGTGCTTGATGAAGAAAAAATAAATCCCAGTCTCTCCCCCTCTCTCCCTCTAGGTGGATTTGCCATCGTCTTCCTCGTGCGCACTCATCAGGGGGTTCGCTGCGCTCTGAAGCGGATGTACGTGAACAACGAGCACGACCTGCAAGTCTGCAAGAGAGAGATTCAGATCATGGTGAGAGTCGCTGTCTAGCGGGACTTAGGGTCAGGGTTGGACCGTGTGACTTCAAATTGATATCATGATTTTTTAAAAACTTTTACCTCGATGACGGTTAATTGGTTACACTCCACACTATTTGGGCTGTGTTCCAAATGTCATCATCCCCCGAGTCTGAGCCACGCAAAGCTGTCGGAATCAGACAGTCACCTTTAACAAGCCAAACTGGCGGCGTTATTGCATCGACCTGCATTGTGGGTCGTTACTCACTCGGAATCAAGCGCCTTCTTGTTTTGGTAGGAAAAGAAAAGATGGAGTGAATGAGAGAAAAGAGAGAGAGAGAGAGAGGGAGGCTGTTGATAGACTCCAGTGAGCAGCTTCAGTCAGGAGAGGGAGAAAGGCCTCGTTGTTTGTGCTGCATCTGGTGAGTTTGTCTCATGCGTAAGAGAGGAGAGGTTTTACACGCGATCAGATCTGCTTTATTTACGCCTCTAAAACCGCCTTCTCACGCTGCTCGGGTTCGTCTCGGGCTTTGTGCGAGCTCGGCCACGTGCAGGTTGCAGCGGCAGGTTGTTCAGCAGGCTGGTTCACATCGAGTCAAGAAGTCAAACAGTGCAGCGGCAGCTGTGTTCATACTGCAAGTTGATGATGATGATGATGGAGGGATTGAATGAAATAGAGAATGAATAGAGTATTAAGGGTTAGGGTTGTGCGCAATGACAAAATATACCTGATGTACTTAATTTTATACTTTATCGTAGGAGTGCACGGTATAAACGGTATGAAAGGTATGCAATATAAATTTGGCCAACGATAGAGATTTTGATCATACCTGCACACCGCTGAAATTTCCGCTCCTCGCCGGCGAAAATGACGTAATCAGGTCGCTTCAAATGCGCAAAAACCACACCACGAGGCATTTGTTTTCGGAAAATGGAGAGGGAGTGCAGGGAAGATCAGTTCGTTAATAAGACCGGTGCAACGTCCATAATCTGGACGTGGTTTGGATGTAGGGTCTCGATACTGAGCAGAAAAACATAATCTGCAAAATATACGCTGTTGAATATGAGAGAAGCCAAAGAACGCGCCATTACTTTTCCGGCCTGGGCCCGTATGTTAAGACACGGAATCGCTCCGTCTGCCGCTCGCCACGCCACGTCCGATCGACGGATTTGTCCAGAAACGTCCTTTTTATTTAACGGCAGAAATGATTAAAGATTCTTTATTTGCCACATGCTTAGTTCTACAGGCATAATGTGCTGAAATGAACACCTGGCTCCCTCGTGAGACTGTGCAAGTCATTGTAAATAAAAGTAAGAAATTTGAGAAAGTGAATAAATAAAGTTAAGAACTAAGTAAAAACATGAATGTTAAATATTTACATTTATATGTTACATTTGAATGAAAGTTAAATGATAAGGACATTGGGCCACTTTCACCTTGTGCAATTTCTTACTTTTTTGGTCTAAAAAAGTTAAAACATTTAAATAATATATATTTACACGGCTGTAGAACTGAAGAAAACTCAATAAGCTAATGTTTTACACAAACAAGGAAAGAATTGTTACTTTAAAGTAACAGTTATATTGAAATTTACAGATCTAATTATACACCGCAATATATACCGTCTATCGCCCAGGGCTCAAAATGTACCGCAATATGATTTTTTTTTTTAATATGATATCGCACAGCCCTACTCTATCGTTTATTTCGTGGTGTCGCAAAATACACCGTTTACAGCGGTTTGGATGAGGGTTTGCAGTAGTCACCACGGCAACGCATGGACGTCGCCGTAAAATGTGACGCCTTTTACAGCTGCGTTAAAGCGTAAGAAGCGACATTTGATCATGAGTCACTAGAGCCACCCAAAAAAGTGCGTTTTCAACAGCGCCGGTATATTAGATTGCTGCAAAAAAGAGCGTTTTAATGAATAAAACGGAGTAAAAAAATGGACATTTTACTGTCAGTTGCATAAAAGTAGAGGCAAACTGTGGCACCTTTGGCGTTCCATTTGAGCGCTTGTGGAGTGTTTAGAGCGCGAGTGCAGGCTGAGTTGAGCGCGAGTGCAGGCTGAGTTGAGCGCGTACAGACATGAGATTTTGAATTGATAGCAAATGTGCTATATTGTGATATATATCGTTATCTGGATATGAAATGACTTTTATATGAGATTTTGTTCATATCGCACAGCCCTGATAGGGTACGTGTTTGAGATGTTCATTCATGAGCGCGCAGAAGGACCCCACGGCCTACCCAGGGATCGAACCCACAACCTTCTTGCTGTGATATCTGTTTGATATTGATTTGATATTGATTTGATATTAATCTGTAGCTGCATCTCTCCCTGGCCTGATGAGAGCAGGACGACTGGGCAGAACAGGATGTTGCCGTGATGTGTGTGTGCTAGAGTAGCATTAATGTTGGATGATGGAGTTGTGGAGAGACGGTGCTGCATCTGCACTTTAGGAGTCCGTGAGCACTGTGAAGGATGTCAACGTGTGTGTGTTTGCAGAGGGATCTGGTGGGAAACAAAAACATAGTTGGCTTCCTGGACTCCAGCATCACAGCAGTCGGTTCAGGAGATGTGTGGGAAGTTCTCATATTGATGGAGTTCTGTAGAGGTAAGAACATCTCTCTCTCTCTCTCTCTCTCTCTCTCTCTCTTTCTCTCTTTCCCTTTATTTTACTGTACTCAGTGTGTGTGTGTGTGTGTGTGTGTGTGTGTGTGTGCGTGTGTGTGTGCGTGTGTGTGTGTGTGTTCGTCTCCCCGCAGGTGGTCAGGTGGTGAATCTGATGAACCAGCGTCTGCAGTCGGGCTTCAGCGAGTCTGAAGTGCTGCAGATCTTCTGCGACACGTGCGAAGCCGTGGCACGTCTGCACCAGTGCAAATCTCCCACAATCCACCGGGACCTCAAGGTACCTTCCTTCCTTCCTTCCTTCCTTCCTTCCTGTCATCACTTTTCAAGTCTTTACTCCTTTTGAGTGAATTTCAGAAGTGACATTTGACGGTGTAGAGACGTGGGGAAAAGTTAGCATGAATTCACACGTCTACACACACACACACACACACATTCACATCTCGCCGTCTTTGTGAGGTTCTGCCATTGACACTAATGTTACCTGATTTTCCTGTTTTTAGGGGGTCCTCACACCCACACCCACACCTCCTCACACAGATCTCTCATCTGCATACCTGTTAATACAGTCAGGCTTCTCTTCCTCTCGAGCTAACGCTGCTTCCTCCCTCTCTCCCACCCCACCAGGTGGAGAACATCCTCCTGCACGACCGAGGTCACTATGTCCTCTGTGATTTCGGCAGCGCCACCAACAGGTTCCAGAACCCCCAGGCCGAGGGCGTGGCCATCGTGGAGGAGGAAATTAAAAAGTGGGAATTAACCCTTCCAGACGTTTGATCATTTTTTCTCTCTCCCCTTTAATACTCGTCATCTGCTGTCTTTCAGGTGATGAAGCTTTTAATCAGTTAGTTTTTTTGTGTGTGTGTGTGTAGATACACAACCCTGTCGTACCGAGCTCCAGAGATGGTGAATCTCTACAGTGGGAAGGTTATAACCACTAAAGCAGATATCTGGGTGAGTAGAGGGAAGGAAGCAACCGAGCGAACATTTATGTATTGTTTAAAAATTCTTAAAGGAGCTATGGGGGAAGTTGGTGGCGTAATGGTAGGGTGTTCACCCCGTAATCAGAAGGTCGCAGGTTCAAATTCAGGGCCGGTAAAGTTACCACTGAGGTACTCATGAGCAAGGTACCGTCCCCACTTGTTAGCTGCCCACTGCTCCTTCACGGATGGGTTAAATGCAGAGGTCACGTTTTGTTGTGGTGCACTGTGTGCTGTGCTGTGGTGTGTTCACAATGACAAATAATCACTCACTTTCACTATATGTGACCCTGCACGGCAAAACCAGTCGCTTGACGCAACGGAGGTTTCCGAGAAAAACGAGCGTTTATGTTGCGTGGGGTAAAATGTGGGATTTTTTGTTTTTAGTGTTTTGAAACAGTGGAAGGTCTATACTGTAAACTGACCCCTTTCCATCCTAAAACGTGACTTTTGAGGTGAGAATTCAATTCCAGCAGAATGTTAAAGTTTCTTGTTTTGACCGGCTTACTCTTAATATTTTATTAAATCCACTGGTTGACTAGCGTGAAGATATTTCTCCGAATCCATCTCCACACCTTTGAGTTCACAGTTAACCTAACGAGGTAGGCCATCCGTGTGGTCAGGAATGCAGCGAGGCTACCGTAAATACAAACGTAGCCGCGACCGCACTAAGCGTCTGTGAGTGCTACGGCGATAGTCAACTTCGACGGCAGATTTCTCCGTTTCTCACTTGGCGTGACAGGAGAAACCCGACTCCTTTGAACGCTGATATTCCGCCATATAGTCGTCCCATTCATTCCATATAGGTATCGCTTTGAAGCTTGATTTATGCCCTTTCATGAAAAACATCATAACTCAATTCTGGTGTAATTTGTGACAAGCGACTGGTTTTGCCGTGGAGGGTCACATGTAGCTCCTTTAAATATGAAAACGGTTGCAATCAGCCCAAGTTGTGTCTGGTTCTGATTAAAGCTATTTGTTGTGTCCTGGTGCTGTGGCAGACACTGGCTATTTAAGTAGTTTTATAGCAATAACGCCATAACCAGCAAGGCAGTAAATGGATAAGACAACTTTTTGTTGATGTGTAATTTTTGCGTGACAAAGTGCCGAGCAGACGAAAGTGAATATATATTTAATCTTTCTTGCAGGCCTTGGGCTGTTTGCTGTATAAGCTGTGCTTCTTCACCCTGCCGTTCGGAGAGAGTCAGGTGGGTTATCTGGCGACGGTAGCTTCACCATCCCGATAACTCCCCGACATTCCCACGACATGCACTGCCTCATACGTCAGTATCACATGCGAACTCTTGTGTGATCAATCCTCGGTGTTGAATAACTTGATGCTAACTTTATCTTCCCGTCTTGCTCCCCCCGGTCAGGTTACATGCTAGAGCCGGACCCCGATGCGTAGGCCGATACTCCACCAGGTTTCAGATTTCGCTTTCAAGCTGGCGCACAGGGACTGTCCGGTGCAGAACGTTCACGTGAGTTCCCGAGCTCGACCAGCTCTTCGTGTTATCAGAGGAAAATATGGAAGTGGCGTTCCATTTTGACCTGTACTTTCCTTTCTACGTCCTTTGCTGAAAGATTTATATTTACTGCGTTTAGCCGATGTGTACGCTTCTAGATTGACCAGTCCCTGGAGGATTTCACGGGCCTTTTTGAGGTCGTTGCGGTCTGAAATGCCCGATTGTAAGCCTCAATTGTAGGCACCTTTCACGACTTCCCTCGGTGATTAAAGGCGTATTGACCGCTTTTATTTACATGTACACCACATCGTAAGGGCGGTCACAAGGTGGCAGAGGAAAAGTGGCCCGCCTGCCAGCTGGCTGCTCTCCAACAGCTTCCTCCTCCCCCGGGTGGTGTATTGATGCTATAATGGGGGCATTGAGCTGGCACATTATGGCCAGGATTGCTGCAAAGTGCCATCGACAGCATCAACTGCAGTCAGAGAGTCAGTACAGTACTCTATAGAACATGAATTGTGAGGCGTGAGGGCTTTTATTCCCTCACTGCGTCCTCGTTGGTGTGCAGCTAGAGATGATATTCCAGTTTGTGTTGGTTTTATTTATTAACTCCTGATCTGGGGTGTATCGAGAATAGGAGTGCACGGTATAAACGGTATAAAAGGTGTGCAATATAAATTTGGCCAATCTATAGATTTTGATCATACTCAGATATCAGTTGAAATTTCCCCGCTTCCCGCCGCTAAAAATGACGAATCAGGGTCGCTGAATGTGTGGAAACCACACCACGAGGCATTTGTTTCGGAAATGGAGAGGAGTGCACGGAAGAGCAGTTCGTTATCAAGACCGTGCAACGCCCATAATCTGGGCATGGTTTGGATGTAGGGTATCGGATACTGAGCAGAAAAACATAATCTGCAAAATATACGCTGTTGAATATGAGAGTAGCCAAAGAACGCGCTTATTACTTTTTTCCAAGGCCTGGGCCCGTAAGTTTCGATAAGGAACAGCTTAATGCCTGCCGCCGCCACGCCCACATCCGGACGATAGATTTGTCCAGAAACTTTATTTAATGCAGAAATGATTAAAGATTCTTTATTTGCCACATATGCTTAGTCTTTACAGGCATACCGTGCTGAAATGAACACCTGGCTCTCGTGACACTGTGCAAGTCACTGTAAATAAAAGTAAGAAATTTGAGGTGCTAAATAAATAAAGCTAAGAACTAAGTAAAAACATGAACGTAAAATATCTACTAGGGGTGGAAATTTAACTTGTTAATTGCGATTAATTAATTTGAAAAAACGCTATAAAAAAAAATAAATAACGCGATTTAATCACACTTTGCATTCCAAGGAAGAGGAGAACTTTGCTGCGCACGATTTCCTGGTCCACCGATTACATTTAGCTGGCAAAATGGAAGAATCAGAAGAAAGCGCATTGTTAGACTGATCGAGGCAAATTTCTATTTCAAAAGACTACCTGACAGTTTTTCCTGATAAAGCGGGCATTTAGTAAACTGTGCAAAAAGGAGTTTGCATACCACCGCTAATTTCAACCGTACGTACCATCTAACATGTTGCAGCACAGAAACTGTGGAGTTTGTTACTAGCAGTCCTGAGTTCTAGTACCAACAAAAAAGGTGTCGCAGGTGTCTGTTTTGAATTGAAATGCAGTTTAAATGTTTTTTTTTTTCAGAGATGAAAAGAGCTTGAGTTTACAATATTCGTGTCCATGTCACTTCAAAACCCTTTAAATTAAAAAACATTCGCGCTTTTAGGGCACATTTTCAGCGATTAAATGCGATTAATCAAGATTAATTAATTACAAAGCTCTAATTAATTAGATTAATTTTTTTAATCGAGTCCCACCCCTAATATTTACATTTATATATTACATCTGAATGAAGGTTAAATGATATGACAAATACTTTCACCTTGTGCAGTTTCTTACGTTTTTTGGTCTAAAAAAAGTTAAAACATTTAAATAATATATATTTACACGGCTGTAGAACTGAAGAAACTCAATGTTTTTTGTCGTTTTACATAAATATGAAAAGGAAATGTTACTTTAAAGTAACAGTTATATTGAAATTTACAGATCTAATTATACACCGCAATATATACCGTCTATCGCCTAGGGCTCAAAATGTACCGCACTATGATTTTTTTTTGCCATCTCGCACAGCTCTAATTGAGAATGTTCCTTATTTCTTCTAGAATTCTTCAATCCCTGCTAACCTGCCCGAGCCGGTCAGGGCGAGTGAGGCCGTGGCCAAGAAGAGTCAGACTAAAGCCAGGTGAGAGAACGAAACCCCGCAATTAGGGATTACAGATTGAACCGAGAGGCCGCGTCAGCGTTTGATGTTAGATTATATGAGTTGTAGTAATTGGTCAAAATTGCACGGTAGTAATAAATTCGAGGAGATTAGCTGAATTTGCCCTAATAGTTGCGATCGCAACATCGAGGAATCCTCCCAATCCATCACGAAGGGTCTGAATACTGACCTGATACCAGAGTTTCACTATTATGTTAAATGTCTCACCATGTTGAATATAATAATTATTTTACGTGAGATTATGAGTAATCGAGACTTGGCTTAAATGTCGCTTTTCTAAGTTTGTACAACAAAATATCAGATGCATAAAATGTAAAAGTTGAAATTATTTGCTATTAAAATATGGCAGAACTGTGTGCCGGCAACTCTTCAAATTCAATAAAAATTACAGTTCAAAGTGCAGGTAAACCTTCTAATGCTGCAACAAACTGATCAGGAATTAAATACAACATGAGCGCTACAAACTAATGGAAAATTTTGTCATTCATGGAAAATGTCGACTCTAATCCAGACCGAAATCAGATGGGCGGATTACCCATAATGCACCTTTCGCTCATTAATATAAATGATTCACTTTGAGAATATGAAATATTCAGATTTTCTCATTTCTCCTTCCTCTTTAGACTCACCGATCCAATCCCCACCACCGAAACCTCCATCGCTCCACGACAACGACCCAAAGCTGGCCAGTCTCAGCCCATAACGGGCATTCTGCCCATACAGCCCGCCCTTACCCCGAGGAAGAGAGCTAATGCCCCCACCGGCCCTGGCCAGCCTATTAGTGAGTTACACTTTATACAACTCAACACAGTATAAACAAATTTACATGCATTTGCATTTACAGCCGCTCTCAACCACAGCAACCTACTTTTCCTACGTGTACACAAACACACACACGCACACGGTCACGGGTTTGAACGACAAAAGGCTTGCACAGGTGCCTCAATCCAAAAAGAGCCCATTTGTAGTGGCGACGGTGCCAAGTAAAGCCCTCTCTTTCTTGCTCTCAGTGTCTTTGGTGGCACAAATGAACAGAAGGGTCCTTAAGGGTGTGTGTTTCATTCTGTTTCAGGTGTGAACATTCCCGCCCAGTCTGTTGTTCAGCCCCAGAAGGCCCAGGCTCAGCCACAGACCACGCCCACACCTCTGCAGGCCACGCCCTCTCCACCGCAGGCCACGCCCCAGCACGGACAGCTTTTCGTGCAGCCACAAGCTGCCGCTTTCTTCCCTCCTCAGCAGCAGGTACGGCTCCCGCGAGACGCCTCAGGACTCGCTTGAGTCTGTTGGTTTCTGTGAAAAATTTGGCTTATTTAAAGTAATGATGTGCAACGTTTCTTTTGCGTTTTGCGTCTTTGTTTTCCTAGTTTAGTTCCTAGGTCTTGCTAGCCCACCTCAGGTGATGACGTTGTTCGCATGTTCGTGTGATTTAACCCTTTGTTCTGACGTTATCTACTTATTTTAGCTGTCGCACTAAGCCCAGAATCTCTACCCACAGCATCGTCAAAACGCCAAGTGCCTGGACACAACTCTGCATCACATGCAAGAGACTAAAACAAAAGCCATGGCCCCTCTTCCGCCCCATCAGAACCCCCAGACACACTCGCCCAGATCCAAGCCCATGGCCCCAGCCCCTCCTGCTAACCCTGCATCTTTACCAAAATCTTCACCCGCCAAAATCCATAATATATGCCCACCCGCCCTCCCAACCTGCAGCGCTAATCTGTCGCCTGCCAGCCCACCTTAAAACTGCCCTGCTCTTTCGCTTCTCCAGTCCTGACAGGGGCGCCCAGGTTCCTGGACGCGACTCCGACGCAGGGAGATTTGCACTGGCCACGCATTTACGCTTCGAGCCGTCCGAAACCTTCCATGACGTGATCAGAGTTTGCTGACCTGAACTATCCTGAAACCCTTTTCTCCCTGGAATCTTCCATTTCCTGTGCAGATGTGTGATTTGTGGAGTCAAGTAGTTTGCACTTGGAACTGAGAATATTGAGGACGTTTTGATCCCAAATTTTGGCTTCCGTAACCAGTTATTTTACTGGAACCGATTAGGCTGGGTATCGCGAAAGCGATTTCCTAATCGATTCGATTCCTATCTGGCTGGTCATGATCCGATTCAATTCTCGATGAGATTCGATATTGATTTATCTAGAGATTTCTTGGCGTCAGTACTAGTTTTGCTTGGTTATAAAATTAGGCCAGACGGTGATTTGAGCGGAGCAGCTTCAGCCATGGCTCTATTTGGTTTGGGTTTTTACGCTTTCACGCTTTTATAGCTCTCTCAGCGGTCGCGAAGTAGTATAGCTGGGTGAAAAGATCGATCCACGAATTTTTAATTCAATATCGTATTTTTCCAACAAGAATAGATATTGATCGGTGAATCGATTTTTTGAACCCAGCCCTAAAACTGATACTCAAAGGTATCGCCACCTGCAGACTTTAATTGAACTGACGGAGCAAAATTCGAAACCTTGAGTTGGGGCAACAGTCCCAAACAGAAACACACACACAAGTGCCAAAGTGATGGGAATTTGTGTAACAGGCTCTTTCTCATCATTTTTGGAATTAAAAGAATTCAAGAGTTAGTATCAAATTTAGGAAATTAAAGCACTAAACTTTGAGTCAAGATTTATTTTAACGGTTAATCTTTACTAATATAAAACTTTTAATATTTCATATGAGTATTTTCTGACATGTTAGACTATATAATACATATACTTTTACTCAAGCACCTTTTTACCTTGTGACTTTTAACTTTGACTGGAGACTTTTACTTTGTAAGGCATCTTGAGTTTTGTTTGGTTGGGGTTTCTTGCAATTTCATACTGACAAGACTATAGGCCTGCCCACTGCCTCCCGATACCCGATCCAGCTTACGAGCTGCTTTATCGGAGGATATTCCATCCACGATCGATCGGCATCCCGACTGTACACACTGCCAGCAACAGGAAAAGGAGCATTTTTGAAATGATCTGACTTTAGCACACACATCTCACATGAAATATCTTTTTACATCTTCTTGCTGAAGTTCACCTTTAAACATACAAAATTGATTGTGGAAATTTTGTATATGCCAAGAGCCCACTGCCTAAATTTTAATGGTTTTATTTAGAGGTTGACCGATATTGGGTTTTCAGGGCCGATATCGATACCGACTATTGCTAGTTAACGGGGCCGATACCCGATATTTGCTACCAATATGCCAAAAAAAGTAGAAGAAGAAAACTGCTGTCAAACTGTTGAAATTGACCAACACTAATACAAACTTTCATTTAAATAACTTGAATGTTTATAAATACGTAAACTTTGTACATTATTTTAATTTAACTTTAACTAATATTAAATAAACATTTTAGTAACATTCTAAAACTGTGAAATTTTTAACTTAGGCCATGTCCACACGTATGCAGGTATTTCTAAAATTTATGTTTTCCCCATTTTCGCTAAAAAAAATCACGCCCACACGAGCACGCTTCTCAAAAATATTCCATCCACGCCGCATATCAGACGCTTATATGAGTGGGCGACGGTGTGACGCGAATGGTCCGCTTTTTTCAAAAATCTTTGTTTTTCTTTGTCCAGTACCTAAACGAGATTAATTGCACTCTATACCAGTAATCAGCAAAAATTCCTACTATCGGCCCTCGATAATCGGCCCGGCAGATAATCGCTCGACCCTTAGTTTTATTTGATGTTTTCAAAGGTGAATCTTGAGCAGTTTGTTGGATCATCAGTAGTTTAGCGTTAGTTGTCCAGTTTAGGCCTCTCGCTTGGCTTCTGTGCATAGATGGCAAGACGTTTATCTTCAGTAGTTGGTGTAACTTTCCAAACTGACTCGTTCTTCTTAACCAGAATGCTTTATTTCCAGATTAAATGGGCTTTTGGATCTACTGTCTGTCTGTTGATTTTTGCGAAACCCTGCACGGCAAAACCAGTCGCTTGTCGCAACGGAGGTTTCCGAGAAAAACGAGCTGCTTATGCTATGCGGGGGTAAAATGTTGATTTTTGTTTTTAGTGTTTGAAACAGGAAGGTCTATACTGTACTGTTAGAATCAATTTGGCTGAAAACTTACCCTTTCCATCCTAAAAACGCGGTACTTTCTTTGAGGGAGGAATTCAATCTCCAGCAGAATGTTGCAAAGTTTCTGTTTTGACCGCTTACTTCAATATTTACGGTGTAATCCACTGCTGACTAGCGCGGAAGATATTTTCTCCAGAATCATCTTGGCCCCGAGTTCAGTTAACCCACCCAGGTAGGCTATCCGTGGTGGCTGTGAATGCAGCGAGGCTAGCTGCAAATGCAAACGCAGAGTCATGCATCGCACTAAGCGCTCAGGAAAGCATACGATAGTCAATCTCTGCAAAGGCAGATTTCTCCGCTTTCTCACTTGGCGTGACAGGAGAAACCCGACTCCTTTGAATGTTGATATCTCTGTCATATGTCGTCCCATTCATTCCATATAGGTATCGCTTTTGAAGCCAGATTTATGCCATTTCGCTTAAAAACATAATAACTCAAATTTGCATCAAGCGACTGGTTTTGCCGTGGAGGGTCACATGTATTTTCTTCTTTACCAGATGAAATGTGTGTTTCCGGGTTGTCTTTATTCTCTCTCTCTCTCTGCCCTCATTACCGCCTCTACGCTGATCCTTTTTCCCGTATGTAGATCTTGCCCTCGCTGGTTTCTTGGATGGATTCCTGGTTTACTGGATCTTTACTCTCTGCAGTCGCTGGCTGGCGGTCGGCCGGGTCATAAGGTGGGCTCCCTGACTCCGCCCTCCTCCCCAAAGACGGCCCCTGGGCTGAGAAGCTACAGGCGATTCTGAGGACGCCAATACCATTGAAAGCACATTCATATTTGGAGTTCCGGTCAGCAAGTCCACTCAGCTGCTCCAGGCTGCAGCGGCCGAGGCCAGCCTCAACAAGTCCAAGTGAGCTTATTTAGCCATCCATCCATCTATCCATCACTCCATCACACACACCGTCTTTCTACCATGTTTTTTTTTTAATTCATCCATTTTTTCTATCCTTCCTGAATGGATAGATGGGTGGATGTACAAAATGCTGATGTTTGATCATCTTTTTATGCTTTTCTTCATCCATTCATCCTCCAACATTTTTTAAATCTGTTCATCCATCCATCAGTCCATTTAACCACACCATCTTCCATGTATTTTTTGTCCGTCCATTTTTATCCACTCATCCATTCATTCAAGTCAAGATCAATCCGCCTCCTTAACTGTGCAATAGACAAGGAAGATAGAGACGCACACAAACTTACAAACATAAATAACAAATACTAACTTAAATAATGGAGGCTGGGGTAACAGGACAAAATAAACTATAATATTATACAATAAGGAACATAAGGAACATAAAGTTAAATAAAGTTAAATGTGCAACCTGAATGTAATGATTGTAAAATTTTAAATGTAAATGCTAGGCAGGACAGGTGCAAAGAGATTATTTTTTAAAGTGCTAAGTGCTGCAGCATTGTACATTGAAGTGAAACCAGTATAAGTTATCGTAACACTTATTTTTTATAAGAGTGTATGTATTAAGTATATAATAACATGGACAAATTTATAGTATAGTTATCGTAACAACGATATGAGGTATGTAATTAGCTCACACTATCTTCCTTCCATGCTTCCAGTCAACTCCATCCGTCCATCCGTCCATTCATCTGCAACATCTATCTTCCATGCATTTTTTAAAAATCCGTCCGCCCATCCGTCCATGCATTTTATTTATCCATCGATCTCTCCATCATTCTGTTCATCTACCCATCCATCTGTCTATCCTTTCTTCCATCTGCTATATCTTGGCAGTACAACAAATCATAATCATAACGACTAATACGTTAATATTCTTTGAAGATCTCTCTTATAGAGTGCTGTATTGTCCATCCATCCATCCCCCCACCCATACACTCACCCTTTTTCCCACCCATCCATGCATTTTTCCATCCATACATTTATTGATCAGACAGTAAAACTCGTCTAAAAGCTTTTTCTCCATTTTCACACCGACCTCTTGACTTCTTCACATCAGATCTAAACTGACCGCGCACTCTTTTTGTTCTCCAGGTCAGCGAGCACCACCCCCTCCGGCTCCCCTTGTTCCTTAGCAAAGTGTTTATTCAAAAGAGAGGATGTAGTGCTCTGTTTCCAGCCGCTAAAGCCGTCACTGGAGCACAACCTTCATGGAACCCCTTTGGCGAAGACAATTTCTCCAAACTCACAGCCGAAGAGCTTCTCAACAAGGACTTTGCCAAACTCGATGGTACGATGGCAGCGCTGACTGTTAGAAATCAATACTTTATTCATGGTAATGTATTGATATGGTACGGGGTGTGTGTGTTTACAGCTAAACCACCCGAAAAGTCCTCGACCGAAAACCTGATTTCCGGTTTGCAACCCGCAGCCCCAAACAAAGGCTTTCCCCAGAGCACAGGTAGAAACCCAAACCCACATCGCTCCATCCCTCCTTCCCCTCCTCCCCTGCTCTACCCTTCCTCTCTTCAACCCACACGCCTTATTCCTGCTCTCCACATCTTCCCCTCGCTTTTATCGCGGTTATCCATCCATTTATTCATCCACACTATCTTCCCTTTATTTTATTTTTTAATCCATCCATCCATTCATTCACCCAATTCCTTGTTCCGTCATCTTTATCTGTCTTTCCATCCCATTCATCCATCCATCCTCCCTTCATTCCGTACTTTCACCCACACCATCGTCACCCCATGCAATTTTTTCCCCATTCATTCACACCATCTTTCTGCCATGCTTATTAAAAATTATCCATCCATCATTTCCTCCATCCATTCACCCACACTATCTTCCTTGCCCTTTTGTCATCCATCCATCCAGTCAATTACCCACACTATCTTCCCTCCATTACCTTTTTATCCATCTATCTATCCATCCATCCATCTATCCATCCATCTTTTACCCACACTGTCTTCCATCCTTACCTTTTTATCCCTCTATTCATCCGTCCATCCATTTACCCACACTTTCTTCCTTCCTAACCTTTTTGTCATCCGTCCATCCATCCATTTACCCACACTTTCTTCCTTCCTAACCTTTTTATCCCTCTATTCATCCATCCGTCCATCCATCCATTTACCCACACTTTCTTCCTTCCTTGCCTTTTTGTCATCCATCCATCCATTTAGCCACACTATCTTATTTTCTTATCTTTTTATCCCTCCATTAATTCATCCATCCATCCATCCATTCATCCATTAACCAACCCTATCTTCCTTCCTTGCCTTTTTGTCATCTGTCCATCCATCCATCCATCCATCCATTCATCCATTAACCAACCCTATCTTCCTTCCTTGCCTTTTTGTCATCTGTCCATCCATCCATCCATTCATCCACCCTCCCGTCTCTTTTTTTCCCCCGCCTGTAAGGTGTCTTTCTAAACTTGGCCCAATCGCCTCTGCCAGCTGCGGTAGACTCCTTCACCGATTGATCCTACAGTTATCTCGCGTCGAGTTACCTGGCGCCCAGAAATAGCCTGATGTTCGTGGGTTCCGCTGAGCTTCCCGGAGGCCGTAGAGGAAGGGGCTCTCCCGACGCCAATAGGATTCTCGGAGGCGTGTGAAAGTCAAGGCTCTAACGGGCTGCGGTCCCGGAGTGACGAAGCGTGAGCTCAGCGAGAGAAAAGTTTTTTTTTTTGACGTTTATTATAGCCGAGACTGACAGTTTATTGACGTCTAGGTCTAGAAGCTTCAGTCTGAAAAGTGCAGGGGTGAATGAGAATCAGATAATAATGATAGTAATGATCATTTATTATAGCCTCAGTATCTGATGTTTGCTACAGACAGTGTCATGACCTCTAGGGCTTGGTGGTATCGTTTCATATCAATAATCATTTCTCATTTTTACCTGATTACAGTTAATTAACAGTGATTAATTTTGTGCTCCGATGTGTCGTAAGACGTCTGGTGGTTGATATAAAGATGTGTGTCTATAAGATGCAGTGCAGATCGTGACTGTTCTTTCCTCCGGCCTGTGGTTTGTGTGCGGTCTGGATGAAGGTGGTGAGTTCGGCGTGTTCCGTGGGAGAGGAGAGGATGAGCTAAGCCTTGTGGCTCTTACGTAAGCAGGGCTGGGCTAATCCTCTGGAGCTGAATGCACTCTCTCACACACACACACACATTCTCCGCCGTGAGAGAGGAGAGAGAGGTTTGTGCTAGACTATGACTCAGGTAAAACCTGGCTGGATATGAATAGAAAGCTGTAGATCAGAAATAAAATAACTGTTTTTCTTCATGCTTCATAAAGCCACTCCTAGCGATAAAAGTGAAGAATAAAGAAAAAATACTAATGTATTATATTTGCAAAACTCTGGATTGTGCCTCTGACTCAGTAAAGAAACAGTTCCAACTTTTTCCTTGTTTTTAGTTAAAATCCTCACCATTTCTTCACCGTAGTGAAAAAGACTAAACAGCAGGCGTGCTGCTCGGTGTCCTGAGCGCCCATCGTCCACTCCCCCCCCAACCCCACCCTTCTGCCCACTCCTGAACCCTGATCCTAAATTCCCGTAAGTATGGGCAGGACGTGGAAACACAGCTTCCTTACCGCATTAAAGGAGAGATCCACCAGTTTCTCACTTGGTTTTTTTTCTTTTTTTTGCCGGTGAGAAATCTTCTTCATCCTCTGAATCCGTTCTGCCTTTTGAGTAAAAATGCACTTCTGTGCGGTTCTAAATTTCGCTTCTTCCTTTTTAGGGTCGCACCGATCCAACTCTTTCAGTCGTGAACCGACACTATACCCATATATACCTGTCCTCCAGATTTCGCGGCCCTTGAGATTATTACGGTGTAATATGTGACTCTCCACGGCAAAACCAGTCGCTTGTCGCAACAGAGGTTTCCGAGAAAAATAAGCGTTTTGAAACAGTGGAAGGTCTGTACTGTACTGTTGTGAATCAATTTGGCTGAAAAACTGACCCTTTCCATCCTAAAAACGGGACTTTCTTGAGGAGAGGACTTGTTTTGGACCGCCTATCATTATTTACGTAACCACTGCTGACTAGCGTGAAGATATTTCTCCGGAACTACTCCGCTTCGCGAGTTCAGTTAACCTAACGCAGGTAGGCTATCCGTATGGCTGTGAATGCAGCGTAGGCTACCGTAAATACAAACGTAGCCGCGACCGCACCAAGCGGCTGTGAGTGCTACGGCGAGAGTCAACTTCAAAGGCAGATTTCTCCGTTTCTCACTTGGCGTGACAGGAGAAAACCCGACTGGAATGTTGATATCTCAGCTCATATGTCATTCCGCTCATTCCATATAGGGATCGCTGAAGCTTGATTTATGCCCTTCATGAAAACACGACATAATAACTCTAATTTTGAAATTTATGGCTGTTTACTGGTTTTGCCGTGGAAGGTCACATATGTCTGATTTGGTGGCAGCTTTTCTAAAAAAAATTTAGATAAAAGTTTTTAGCCGTTTTGTTGCAGTGAAGTTGCGGGAGTAAGTCATAGTTGCACAAATGTGCGATTTTGTCCCCCTTTGTAATGATTCTTTAACAATGAATTAAAATGAAGGGAACAAAACCGCTAGCATTTTTTATTAACCGTTAATCGTTGTTATTTTTTAAGGTAAATGTGAAGCGCTTTTTTTTTTTTTACACACATTTCTCATGCTTTGGGAACGCATTAAGGAAGTGAGTTCGCCGACGATTGGTTCAACGTTTTGCGCTAACAGCAATGATTGGTCAAAAGTTGCGGTAATCGGTCAAAATTGCACAGCACTAATGAATTCGCGAGGTTTTGGCAGAATTTGCGTTAATGGTTGCGATCGTAACATCGTGGAATCCTGGAGGCTCTGGTTAGCGTCTGACCTTTGGTCCTAGCCACACATTAAACCAGGACGCTGTGAAATATTAGCAAAACAGAAAGACGACCATGTGAGGAATTGGTGAAGCTCATCCTGTAGGGTTGTTGAAGATTGCCACCCGCTGTGATGCTCTCTACTGACCCGCAGACGTACCTGAATGGGATCAGCGGACGCAGAAGAGACGAAGGATCGCCCCTGCTGGCTGCCGCTGCGAATCGCTGCTGCTTCCCTGCGTTTCCGTACGACGCCCATTAACGGATACACTCCGGCTTCCTTGGATGGGAACGAAAGTGGCGGTTTGTGGCTGAGAGCTGACGGAGGAAGATGGGCTATGATGTCCGGTCCGAGACTCTTCTCATCACGTCGGAGCTTTTCTCTCTGACCAGCTGTGTTGCATGTTTGTGTCTCAGTGATGTTCTGACGGATGGGCTTGTCGTTTCCTCTGCTGTAGCTCCAGGTCTGGGTCAGACATGACCACCTGCGGTGGATTATCGCTGCCTTGTCACCGCTTTTGCTCTCTGCTCTGGCTTAACGCCTCTCCTTCTCCTCCGCTGTTCCTTCCTCATTTCTTTCTTCTTCATCCGTCTGTTTCTATCTCTTCTACTTTCTGTTCCATCCTCTCTTCTTTACTTTTTTCTTCCCTCTTCTCATCCCCCTGTTTATTTCCTCTTCACTTTCATTTCCTCTTCCTCCGTTTTTCTCTTTATTCTCCCTCCTCTCTTCTTTATTTTCTTCTCACATTTTCTCTCCTTTCTTTCCTCTTTTCTTGTAATTGCGCATGTTTTTGCTTCTTTTCTCCTCAATTCTTCCATTTTTCACTATTCTCTTCTAATCTTTTCATCTGCCCTCCACCGTTCCTCCCATCTTTCTGTTACTTTCTTTTTCTCCCTTTTTCTTCTCTTCTTTTTCTTCTTTCTTCCTTTGCTTCAATTCCATTTTGTTTTTATTTACCATTTCTTCTCTTTTTTTCAACTTTCTTACCTCCCCTTTCTTTCTTCTTCTTTTTACTCTTCCTTTTCCTCTCTACTTTCTCTCTCTTCTTCTTTTTTTATACTTTTTACTCTACTCTTCCCTTCTTCTCTTCTTCTCTCTTCTCTTTACTCTTCTCTTCTCTCTTCTTTTTTATACTCTTTCTCCTTTTTTTTTATTTCTTTCTTCTTCTTTCTTCTTTTACTCTTCTCTTTCTTCTTCTTTACTTTCTTTCTTTCCTCTTTACACTCTCTCTTTACTCTTCTCTTCTTTTTTATACTCTTCTCTTCTTCTCTCTTCTCTTCTCTTTACTCTTTTCTTCTTCTCTCTTCTCTCTACTATTCCTTTCTTTTCTCTTCTCTTTACTCTTCTCTTCTTCTCTTATTCCTCTACCCTTCTTCTCTCTTAATTCTTCCTCTCTCTTTTACCTCTTCTCTCTTCTCTCTCCACCCCACTATTCCCCTTTCTCTCTCTCTCTTCTCTTCCTCTTCTCTTCTCTTCTCTCTAATTTCAATCTCTCTTCATTTTTGTACTTGGCTTTCTGGTTCATCACACTTTCTTTCTTTTTTTTTCTCCTCCCCTCTCTTTTCCTCTTTTCACTTCTCCTCTCTATATAGAGAAGTTGATAGAGGGCTTGAAGTCTCCAGAGCCTTCCTCCTCCTCCTCTTCCTCCCTGCTTATCCCTGACCTCCCGCTGAATGACCCCTTCAGTCCTGCAGATGCCAGCCATGGTAACCAGCCTCTCTCTCTCTCTCTCTCTCTCTCTCATATCAAAGTCTCGCTCCCCGTTGCCTCGGCTTCTGACTCGATTAAGCTTTGATCATCTTTGCCCCAGACCGATAGATGATGCTGATTAATCTGTCTGTCTCTCCGCTCCAGTCGTTCTCTCGCGCTCTCCATCACCCCAGCCTTAACTTCTACTGCAGCTACCAAACTTTCCTCTTTGTCCTCTTTTGTAAATTAAGAATATTTTCGAGCCCCCCACCCGACATTTCTACTGCATGACTGCATCCATATGTGATCTCCACGGCAAAAACCAGTCGCCGTCGTTAAACGAGGTTTCCGAAAAACTAGCTTATGTTATGCGGAGTAAAAATGTTGATTTTTTGTTTTAGTGTTTTGAAACAGTGGAAGGTCTATACTGTACTGTTGTGAATAACGGCAGAAAAAAACTGACCCCTTTCCATCCTAAAAACGTGCGGATTCTTGAGAGGTGAGGAATTAATTCCCAGAGAATGTAAAAAGTTTCTGTTTTGACCGCTTCTACTTCAATATTTAATGTAAATCCACCTCGCTGACTAGCGAAAGATATTCAATCCATCTTCATCTCCCGAGTTCAGTTAACCTAACGCAGGTAGGCTATCCGTGTGGCTGTGAATGCAGCGTAGGCTACCGTAAATGCAAACGAGTCAATCGTAAGCACTGTCGTGAGTGCTACGCTTATAGTCAACTTCGACGGCAGATTTCTCCGCTTCTCACTTGGCGTGACAGGAGCAACCACTTTGAATGTTGATATCTCAAATATGTCATTCCCACCATTCCATATAGGTATCGCTTGAAGCTGATTTACGCCTTCACGAAACATAACTTTTGGCGATAAATCCATCAAGCTTTTGCCGTGCAGAGTCACATTTAGGTCTAAACCTAAATCCCTACCAGGTGTTGGAATGAGAAGAGCGCCAGCCTTATGTCCTGCTTCACACCTCCACTTGTTCCCTCTCTCTTTTTTTTACTACAGCTGTGATGGATTCTCTCATTCCTGGTCTGAGCCTCTTTCATCACCGATGCTGGCCCACCCACTTGCAGGTAGGACTGTCTGCTGCAGTCGATGCTGTAGTTCATCATAAATATGGTTCAGATCGTTCACTTGTGTTAGATCAAGTGATGTTGATGGTGATCGTTTTCCTCTAAAGCATCAGTTTAGTGCGGAAGTGCGTTGCTGCCAAACCAGAATATACAGAATCGTCCTGTTATAAGACGAAAAACGTCAGAACCCCAAACATTTTTTCATTATCTGCTATGGAAACAAGAGAAGTCGGGTGTTGAAATTAACCGTACATCGGGAGCGCGTCATGATGCAGACATGGACGTTCGGCATGGCGCAGTATGAAGTCTAGAAAGCAGGAGAAGAGGAGAGTTTCAGCAGAGCTTGGTGTTTGTAAAGTACATTTTCTTTCTTCCTCTTTTTTGTATATCGATTCCAAATATTGATTATCGGCCACGTTGACTAGGAATAATCCTATCGATAAAACCAGTATCGGTCAGCCACTAGTTGTAACGTATTTTACCTATCGTTTATCATAAATGGTGTGTTTTCCAAAAGGTTATTATTCAACAAGGAAAATAACCATGGACTTGTAGTAAAGTTGATAAGCTTGTGCATTAGATGGCCTTGTGTGCCCACTGCATGTTTCGTGTCCTCGCCCTGTAATCACCGTCCACCATTTGCTGGAACGATGACAGCGCTTGGTTCTTCTCAGATTAATCACCGGAATTACACGGTCCGCGCTCTAATTTGAAGCACCGCCTTATCAGACATCAGACATTCCGGATCCCCTGGTGTGGCTTCAGACGTTTCTTCCTCCCCCCTAATATGTTCCTCTTCTCTTCTTTCTCACGCTGAATTCTGCCACCTGGCGTCCAGCCGGAGAAGTTGATGCGTCGAGAAACGTGGACATTAGATTGTAATGCTTTAGAAGATTAGATGTGTTTTGAGATCTGCTTTGAAAGCTTTAAAAAGAGCCTCATTCTATAAAATCTTTTTTTCTTTTTTAAATTTGTTCTTAAAAAGAAGATCCTAAAAAGTTCTTAAACTGACAAATAGTTTGTGAAGTTTGAGGAGTGAGACAAATGGTGGTTTAGCAAAAATGCGAGTTGATGGAAGACGCAGAGGAGAAGAAAAAGGCTGTGAGATGGAGGGATCGATGCAGGAAGGGGACTTCACGGAAGAAAATTTTGCACAGAAAAACGTCGATTAAAAAGCCAGAAGAGTCAGATGCTAGTTGTTCTTAATTAGTGCAGATTAACGCTGCAAAAAAGGGCTTGAGAAATTGGAAGGTGAAGTTGACGGATAACGGCTAAATGTAGTTATAAAGACGATACACTACTGAACTCCAAACGAAAAAGTTGTCAAATGGAGATTCTGCTGAAAGAAGAAATGTGATGCTTAGTATTTGGGCATGTTTTGTAAAATAATTATGAACAACGATGAAGTTTAAATTTGAATAATATCATTTAGGGATGCACGATATGAGAATTATCAGCCGATGGCGATATCCGATGTTTTTGGTGCGTACATCTGCCGATGCCGTTGAATGAGGAAAGGCTGCTTACCTTTCCGACAGACATTACAGCCTCCTGCTCACACGACGCCTGAACTAGGCGCTTTTTCTGGCGCTCGCGGGCAATTAGGTGAGCTGCCGTGACGAACGTCAATCGCTTTTTTCTACTCATAGAGTGAACTGTGCCGCTCACATCGGCGCCAGCACCGGCGTTCGTCAAGGCGTTGCTCGGGTGGCGTCAACAAACGCTTGTACGTAAACGCTTTTTACATCACGCATTCGGCGAATGCGGAAAACGATTCGCTAACGAAGGCTATTATGACGCCAGTGAACGCCAATCAACGCAGCTACAAAGCGCAGCAAAAACGCGAGATGATGCTCAGAGGCTGCCGTTAACGTCCGTGTGGACGAGGCCTAAATGCTTCAGAAACTATCGGCTGAAAATATCGGGCAAATCTAAGCAGTGATCTGATGTTGATGACCTTAAAAAAGCAACTATCTGCCGGTTCCCATACGATTCCGATTTCATCGTGCAACCCTAGTGTCATTTAAACTGGACAACTGAAGAAAACGTGGGTGAATGTGAGAATCATGGTGAAAACGGTTGGGAAATGAGACCCAGTGTGTTTGTTTTTGCGGAAAGGGTTTAACTGAATTTCTTATAAAAACACTCTCTCACACGTCTACACCTGAGCTAACATCTCTCTTGTGCTCTCTTTCATTTTTCCCTCTCATCCCCTCGTTCCTCCCTTTTCCTCCTCACGTGTTCCATCATCACCGTTTTCTTTTCAAATCCATTATCCCGCTTCTTTGGTTTGGTTTTCGTGATGCACGACCTTTCTCCGCCTCTCCTCACAACCATCCGCTCTGGCCATTTATCTTTCTCCTCCCTCATCCCTTCGCTTCCTTCCGATCCTCCAGACTCTCTGGGTGGAGACTCCTTGCTCGGTGGTCCCATGCTCTCTCACCCTTCCTGTGGGGCTCAGATGCTGGCTTCCCCCCTGTCCTCCAGCCCTGCTCCTCCTCCTCCACCTCCTTCTCTGACCAGTTCAGTTCCACTGCTAAGCAACGACAGAACCCGCCCGGGTAAGACACACGCACGCTCCGGGTCGCCTCGGGCTCTGAAATTCCAGGATGGTTCCCCTACGTTCGCTAAATGCTAATCTTGAGACTTCAAATTGAAGACAATGGGATTTATTTTCCAACTTCTTCAAGACGTTTCACCTCTCATCCGAAAGGCTTCTTTAAAAACCAAAAAACTGGACGTTTGGGTGAGAGGTGGAACGTCTTGACGCTGTTTGAAACAAAGTCCAGTTGCCTAGTCTAGTTTGACCGTTTTCAACCCTCACATTTAGACTTCTTTGCCTTATTCTTGTTTCGCTTCTCTGCTGGCTTTCTAATTCTCTCGTTCTCTTTCCCTCCCACCTCTCTCATCTCCACCTTTTTGGACTCTTCTACCTTCCTAACCTACTCTTCTCTCCTGCAACCCCCCTCGCCCCCGTCCCCAGCCCTGGACTCGGCTCCGATAAGAGCCTCGACAACCAGTTCGACCCTATTCCAGTACTAATCTCCAAAACCCCTAACCAAGGTAAGGGAGAGGCCAGAAAGAACATTTAGGACAGACCAAGGAATAAACCAATTCCAAACCCGAGCTTAATTAGGATCCCAGTCCTGTGTTTAAAGGAACAATCAGTAATTTTCTTTCCACTAAGCCCGGCTTTGACTTTTTTTTTTTAGTGTATACTGACACCTAGTGATGGTTCTTTCTCTTCTGCAAACCTTATAACAGTCGTCCACAATTATCTTTCCCCGAGGCCCAAATTATGTAAAGCGAGTCAGGCTGAGCCCCCACCCGACCCCGGCCACTGGCTCCTAAACCCTAAATATTTAGGAGTCAAGTGCTTTTTTTCCCCATCACATGCCAAAATGAAATGAAGGAACAATAATTACTTTTATTTATTTACTGCCCACTTCACACTTCTTTCTACTCCTATCTGAGCTTATTTCAATTTTCCATTATTGTCTTCGTAACTGACTTATAGATAACAGAAGAATAAATTGCATATAAATTTGAAGATATTAATGATTTATATTATTATTAATAAATTATATTATTTAATCCCTGAGTCTCGATCACGATCGCAAAAAAAGATCATGCTGGAAACTCTCTACGTGAAGAAATATTTGCCAGAATTCCATACTACTATGCTAACTGCGGCAGACCGTGATATCATATGGGAAGCTTAGACTCAAGAGATTACGTAGGATATGTGACCTGATCTGGCAAATGAGTCACAGTGACCCAAAATTCAAAATTGAGGTTTTGGTATCATTGAAAGATGAGAAAATAAGATTGAAAATGATTTCTTTGTCATATTGTCAAGTTACAATCGCTTGAATGATGGTATCGCGAGCAATCATTTTCCAACTGAAAAACCGAGAAAATCGCATTTAAAGTTTTTCGTCAGTTTTTTGTTGATATCTTTAACAATCCATAGCATCCAAAGAGATGCACCCAGTATTCAACGACAAAATTTTACTACAGGCATTTAGATACTTAGGAAAATATATTAAATCAGACTGAAGCTTCAGTTATTTCAAAATATTTATCAAATACTTATCAAATAAAGCGAAAACAGCATTTATTTTGGACATTCTTTTGTAAGATTTGAGAGCTGCAACTCAACTTAAATAGCCATTTAAGTACATTTTCACAATTATTTCCGTGATGAAACTTTGGGAGATTAATTTTGAAGACCTTTTCTTTCGTATAAGACCAAAAAAGAAAAATCGATATTTTTGATCATAATCGGCCCGTATCTAAATAAATAGAACGCCGACTTCCGACTCATTACGGCAGATCGGGTCACATATGTTTTGGGGGGTTTTGGCGAACGTGTTTTTTTTGTTTCTTCATGTTCTGCTGTGTTGCATCTTCCTTTATTCTGACCCAGTAACATGTTTGCTCAGTAATCTCACATGTGTTACCTTTATAATGATACCAAAAGCATAAAAATAGACATTGTGGTTGCTGAGATATACACATTTTTGAGTAAAAATCTGTCTCAGGGCTTAAAGGGTTAAATAATATTAACTGTAGACATAACTACTAGAAATAGTTAGTAACAGTTTTTATTTTATTATATAAAATCAGCTGCTTTTGGCTTTTCTGGAACAGAACTACGTTTTTGCGCATGATGGCGTTCCATACGAGAGTCGCGAGCGCTAGCGCAGGTTTACATCGCGAATGATGTAATTAATGCGTTTTTATGCAATTACTTCACTTTTTGCGAATGGAATTACAGAGTAATGACTGTAATGTTCGGTAAGTTCAAACTCTGTTATCACAACTGTTATCGTTAAGAGTTCACTTCCTCTTAATGACTAGCGGAGATGTCAACCCACTGACGTGGAGATCGCTAATCACCGATGGCCATAGGGAGCGCACATGTTTGTTACCAATGTGAGGTGAAGGACCAGATAACTCGCTTGCTTGGGCCAGATCTCGCCATTTAGGGACCACGGCGATGATGAATTCATTTCTACTTTTAATTTCTGATCGTTTCAATGTTCTACTCGTTTTCTCAAGCTGAAAAATTACTGATTGTTTCTTTATTATTTTACCCGTGACAAAAAGAGGCGCACGCTAGTTGTCTGATTTTTCCTACTGAAATATTTTAATTTCATTTTAACTTCTTCATACTGCTTCATATTAATGCGCAATCTTGCCGTTTTCCTCTTAACTTTTTCTTGCTTGTTTATTGACTTTTTTTCCCGTGCGGTTTCATGCTTGCGATTAACTTTCATTTTCTCCCTTTTCTTTACGTTCATCTGATTTTCCTCTTTTCATCTCACATCCTGTTTTCTTTCCCATGCTTTTCTTCTCCTTTGCTTCATCTATCAATCCTCTCTTTGCTTAACCTCCATCTGTCACACTTCTCTCACTTTTCACTTTCCCTTTCTGCTGTCCATTTCTCTCTCTCTTTCTCTCTCTCTGTCTCTCTGTCTCCTTCCTCTTTTCGGCATGTTCTAGGTGGTAGCAACAGTGGCAGCTCAGAGTCCAGTCTGAACAATCTGGCCTGCTCCCTTCTTCTGGTGGACCAGCTCATCGACTTATAAAGGAGAGACAGAAAGAGGGAGGGAGGGAGGGAGGGAGGGAGGAAATAAAGGTGGAAGGGCAAGAAGACGAAAAGGAGAGGGAGAAAAAAAAAACTTGCAGGGGAGATGTGCAATTCTTAAACATTGTTAATAATAAATGTGGAAAGCGTTACTCCATCCCAACATGTCCTGCTGTAGATGATCCTTTACGTTGATTTGAAACCCTCCCTCTCTCATGTCTGTCTGTCATTCCTGTTTTTTCGTTCTTCTTTTGTTGCTTCATGCCATTTTCATGCAACCCTCGTACCTTTGAGTTCCTCACCCAGCAGTGCTGCAGGTGTGTTCCACAGAGCGGTGCTGTGTTCCAAATGGTTTCCAGTAGGGTACTTTTTGCTCGACGTATTAGTGCTTTCCATAAGCAGTGCTCTATAGAGCAGCAGATTATTCCAAAATTTCTCCCATATGTTGCAGACCTCTGAGGGTGTCGAATAGAGCAGTTTTGCCCTCCGGCTTTGTGTCCCCCTGGAGTGAAGCAGAGTTCCAGATTTGTCCCATAAGAACGCTACGCTGTATTCCATACGGAAGTGCAGTTCCCCTAAATGTTTCCCCCAGAGCGGCTCAGTGCTCCATAGAGAGCTGCACTGCTCTGTAGAACACACCTGGAGCATTCCACGGCTGCTCTGTGGATGCATTTGGAAATTGCCATTCCTCCAACAACAATGCTCCAAATGTGTGGAGAGAAATCCCGACGCGCCGCGTAAAGATTTCTGAATAGAGCGGCACAGTGCTGCAAACGCATCCTGTCGAGCGGCACAGCACTCTAGATGTGTCTAACACAGCCGTGCAGTGCTCCAGATGTGTCCCGTAGAGCGACACTGCGCTGCAACCACGTTCCACAGAGCGGCACACTGCTCTTTTTGTGTCCCATAGAGCGGCGTGGTGCTCCAGTGGTGTCTCATAGAGCAGTACGATGCACCACATGTGTCTCATGGAGCCATGCAGTTCTCCAGATGTGTCCCATAGAGTGATGTAGAGCTCTAAACACATTCCGTAGAGAGGCGTACTGCTTCAGACGTGTTCATAGAGCAGAGAAGTGCCCCTAGAGCAGTGCACTGCCCCTGTTGGGCTCCATAGAGTAATGCACCGTTCTATTTGGGCCCCACATAGCGGTGCAGCACTAGAGTTCGGCTCCATAGAGCAGTTCGGAACTCTGATTGCACACCGTAAACGGGTTAAGGCTCCAGGTGCCACTCCATAGAGCAGTTCAAAGCTCCGGTTGAGCCGTTTAGTGCTCCAGCTCTGTTTTAGGGAGACAAACTGCAACATTTGAGCTCAGTAGAGCAACACGGTGTTCCTCAAACATGTTCCACAGAGCAGCACAGTGACCCAAATGTGTCTAACTAAACCTGACCTGTAAGAAACGTGATTCTGTAAGACGCTAAACCAAACCTTTCCAAAGACTCATGCCAACCTTCTCCTTGTTATTGCTCGGTTCGTAGTGGATTTGCTCAGCACATTTCCATCCTGCTCCAGGCCGAGTGAGCACATGAGCTGCAGTTTACAGGGAATCCCAACTGCACCAGACGTCACATATCTCGTTTAACGCGGGTTTGATGCCGCCGACGGGGGCTCACGCTCATGCCTGCTGTTCTTAGATTGACCTTAGACACGGCCAGTAGACTTTTGGCCACGCGTAACGCCAAGCCCTGCATGTGCAATATGGATTACGGACATATCAGCAGTATTGTAGTGTAATATTTTGTCAAACGATGCTTAGAAGCTGCTGTATATACGTATAAACGCTTGTACAATTAAGATCCGAACCAACCAACTTAGCTTTATCGTCATTCTCAGGTCAGTTTTGGGTGTGTTGTGTTCTCGCCTCCACCACTGTTTATATCCATTTGTTTTTGATTGGAACTGGGTTTGACCTCCTTTTATTCACTCATTCATCCATACATCAGTTAACTCATTCATTGCTTCATCCATTCGTCCCCCACCGCTTCTGTTGCTCCCGTGTGTTTTTCAATATGACCCTCGGCTTTCAGCCAGACCAAAAGTTAGAACGTTGATTATTGATCAGAACCAGTGCAAAGTGTCACGTCGCATTTCCATTAAATGTAGCTGTTCCTTGTGCCGTAGATGAACATATGAAGTGACCATCTATATGAAGTCAGTGTGTTTTGGTGACGTCTTGATTTCTACTTCTGTTTTGGTTTTTCTGACCTTTTTTTCTCTTTCATTCTCTGCCTCTCCGTGTGTCAATATATTGCAAGAAATGACCATTTTAACCGCTTTCTTCGTGCTATGTCGTGGACCAATTCAAAGCTACTTATCAGACCGTTTTGTGACGTCTGATCATGAGTTCCTCAAAGCAAAGTGGAGCGTTGTGTGTCGAGTGAAGACAAAAGAAGCTTTAACTGTGAATACGTTGTGCTCCTGCTTATGCCATTCATTGTCTTGCTTCTACAAGAGGCAGAGAGAGAGAGGAAAAGATTGTCAGACGTTTCTTTCTCTTTCTTGTACCGGGCTTATGATGGAATTGAACTTCCTGAGGTCAGCGCCCCGTTCTCACCAGTCTTCAACCTGTTTGCTGATACACGAATTCGTTCCTCTGTCAGCGGGTGTTAAAGCGGGTTTTTGAGAAGCGTCTCTCCGTAGCGAATTGGGGTTAAGGGTTTTGCTCAGGGGAGTAACTCCACCACCACCACCACCTCCACCTCCACATATCACATATCAAAATCCGAATATCAAATGATTTTGGTTTCAAATCCTCTTACTTCAGTGCAAATGCAGTAAATCGTCTACAATTATGTTGATATCGTAAACGAGCCTTGTATATAATCGTCCGATGCTCACCCTTTTCCTTTTCTCTCCCGGTCTGCAGTATTGTTCCATGTTTGCGGATTTCAGTGTTTGCTAACCTATGCAATTCCACCAGTAGTGTTTGGTATTACTCGTAGACATAACACACAGTGGCGTGACCAAGTAGTCCAGCTTTTTGCCGACAGTCCGACCCTCTTTCTTTTGTGTGTTGCAGTGTGTAGAAATAAAAATAAAAAAAAAACACAAGGGTGACACGATATCAGAACGCAGCTGTTCAGTACTTAACCCCCAAAAACCCGTTAAAAGGGGAGTACAAACTATCGGGCAGTTTCGTCTATTTTTATGAGATGATGAATAAATGAATTTCCAGTGGGATGGTGTACAATAAACGTGTACATGTGAACATGATTTGAGAGTGTGTCTCCAGTTTGTGCCTTGTATAGTCTGTGTCGAGGCTTTAGCCTGACCTTCTTTTCTTTTTATTCTTTTAAATGTTAAATTATGGCAATATTTTTCAAGTGCTAAACTAGAGGTCGACCGATATTGGTTTTTCAGGGCCGATATTGATACCGATTATTGCTAGCTAGTTAACGGGGACAGATTTGGAACCAATATGCAAAAAAAAAACATGAAAATGTCAAAATTTCGAATTTTACAAACACCAAGCTTAGCTCTTCTCCTTCTCGGAGCTTAACGCTGCTCTCGTGTGTGAGTGACAACAAGGCCTCGGGGCTTCAGTGTTGATTGGCTACTACTGGTGCGACATATAGCCAGTCAGAGACTGCTGTGGGCGGGACATTAAATGAAGCAGCGACTCGAGAGCAAACGGCACAGAAAAAAGAACCGGCGGTGAAGCCACAGTAGCGCATCTTGCAATGACTTAATATCAGTGAAAATTGAACACCAATACCGATAATCAGCAAAATGCCTAATATTGGCCCCCGATAATCGGCCCGATCAGTAATCGGTCGACCCCTAATCTGAACAAATTCACGACGGTCAGACAACAGGTTTATGCTAAACACAAGTGTCTTTGGCAAGTTTGTGTATCATTAGTTTACACTGACTATTACCTCTGATTACATCTCTTAATTATGTTCCTCTTTGCCCTCTTGTGGAATAAGCTATCGCAGCAGTGTTATGCCACCAGAAAGTTATGAATGTGGTATAACTGCGTAAAAATGTTCACTACTGCGCCATTTACCACAGTTTTCTATTAGTTTTTCACCAAAACTGTTGGAACTTATTTGAGAAATGCTGATTACATTATCGTGTATGTTTGTAGTGCTGTATTTCTGGTATAGTAAAAACATAGACAACTGTAGTAATATGATTTTTCTCAGCTATTGCTATATACTGTATGTTGGTGTAGTTTTGCTATAGTTTCCATATAGTCAAATTTTCTCCTGCTCATGTCATTACACCAACCCAAAACGTCACACTGCAACCATCACTCTGCCTCTCAAAAATAGACTTAGTTAGGCTCCTGCTAAAAAGCATAGACCAGCATTCATTTAAAAATGGTTTTTGATGGTCATTTGACAGACCCTCCAGGCTTTCGCGATGTCGCGATCGCAATTATTAACGCAAATTCAGCCAATCCCTGTGAATTCATTACGATTGTGCAGTCCGCTATTTTTGACCAATCATTGTTATTTCCCGCAAAACTTTGAGCCACACGTCAGCAAACTTGTTACGTTTAGAAGACGCCGAAAACGTAAAAACACCTCACATTTACCTTCAGAAATAACTAAATGTTAATAAAAATGTGTTTTTTCCCCTTCATGTGAATTCAATGGTAAAGAATCATTACAAAGAGGGACAAAATCTTTATTAACTTTATTGCAACGAAACGTCTAAAAACACTGCAACTTTCATCGCAATGTTTTTGAAAAGCTGCCACAAAATCGGACATTTTAGGCCACAACAATCTCAAAAAAGCGAAATCCTGGAGGGACTGTTTGCTGGCTTTTGCCAGTTTGCTGCCAGTGAAGACAGTCACTGGAATTGGCACCAAACCAAAATGTAAGACTTAAAAATGAGGTTTAAGCCAATGCCTGTTTACATAATTAGTGGAGGTTCCAAATTGAGGGTTTAGAATAGAGCTTGAGGACGCTGCTATGGTAACACGTTCCCACTTGCGCTACACATTTTCCACGATCCAAAGGTAAGAGTTGCTTCGTCTTCATTTCTGTATCCTGCACCTGACATCATCTGTATTGTGTTCCTTGTTTCCATTGGTTTTATTGCCCAAAATGTCTTCTACGTGTATTTTAGTATCTAACGCTGATCTGTATTCCTATATTTAAGTACTAAGTACCCTTTCTCGCAGCTTGCTTTTTGACAAGTTGTGGAAACAAGGCTGTAGTGTGTCTGTGGTGGTGTTTTCTTGTGGGTTGGTGTGTAGTCGGGTTGATGTTGGGTGTTGGTCAGTAGCTTTGTGGATTACTGCTTGTGATTGTGTCGTGTTTGTGTTTTTTAGTAGTCGAGTGGTGGCGTTAGCTGCTCTGTGATGGTCACACAAAGTTACGTTGAGAAGCCACTTTATCAGGAACATCAACTTGAAAATCGTGTGTTTAGAAACACACTGACCACTTCATGGCTGACCTCATAGTGTCTCCCTCGAACAAACTGGGGGTAAGGGTCTTTCTCAGAGGCTCAATATTGATATTTTTAGAGGTCGGATAAAGCCCAAATTCAAACAAAAACCTCTTTGTCCGTGGACAAGTCCCTCCAGGATTCACACGTTTCCTGCATCTTGAAAATTTAACAAGGAAGTGAGTTTGCTGACGTGTGGCTCAACGTCTTTACGGGAAACGACAATGATTGATCAAAAAATTTCAGGAAAAGTTGCATTAATCGGTCAAATTTGCACGGTAGTAATGAATTTGCAGGGATTGGCTGAATTTTGCGTCTGAATTTCCAATGGAAATGTACGCATGGCAACCAAAAATATGGTGGAAGTGTCAGATAGAGCCAAAATCTATCAAGTATTGTTCCACTAGGCAGACAGTCCAGTTGCTCGAGTCCCAGTCTGAAGCAGATTAGGGTTACGGGCCTTGCTCCAGAGCCCAATGGTGGTTTTAGACTCTTCTGGGGTTGGACACCCAAATCTTTTGGTCACCAACACCAACAGGGTGTCCATCTCTTTACCACTCAACCACTGCACGTCAACCGCCCAAGAAGTGACATGCTAGTGTGTGTTGTGCACAAGGTGTTCCAAGAGTGGTGTTCCTAATAAAGTGACCAGTGAGAGCAAACACAGTGAGTCAAAAAAGAGGGACCTCTGTACCTTTGCTGACATCTTTGGCAAATGTTAGGAAATTTCGGCACGAGTTTAGGCGCAAAGTCGCAATTTTCTATCGTGTTGTCATTGATGCTTTGCTCGAGACAATTTTATACAATTTTTGGATTTTGCAAGATGTTGTAGCTGCATGTTTATGGTGGGAAGTATAAAAATGTCCATAATACATTTGCCAAATTTTTGGACGAAGGTACGGAGATCCCTTTTTTGGCTCACCGTGTATATTCCTGTTTCCATGTGGCATCACAGTTGAGGGTTTATTTTCTAATGTTTTGGGAAGTTAAGAATGGGACAAACAAGGTTGGTCATGCAGCTGAATCTACCGTAGACCACATGCAGTCCTCTAACTTTAGGGCTTTCCCTGATACCACTCTTCCCATTCTTCTGTTCTGCAGAGTCGAAGGCGAAACAGAACAGCTATGGCGTCCTCCACAAAGAAGAATCCGAGAATCCAGCCGAGGGCTTCTTGCATTCCAGCGATGAAGAGGAGGCAAGCGAAGGTCGGGACAAGGATGAGGAGAGCTCCAGGCTGAGCGGTGACGAAGCTTCCGGCCACGACTGCAGCGGCTCCAGACCTCTGTTGCAGGACTCTGACGAAGAAGAAGAAGATCAGGAATCCACGGCCACCGGCCACCTGCACTCCCAGAACCCTTTGCTGCAAGACCCCGGACAGTTTGTCCATTCGGAGCCCAACCACGACCACGTCTTCGCCCGAGCACCTTTCCAGATTGTGTCGGGAGCAGGAGACGACGTGGACGTGTTCGCCAATGCTCCGTTTCCTCGACCGCAGGCTCCACCTCAGCAACCGGACGTCTTCCTTCAGGCCCCTTTTGGAAGGCGAATGGAAACCCGGGGCACCGTGTTCACCCATCCGATCGCCCAGTCCGGGTTCGTCCAGCGCCCCCCTTACATGGTGCCTCCTCACCCTGGAAGCCACGACCACAGCGTCTTGAGTCAGGTGTCCACCCAGCCCTTTCGGCCGCAGGCTTTAGCGAAATACTCGCGACATTACGAGGGGCCTCCAGCCTCGGATCGCGAAGGGGCCCGAGTCGGGGCGACGAGCTGCACGCCTGACTTAAATGCTGTCGATCCCTTTATTTCTGCACCTTTCCGTTTTAAAGGGCCTCAGGAGAAGCACTGATTGTCGCCCCCACACTTTCCCAGCACTACACTTGAAACAAAATAGGCAACACCAATCTCCCCGAGAGCTCTGCCCGAAACCGTGCGAGATTCCACCCGACGTTTCCTTGCCTTGTTCGGCTTGCGTTTGCAGAGCATCTTGGGTAAATGCTGAGAACTTTGAAAATAGGTACTAATATAATAAAGAAATATTATGCAAGAAACGTTAGCATGTACTGTACCTGCCTTGCCTTGCCGAGTGGACACTCCCTGAGGTTTTTATTTATCTACAACCTGTGGCGTTCATGATGTTGACAAATCGTGATTGTATTATCTCCTCTCCGCCTACCTCAGTTCCTGTGCTGAGAGAGCTGGTTTTTGAGGCCTATTATATGTCGTTATTATTATTTTTATGCATAACTGCTTGGGGTCTGACTGACCGACCTGGCAGTTTGACAACCTACTGACTAAAGCTGTCACCTGATCATGTGAACCTGGTAAAACACATCCATGGACACTTTTGAATAAGTTGAGTTTCCTTGATTTACACTACAGCAAAAAAAGTCTTACTTAGTTTTTGTTAATACACATTTTGCACAAGTTGCCAGATCTTTTTAACGTCTCCTGAAGCTTTGTAAAATGTGATCACGACTCCATCACACCTACGAAACCTGGCAACCTGGTCACCAAACTGCACTTCTGGTTTAATTTATTAATATTCTCACTATTCTAGTTTATTGAACATTCATATTTTTAACTCCCAGCTCCCTTTGTATCACCTATTTACTAGTAACTAATTACTACTGTGACCATGAACGGAGATCTCTCTACTTCTTTAGCACATTAACCACCTGCTTTCACCTACAGTACCTGCAATAAAAGCACCAAAGTGAAATGACTTTTTAAAAAAAGAATGTCCGCTGTTCAAACCCTGTTTCCTTCATATGCTGGATCGAATTGCACAGAAAGTAACCTTGCAGATGTGATGAAGATCACGATGAAATCAAAGTCAATATTACGGTATTGTACCTAATTAATTATTGTGTATTTTTATGATCAAGAAGGATTAAGTGCACAAAATTTGCTGATGTGATTACATTTGCTGTTCTCTAGTAATTACGTGTGAGATTATGGTCAACAAAATGCTCAGCAGGAAGTGTGACCTTCATCTTCGCCATGGCATTATACCATTCTCTTTCGTTTGTATACCTTCAATGCAGTTACCTCACGTTTATTTCACCGCACAGTTGTGCTTCTTACTTCCCGCACTCACGACTCTGTCCAAGACAGTAAGAATGTTGAGGTAATTTTTTGTGTCCAGGGATAGAATCTGTCTCTCAGACTGATGGTAAGATTTATCTGGTGTTCGTATGAAATGAGGTATTTGGTGTCCGTTTCATGTTTGATTTACTTTGGAAAAGTGCGAGTGGGTGTGTGATTTGTGCATGTTTTGTGTTTAAGATCTATGCAGACTCCCAGGAAGAGTCTAGTGACCAAGTGTAAACACACTGACATGAAGTACTTGAGCAACTCAAGAAACTTGCTGGTGTGGACGACTATGTTGCTTCCAATAAAAGAAAAGTGCTGAAGAATAACGATGTATTCATTCTTTTATTCATTCTCCCAGAACTTACAATTCATAATTAAAGGGACTGTCTCGCTGGAGCAACTTGGGGTTAAGCGGCTTGTTCAGGAGCTTGTGGTAGGTTGGGTACAGATAGATATGAAATTATGAAAACCAAAGTTTTTATTGATCGAATATGTGGTCATACAAGTTCAACATGTAGTGAAATGTACCCTTAGTGTTACGTAGACTGAGCAGCTAAAATAGCGTCTACCACTAGACCTCCATCGTCCATAATTGTATGTAACACCATGAACTACACAGCTATTATTAATATTTTATTAGATTTATTAATAATTATCAGCAAGTAGAATTTTCGCAGGACTGGGCAAATTTTTCCCATCCAACTTTCTAAGAAACTTTTTTAAAGTTTGTTATTTATTTTGTGAATCAGAATGTTGTATTTTTACAAGCTATTAGACCATAACCTGTTTTCATGACAGATGATGGACAACACTTAGTTGCTGGGTTTTATGCATTATCGTTGAAGTATTTGAATGTGTGCCTGTATGCAGTAGAACACTAAAGGGAAAGTGTTCTTGGACATCCTGCTTTCCAAATACTTTAGGAACTTGATATAGATAAAGAGCATGATAAGAGCACTAACAGCCTGTAATGATAGTTCCTGGAGCAGTCTAGCGAAGTGATCAACGTGCAATATAGTCAGATAAATCAAACATCATGCTTCAGCTGTTTTACTGCTTGATACAAAAGAAAAATTCACCAGTTCTAATTGTCCATGACTGATCTGCAAGAAAGGGAATTTAGTTTTTGAGTTAAAGGAAAGCCATTTTCCCCAGCTTATTTTTTTTCTATGCAGATGCGCTACCCTGAAAAAGTGCCCCAGTATAAACATTATGAAACAATATGCTGCAATTCTTAATATCGCAATAGATATCACAGAAAAAGATATTTTGCAATACCAACTTTACTCCCAATATTGTGCATCTATAATAAATTATAAATATGACTACATAAACTGTAATCAATTAATTTTGGAGGATTATTTACAATGCTTGTAGGGACATTTTTAAATATATTTCTTATCTTGTTACATTTAGCATTTTCACTGCTTTCTCTAAATGTATTAAACCTTAATTTAAATTCACTTGAGATCTTATAAATGTACTCGTCTCTGTGTTTAATTTGTGGGGATATTTTTCCTACATATTTCTACAGTAATAAAAATATATAGGATATTTTCCTGTGTATTTTCCTTACTTTATTATTGGCTTTTTCTGAAATTCTTAAAGTTTGTTTAACGTTTTTAAATGTGTATGTGCATATTCTTAAGTAGTGAAGCAGCTTTTACGTTTTATTATGTTGTGCTTGCGTGTGATATGCAAGGAATCTTGAAACCTGAGCCAGTAACGCCAGCCAGGCTGAATTATTCTGACTAAACTAGCTCAGGTCCGGCTGTGACGTCCGAAAAATCGTCGTTAATTGTAATAAAATTTTTATTAAATAAACACTCTTTTACGGATGACGCCTCGGGTGACGAACGTCACAACACGCGCATCATTATTGCCACGTATAAACTGCCGCCGCAGACAGGTAGCGGAAGAAGCGGCACCCGATTCGACCAATCAACGGCGAGTACGACGGCGCGGCCTGAATTTTCGACCAATAGTATTTGCGGGAGGGCGGGGCCGAGTCACGTTTTAATTTGCTCGGACACGGAACTACACAGTAGTTTGACGCGGTGCCGAAACCATGTGCGGTGAGTAGGAAATTAAACCTGTATTTTTAATATTTCCGTGACGCACATAACAGCAGTCTGTATTAGAGGTTAAGCTCACATTAATTCGTCAATTTTATTATGACGAAGAACGTGTTAAAATTATGGCGTGGGTTTGCGTCTTAGCACGGTTAGCTTCGCGGCTAGCGCTACAGTCGAAGCCTCACTTATGTCATTAACTGGAATTGTCTGTGTGTGAGTAAAAAAAAAAGTGACATTACACACAGGCTTGGGCGTTACTAACACGTCAGCTGACGTGGTTTAATCTCTTAGTCTGGTTTAAAAACCTGAATAAAGAGCATCTTTATTCCTACAGCGTTACTCCTCTTGACAGAAACAGCGCCGCTCTATTACTAAGCATTTATGCTACATGTTCCCGTTTAATTCTGTTAGTGTTTAGCCACAGTAGCCGCTTGGTGTTGAAGCGGGAAATGTTGGTGGCTTTTGGCTCTAATGTTACTTAATGAGAGTGTATATGACATGGGTTAAAGCGTTGATGAGTCTGTAAGGTGTGTGTGTGTGTGTTTGTGTTTGAGAGAGAGTGAGTGAGGTTAAAGCACTAAGGAGCCTGGAATATGTGTGTGGTAGATTAAAGTATGAATAAGTTGAGAGAGGGATATGTGTTAATGAGGTTTAAAGCACTGATGAGTCTGAAAAGTGTGTATAAGAGAGAGAGAGGGATCAAAGCATTGAGAAGTCTGTGTGAGAGTTTGTGATGTTAAAGCACTGACGAGGTGTGTATGTGTGTGTTTTGAGACAAAGATATGGTTAAAACCATCTGTCCGTGTGTGAGATGAGTGTCAAAAGACGACGAGAGGGACGGCTGTGAGTTTTGAGATTGAGGTTTAAAGCTGTGATGAGACTGAAAAATGTGAGTGGTTAAAAGTGTGAGTTTTGTGTGTGTTTGGACGACCAGACCCAACCTGACCTTGATGAACGTTATAGTTTTGTCTAATGCAGCGTTCCATCCACACAATCTGTACAACTGATTCTAACAGTCCAAGTAGTGTGTAGGTCACAAGCATTCCTCTGATGGATGACCTGCTTCTGTTTAATCAGCTCGACTCAATATTCTGCACCTGATGATCTGTAGATTCTGCTTCACACCATCTCTTAGTAGTTAATACCGGTGTCACGTCCCATCTCTCATTCACCTCCTAATGGCTGTCTGTCCTTACAAAGCCAAGCCTTGTGTAGCTTGCTCACTCACGTATTCTGCAGCTGGACTCAATGACGCTTCTGTTTGAGTTGCGCACACACACGTTTTCTGTTGAACATCCCGGGGGTCTGCTGTTATTTGCTTACAGATGCAGTAACTGAAATAAACTGAGCAATAGCTGGTAGTGAGTTATAGTCAATGACTGCATCTCTTTCTCTTACTCACTCTCTTCACTCTCACTAATTACTTCTTTGATTGAGCCGCTTCTAAGCTCATGGTAGAGCATCTTTGATTAATCTGTGTTGCAGTTCAGATCCTTGCTGAAGAACTTTCCCTCAGAACAGATCAAGTGCTTAAAAGATTCTGGTGTGACTAATAATTAATAATAAACGGTGTGAATTTTTCACATAAGCCACATAAAGAGAATTCAAGATGGTATTATAAAACATGATGTTAATTTACTCATCAATCCATCAAAACAAGGCTGAGAGTTGGCACCTGACTACGTGAGCTGGTTAGACGAGTGTTTAAGTTTCTTTTAACTTTTTGTAAGCAAATATTTTTGAACCGTTTATCAGAATTAAACTGGCGCACCACCTTGAGTACTGAACTAACATCCTGTTCAAACTTTGGGGCTTTTACACAAAGGATCTAATCCACTGAAATAAGCATAATGTGAAATGAAAATGGTCACCACATTTCATGGTCATTTTATCGCAAACTGAAAGTTGGTCACCTTTATTCAATCTGTCCACTTTTCCTGCTCTGTAATGTAAGGCAGAATCTATTTCTGCTTATGTGTATTATGGCAAACTCCCATTCTATAAGGTAGGGAACATATTTAGATTTGTAGTCCTACAGGAGAAAAGGGTAGTAAGCATCCTAATCAGGGATTTATCAGGTTTCTGTCTAAACCACACAGAATCTGAATTTAGCACCAGATTTTCTAGATAGAGCAGTCCACCCATGGCCACCCATGGCCATACGTGGTGTTAAACCGGTCCCCATCTGGTTTCCCTCTCCAGCTGCCTCAGGGGCAGAAACCTCTCTCATTATCTGTTTTTGTTGTTGTTAGGTTTTAGTCTCTAAGGATAAGGACAGCTGGAGAGTCGGCTTCCCAAATTGGACGCAGGTTCACAGTGCAATTTAGATAATGGTGTAAGACTGACAAAACAAGAAACTACATTTTCACCACATAACGTAGTTTAAGGATATTGTGATGTGATGTTTCTCCTCAGTAAAATGAAATCAACAAGTTCATTTCCATAGAAAGGAAAAAATAATAAAAGATTTTTGAGTGGAGCCACTTAAATCAGAGCAAATGATTATCTAGCAGACAGTTTTCTTTGTGTAGCTTGTTCATGGGAAATAGGAACCCAGGCGAGTTTTCCTGGACTAATGCCTTCTTATCTGCACTTAGTTTTCAGACTTAATAAACTGGATTTGGGAAATATCTCTAAAGCCATACCCATATCACTGTGTGATTCAACATGCCTTAATTGATATTTTTAAGCTGACTGTATTAGATGGAGGAAGTATTTTGGCTGAGGATGTGTTGTCCGCACGTCACACCCTGATAGAGATGTTCAGGGACTGCCTGTTCTGCCGGTTTTCCAGGTCAAGGAGGTTTGCTTTCTTTGTTGGCTGGAAAAACTTACTTTGTCCAAGGAAAATAATCCCTCGATCATTCTCCTCATTTGCCAGAGGTGTGCTCATAAATGTGAGGCTTGATTCAGCCCAGATGTAGACACAGATATAAATTGGTTTTTTACATTCAATTTATACATGGGTTACATTATTTCTATATATTTTGGGGTTTTATTATCTATTTACTTTGTTTTTCGCATTTTTACAGTCTCAGGAGTGTTCCAGGTTACAGTGACTACATGCTGAACTATATGCTTTGTTGATTTTTTTAGAGGCTCGAGTGCTGCTTTAGTTAATTTGCTTTGAGAAGCTGCTCAGTGGTGTTTGGTGCCAGGCTTCGGCTTGAGGACCTGTTCTACTGATTTCTTGATTTTTATGTGATATTCAGATAAAATAGCTTTTCAATGAATTAATGAACATTTTTAATGAAATAGTACAAACTAGATGGAGCTGAAACTCCAAAAAACTAAGATTTTATATCACTTTTTGTGGTCTTTGAAAACTTATTCTAGTATATTTGATAAGGCCAACTGAACTCAACTAAAAACCTTTATTAATCATTGTATCAATATTTTATAAAACCTCCACTGTACACTTAAGAAAAAAATTGCTGCCATCCTGCCTTAGTTGATAAACTGGGGTGTAGGTGACATTCAGTAGAGGAACACATTGAAAAGTTAGTAAGCATAATTCAGATGATATGAAAAGAGATGAAGTTGTATCAATCTTTTTGAGATCGTTGCGGCCTAAAATGACTGATTTTGCAGCATCTTTTCTAAAAAGAAATTGCATTTTTTTTAGCCGTTTTGTTGTAATAAAGTTGCGAAAAAAGAGATTTCGTCCCCCTTTATAATGATTCCTTCACAGTTAATTAAAATGAAAGAAACAAAACCACTATTATTTTTATTAGTCATTTAGTTATTTTTGAAGGTAAATGTCAGGCCTTTTATCACACGTTTCCTGCGTCTTCTAAACGTAACAAGGAAGTGAGTTCGCTGACGTATGGCTCAACGTTTTTCAGGAAACGACAATGGTTGGTCAGAAATTTTGGAAAAGTTGTAGGAATTGGTCAATATTGCACGGTAGTAATGAATTTGCGGGGACTGGCTGAATTTGCGTTAATAGTTGCAGAGCTCCTTAATAAACAGGCATATTTACATCCCAGTTGATTTCTCTCCATCTCTGTAGGAATCTTTGCCTACCTGAATTATCACGTCCCGCGCACTCGCCGGGAGATCCTCGAGATCCTGCTGAAAGGCCTGCGGCGGCTCGAGTACCGCGGCTATGACTCGGCCGGTGGGTAAACGCCAAACAACTCACACCATGCAACAGGATTTAGCTGTGTGTTCTCACTCTGAACATACAGTCAGCTGAGGTTTGTGCTTGCTTGTGTGTGTGTATGTTGCAGGTGTGGGCATTGATGGAGGCAATGGGAAGGACTGGGAGAACAACGCCAAGAGCATCCAGCTGATCAAACAGAGGGGCAAAGTCAAGGTTTTGGACGAGGAGATCCACAGTAAGACAACAATGATGGTTATATGGGCTTTAAGAACGGAGATCTGGAAAATCTAGATGTGTACCACTGAAATGACATGATACTCATGATACATGGGTGCAGCTGGTAGTGTAATGGTTTGGGAGTTGGATCTGGAATTGGAACTTATGTGTATGTATGTGCTACAGAGCAGCAGGACATCGACCTAGACGTTGAGTTCGATGTGCACCTGGGCATCGCACACACTCGCTGGGCCACACACGGTGTCCCCAGCCCTGTGAACAGCCATCCACAGAGATCCGACAAGCACAACGGTACGCCCATGTCACATACCTGATATGAGATTTTTTTAAAGTGTATAATTTTAATAATTTTGCTAAAATATCCTCTGTATTCCACTTCCTCCCCGACAGAGTTCATCGTCATTCATAACGGAATCGTCACCAACTACAAAGACCTGAGCAAATTCTTGGTAAGTCCACAGCATCCGTTTGTCCGCCGGTTTATTTTGGACCACTCGTTAATATGTCCCTGTCCGCTTCCAGGAGAGTAAAGGCTACGAGTTCGAGTCGGAGACGGACACGGAGGTCATCGCCAAGCTGGTGAAGTACATGTACGACAACCGCGAGAGCGACCATGTCAGCTTCGCCACCCTGGTCGAGCAGGTCACTCAGCAACTGGTGAGTCTGGCCTTCACTTTTCACCTCAGATCAGACATCTGAGTGTTTGTATTTCCTTCTCATTCCACTTTTTTTATGTGTTCTGCTCAGGAAGGAGCCTTCGCCCTGGTCTTCAAGAGCGTTCACTTCCCAGGAGAGGCTGTGGGAACGAGGTACGTCCTTAATAAGATGATAACACCCGCCTACATCCGACCTCGACCACTTCCTGTTCATTTAGCTTCAGTGCAGCAGATTCTCTCATCCCCACTCTTTATGTTGCAAGATGTGACCCTGATCATATTGTTTTTGTTTATAGAATTTTCTTTTCAGTGATAATTTATAGATAAATCTTTTTCTGTGTGCTGAGTGAGTGATTATATGTCATTGTGAACACACAGCACAGCACACTGTGCACCACAACAAAATATAACGCCTACATATGACCCATCTGTGAAGGAGCAGTGGGCCGCTGACACGGGCAGCAGCCACGGAGCAGTGCTTGGGGACAGTACCTTGCTCATGAGTACCTCATTGATACCTTTACTGGCTCGGGATTCCAACTGGCCACCTTCCGATCACAGACCAACGCCCTAACCGTTATGCTAGCAACTGCTGTGCAACATGACTGGGAAGTACGAGCGTCTGCAGTTTCATATGTTGGGTTGTTTATTTCCTGTTTGCAAGACCTGCTGGTTTAGGGGCAATATTAAATTCCACAGTGTGTTTCAATAAATCTTTTTTTTTCCTTTTGTGTTTGTTTATTTTATTGGTGGTCAGTCTTTTCCTTGTGGTCATTACATTACAGTAAACTATTAAATCATTGACATAACAACATACCCACTACATCATGATATATATCATTATTAGCACACTGGTGAATAACTCCATGTGTCCCTGCAGGAGGGGAAGTCCACTGCTGATTGGTGTGAAAAGTGACCACAAACTGTCAACAGACCACATTCCCGTCCTGTACCGGTCTGGTGAGTCAGCTTCTCCGAAACGTACGTGAGCCAATGACCTTCTAATCACACTCCATCTCTGTAGGGTTCACTTGACCTGCATCTGATGAATGATGTTATTTGAGTTTTTACACTCTGTTTAAACTCCAGCAGTTTGTTAGGTTCTTGTTGGAAGAGGTACAAGTAACAACTATTATTGTACCTGCCTGAAGATGAAAACTTAATTGTAGAAGCATATGTATAAATAACATTATTTTAATAAAGCCTTAAACTGGCCATGGATGATGGAGTAACACAAGCCGTACATGGCAACAGTTATAAAGTGTCCGATGAGGATTTTAACATGTCAGAATCTCTTCTCTGATTATCTTATCTCTCCTGTTTAGCTGGGAAGGATAAGAAGAGCTCCACCACTCTCCCCAGGATGGATGAGGACACCTGCCTGTTTCCTGTGGATGAGAAAGCTGTGGAGTATTACTTTGCTTCTGATGCCAGGTGTGTGTCCTCCGTTAGCAGACCTTGTATTTGTCCCTTTGTTCTGGTCATTTTTCTTCTGTCGGAGTCATCTGGTTCTTCTCACTGACGGTTAAGCACTACTTTTGGAAAGTCACTGTTCTTAACCAGTTGTTTTTGGTGCGGGATTGTGGCTCTTCCTTCAGGACCAGAGTTTTACTTGCAAATGACCCAGGGAGACTGATGAAGGATTAGATCAATTTAACAGGATTTCAAATCACTTTGGATTTTATATTGTCACCAGAACAAGACTTAATTTTTTGAATCTGCTTATTGACCTTTACCCCACTTTGACCACAGTTCAAGCTCAATGATTACAAAACGACACAGTGATTTTCGATACACCCTGCTGCAGGATATTCAGCTCATCTCAACTACTTGCTTAATTTCAGTTAAATCACGAAACACATCTTGCTCCAAATATGCAAGTAGTTCTGGATAAATCATGATTAACCCACTCAAATGTCTCTCTTCCGTATCTGAAATGACCTCGTCATTCTTCATCTCTGGTTTATGTCTTAAGCGCCGTGATCGAACACACCAACCGCGTGATCTTCCTGGAGGACGACGACATCGCGGCGGTGCGAGACGGCCGCCTGTCCATCCACCGCATCAAACGTCGGGTGGGAGATCACCCGGCACGCGCCATCCAGACCCTGCAGATGGAGCTGCAGCAGATCATGAAGGGTGAGAAACTAGGCAGGCACTAGGACCCAGATCCGTGACGCAGTCTCACGAGGCCCGTCCTCTCACCTGTTTTTATTTTGCTCCAAAATTTATTGCCGTGTGGAGCTGTTATTGGCCCCGAGTCTGTTGTGTGTGTTTTTTTTTACTTCTTGACATGAAAATTCATATTCAGCCCAAGGCCCTTCTAGGAACAGAACTCGATGTTTTATTTGGCTCATTTCAGCTCTGAGGAGTTTACCGTTTTCAGTAGAGGTCGACCGAAATCTTTAAGGGCTGTTGGATTAGAATTAAATCTTTGAGTAAATTACGGTACCAGCAGAAAGAGGCATAGGCTTAATCAGAAACTAGCATACTGACACTAACTTTCTGAGCGCTGCAAAACTTCATAGATAAAACAGGAATGTTCTATAGAAAGGTTAGGTCTGTGGAGCAGTTTGCCAGAAAGAAGTCTCGTTTTCCCAGCTCTCGCCTTCTTGTGACTGCAGAATTAGTTCAGGAAGCTTGATGTTTGCAATGGACACCAGTTGACATTTTGGTCATAATGGTCAATCCCAGAATGTAATGGTAAAATTTATGGAACTTCAAGCTCAAGTCCAGTTTAAATGTGTTGTTCATTTTACCAAAATATGCCTGTGATGAATTTGCGGTGATTGCAAAATCCTAAATGTATAACGGTTTGTGAGAGCAAAAGGGATATTTTTCTCAGTGAGTGAAAAGTGGTCTTTTGATTTACGGCTAAAGCCAGTTCTCTTGTAAACTGGTGGTAAATTTATAGCCCTCTGGCGGCAGAATTGAATGTGACGTTCTGTTAAAGCATTTGGGTCAGCGCTCAAACTCGAACGTCTCGCGAGTGTGAAAGCATGACGACTACTTCCTTCTGACTTCCGTCTAAACACAGATGCTGTTATCTGATTAACAAATTAGCAGGTGGGAAGGAAAAGGGGATGGAAATGAGGACTCGGGGTTTATCTGACTGGACGGTAGTATGCGGGTTTTTTTGTTTGTTTAGGACTCAGAAGTCTGAAAGTGTCCAAAGAGAGAACTTTGACGCTAGAGGGCGCTAGCTTGCTTCCATCTTTTTTCCCCGTTCTCTCTCTCTTTCTCTCTCTCTCTCATGCACATTCCCCTATTTCTGTCCAAAACTCTAATTCTCATGACCTAAATTTCAGCTGCCACAGCTCGTACTCGGTGACGTTTTACTAAATGATACTGAACCCAGGCTCCTCGTGGGTAGTGAGCGTCACGGCTCTTCTTAAGGAGCTTCGACGGCCCACTTTGCTCATCTAATGTGACTATCGATCGAGACAAACAAAAGAAGACTTTCAGTGGTGGAAAAGCAGGGAGCTGGCTGAGTGGAATCCAGCACGACTAGCACACGCCGGCGCTGATTTAACCTCCTCAAAGACACACTCGCTCCAAGCTGATCTCAGAGCCAGAATATGACATTAAACTTGTTGTTTTTTTTTCTCTTCTTGCTCTTCCAGGAACTTCAGCACTGACGTCTAACAGAAAGCCTGATTGTGTAAAAGTTGAGGCCGGTTCTTAATATTTGTAGCAAAAAGTAAAGTTTACATAGACAGGCAATAGTGAATGTATGCAGTTCTGACAGTTGATTCTGAATCAGAGCATCATTTGGGTGAAAAATATGGGAACAAATGTGGAGAAACAAAAGAACTTTTTCCAGTTTGGTCACAGTGGCCTGATTTTAATTTTGCCAAAATTCCTCCTCTTTTCAGAAAGCACACCCATTAGAGCTCGCGAGCTAGGCGTGACGACATCATTAGTGGTTCTGGGACAAGCGAAATAGAGCAGCATGTCTCACTGAAAACGAAAATATTGTGCAATAAGCTTCGGGGATGTGTGAGTGCATGGTGTCGTTACTTATTTAGCAACTAACACAGTTAGCGACCAACGCGGTGCACGTTAGCGACCAACCGACGCGGTGCACGCTAGCGACCAACGCGATGCGCGCTAGCGACCAACGCGGTACGTGTTAGTAACTAACATAGTATTGCTAACGTAGCTAGCAATACATTAGAAACTATGCTTTTGGGAAACGCAGCCGGAGTAGTGCAGGACGTCCTGAACACAACAACATAAAGCATGCATCACTAGCTTCTACATTCACTACAGTCAGCCTAAAAACGAAGGTTTAGAAGAAGGTTTGGCCCCTTGGTAAATGTGAAAAGAACCTCCCTTTATCTCACACTATTTTTGTCTGTGTGTGTGTCCAGGTAACTTCAGTTCCTTCATGCAGAAGGAGATCTTCGAGCAGCCCGAGTCTGTGGTCAACACCATGAGAGGCAGAGTCAACTTTGATGATAACACGGGTGAGTGAGTGGCCATACCAGCTTCAGAATGAATGTTCATGGCTTAACGTTTTCAGTGTCCAGCTCTGGCCCCAGAGGGCCGGTATCCTGGAGGGTTTCCATCACACTTGAGGTGACTTGAGATCACTGACACCTTGTCTCAGGTTGAAGCTCACCAGAACTGACTCGCCAGGTATGATGGAAATCCTCCAGGGCGGGAAGAGGACTGCACTGAGGAGACCCAGTCCATAGCGTTTCTTGTCAGTACCCCAACTGCAGGAAGTGTATTTCCCTATTTTAGTCACAAGGGGGCGTCACTATTAAGGCTGTTGTTCCATGTTTTGGCCACAAGGGGATTTCATTATTGCTGCGCTACGTTCTTGTGACCTGAGGTTAACGTTAATTCACCGCTCATAGTTTAATGACTAGACCGGCTGTAATCAGCAGAAACAGCCCGCATCGTTTCTCTCGTTACCTTCTACCTTCTTTTAGCACCCGACCATCACATCGGGGAATTTCCTGTGTAGTTTCATTTAAACATTTTCCAGTGCTTAACAAGAATTAAAAAAATCAGCAGATTATGAAATAAATGGCAATGTGTAAGTTTTAAGATCACACAAATCATCTTGAAATATCTGAACGTGTGTGTGTAGTGACACTTGGAGGCCTGAAGGATCACATCAAGGAGATTCAGAGGTGTCGGAGACTCATTCTCATTGCCTGTGGGACCAGCTACCATGCAGGAGTGGCAGTGAGTGCATTAAAACGCGCGCACACACACACACACACACACACACACACACCCCCCGAGTATCCAGTCATGAGGGAAGTCATTGTCACAGTGCAGTTACAAAGCAGAGTTGTGATTGTGGTCTGTAATCATCTCTCTTCAGACTCGTCAGGTTTTAGAGGAGCTGACAGAGCTTCCCGTCATGGTGGAGCTGGCCAGCGACTTCCTGGATCGCAACACACCAGTTTTCAGAGACGACGTGTGTTTCTTCATGAGCCAGTCAGGTCAGAGAAACTTGTGCTGGTTTTAATGATGCAGAGAAGCTTGTGAGAGCGTTCTATGACGTTATTTTTGTGCCAAAATTCTGTGCGTGCAGTGGGACTAGAAGAAAGCCGGTCTGCTGATTAATCTCCAATCAGGTCGCTTATATGGTTCCAAGTGTGTATTCCCGCTAATGAGCGCATGGCTCCAGTTCGGCACCAAGAGGACATATGTCGAGTATTGTCAACATATGTTCTCTTTCGACTTCCATACAGTATAATTCAACAAAACGTACACAGCGAGACGTTGAGCGCAATCACAATTTTGGCTCCAGAATAACTCAGAATAGCTGTTTGCATTTTGTATGATTCTTGGGACGACGTTCGGCTTTGTGACGAGGTTCCATTTTGTGATCAGGCGAGACGGCGGACAGCCTGATGGCGCTGCGCTACTGTAAGGAGAGGGGGGCGCTCACCGTGGGCATCACCAACACCGTGGGCAGCTCCATCTCCCGCGAGACCGACTGTGGCGTCCACATCAACGCCGGTCCCGAAATAGGAGTGGCCAGCACCAAAGTGAGTCCCGTTAATGATGCTGTTTGCACCGACACAGGAACCAGGAACATCACCAGGAAATATCTGATGATGTGTGTTAGACTTTCAGCCACATTCAATACGCACTCAAACGTTTGTCCCCTTTCTTGTGTAGTAACACGAGCACATTTTTGGGAAAATAAACCCCAGAGGTAAACAGCTGAGTAAAGAATAATGAAGCTCACGGGAACCTATTAACCACTCAGATCCTCTTACAGCCTCTGACCATTTATTACAGGCCTCGTTAAAGGCAGGAACGTGGGTACGACCCTCTTGGCACAGTTAGGACGCTGTAATGCACTAATACCACAGAGACTGCACTCATTTACCCAGCAGCTGGCACAGTCTAACCACGTGGGGAAAGCTGAACAAGCTGTCGCATGGAGAGTGTGTGTGTGATGGATTGCAGGCGCAGCGTCCGGTCGTTTAAATCAATTTACAGTGCGTCTCACGTTAGCAGCCGGCGTCTAGTGTGATCTGTGGATCTGTATATCTACATATATTTATATTGCTCAAGAACCCAATGATGGTGGTGCTGAAAGTGGGATTCGAACCCATGACCTCTTGATCCAGAGTATCCTAACCACTAGACCACCACCACCACCAAGCAAAAGCTTTGGAAACATTTCTCCAGTTATTTGATCAGTATTTTTGCGTACGCTTGTGTAGAGCTGCATTAATGTTGTTAAAATACGACTCTCCCTGCGGTGGCCAGTAAATGCTGCTTAAAAGCCTTTGTTGTTCCAGATGTTACTTCATGGCTAGAAGTTACTACATGTGACCCTCCACGGCAAAACCAGTCGCTTGTCGCAACGGAGATTTCCGAGAAAAACGAGCGTTTATGTTGCGTGGGGTAAAATTTTGAATTTTTGGTTTTTAGTGTTTTGAAACTGTACTGTACTGTTGTGAATCAATTTGGCTGAAAAACTTACCCTTTCCATCCTAAAAACGGGACTTTCTTGAGGTGAGGACTTCAATTCCAGCAGAATGTTAAAAGTTTCTGTTTTGACCGCTCTACTTCAATATTTACGGTAAATCCACTCGTTGACTAGCGTGAAGATATTTCTCCAGAATCCATCTTCGTCTCCCGAGTTCAGTTAACCTAACGCAGGTAGGCTATCCGTGTGGCTGTGAATGCAGCGTAGGCTACCGTAAATGCAAACGTAGCCGCGACCGCACCAAGCGTCTGTGAGTGCTACGGCGATAGTCAACTTCAAAGGCAGATTTCTCCGTTTCTCACTTGGCGTGACAGGAGAAACCCGACTCCTTTGAATGTTGATATCTCAGTCATATGTCGCCCCATTCATTCCATATAGGTATCGTTTTGAAGCTTGATTTATGCCCTTTCATGAAAACATAACTCAATTTTTGCGACAAGCGACTGGTTTTGCCGTGGAGGGTCACATATACCGTGATGGGGGACAATAGAGGAGCTTACACAATCACTCAGTAGGGCGGCAGCTCGTAACGCATACGCTGTTATTTGGAACTATCGGCAGCAAAATTAGGGGAATATAATAACCACCACATTATGTACATTCATGAGATGCTCTTCCTCAGGGCAGCCTCTGTTTACAGCTACCGTCTCCCTGGCGCAACCTGAATACGAGCGCTCATTCAGGGGCCAGCGCTGCTCGTTCTGGTTGTAGAATGCAGGTGGATTTGATAGGACGGTAGACGAGTATCCTGTCTCTAGAACACCATAACTGTGTGTGTGAGAGGAAGAATGAGAGTCTGGAATAGGGCTGGCCGATTAATCAACAGTTAATCGACATTCGGAACCTCTAATTGAATTTTATAGCGAGTTATGGCGCTATTTTTGTGGCAAAATTCCGAGTGCACAGTGGAACTTTGGCGAGCAAAACATCTTGTCTTTATACTCTCCACTCTGCCTTCTTCATTTATCGGCATCGGCAGATATAAGCATGAAAAGCGTCGGATATCGGCGTCGGGCCAGTAATTCCCACATTGTGCATCGCTGCACAAAATAATTGTTCGTTAATCATAATCAAGGTAAAAAGTTGAATTATTCGCGATAGTGATTTGAGCTCATATTTGCCCGGTCTGGAATAATCATCTCCCATTAGAAAATTACAGCCGACTTTCCCAGCTCCTTGAAGGCTGGAAATCCATTCATCCTCCGCCTCCTCCTCCTCCATCTAGCTCCCGGTCTCCTCAAAGAGTCTGTAAAGGTTATTAAGTGTGAATCGGATATAACTTCCATTCTGCGGGTTTCGCCGCACGGCCGTTTCCTCGCAGATTCCCATCCAGTCGGATCGTGAGATCGGGACCCTCGCTAGCCAAACGTGCCACATTAAACTAACCCGAGTGCTGGTTGACGCCACAAACTGCGCAGTTAAATTCCAATTAAAGCCGGCCCCGTTACGTTCTAGAGTAAGAGTTTCTACCGCTTCCATCAGAACGGTGTTTACTCTAGAGCGTAACGGGCCGGCTTTAATTGGAATTTAACTGGAAAGTTTTTGAGAGCCGTTCCAGCTCAGCGTATGAGTCACGCTACGCGCCATCCTGCTGTTTAATTGAGCGAGATTTGACGTCGTTAAAAACAAACCTCTGCCAGACAAACACTAAAAGCGAAATGTATCAGCCTGGGCTGCTGGATGTGTTTATTAAACAGCATTGTTTGTTTTATGTGCTTTCAGCACATGTTCACATTGCGTTGTGCAAGATTGTAGTTTGAGTATTTAAGACTTGCAGTAAAAATAGCATTGATAAAGCGCTGGTTGCCAGCCTTCTCGCCGTGGGGAAAGTGGAGGTTATGTTGATGGAAATAATGCAGTTTGAGTTCAGATCAATCAGCATTCTGGCGTCTGAAGTATTTTGTAGATATTCTTGAATTCAGCAACTATAAAATCTACTTTATTGGTGCACATGCTCATTTAATTTGCTGTAACCTGTTTAAATATGCAGCTTTGTTATTGTTATTTGTCGTGAACAGAGCACCCAATTCAGCACAACTGACCTCTGCATTTGACCCATCTGTGAAGGAGCAGTGGCCAGCTTGTTTTTGTGCAGTGCTTGGGGACGGTACCTTGCTCATGAGTACCTCAGTGGTACCTTTACTGGTCCGGGACTTGAACCGGCCACCCTCCCATCACAGATCACGATGTTAGCTGGTCGCTGCTCCTTCACGGACGGGTCAAATGCAGAGGTCACATTTCGCTGTGGTGCACTGTGTGCCGTGCTGTGTTCACAATGACAAATAATCACTCACTTTCACTTTAAGTTGGATGTACACTAAGATATGTAATGAAAGTTGATGGAATCCATTTGAAAAGTCTTGACATTTAGAGTGAGTGTGTGTGTTTAAGACCCGCCCGTTGTCCATTCCTCTGTCCTGCTTTAACTTGCAATTAATTCAAATTTGGGCTACTTTTAGTGCTTTGGGGACGTTGTTTTTGTAAATATTTAGCTGTGCTATTAGTGCGGCTACGCTGCGCTTGGCCCAGATGTGATTTACAGCTGCAGGACGTTGCCGTGCGTCAGCCTCGGCTTGCGGTGTCTGAAACCCTCACCAGCTGTGTGCTGCACATTAGAACACTTCTGTTGACCTTCTTCTCAATTTGCACGTCTTCGCCTTATTTTAGGTCAGTCGATGAATCGGCGTGGTGATAATATCGGCCAGTATGAGCTGAATATACATGAATAAGATGGATAAATTGCTACCGGAGTTAATAACTGAAGCTAATGAAGGAGAGTGGACAAAGCGGTGACTAGAGGACATGACAAGTGTCCGAGTGTGTCTTCTCTCTCTCTCACTGCTGAGACGGTCAACAAACCCAGAAATAGCCACACAACACTCCTGCTAATCACGCTGATAAGATTGTTTGCAGATGGTGACTGTGTGTGTGTGTGTTTACAGGCCTACACCAGCCAGTTTGTGGCCCTCATCATGTTTGCTCTGCTGATGTGTGATGATCGGATCTCCATGCAGCCCAGGAGGCGGGAGATCATCCAGGGCCTTAGAGTGCTTCCAGGTAAGACTTGTGAACACACACACACACACACACACACACACAAACAAAGGAAAGAAAAAAACCCCTGAATTGCCTGCATTCCTGAGCTTGACCCTGTACGTCTGTCACACCCCCCTGTGTGTGTGTGTGCTGCAGTCAACAGCATGAGGTCAGTGTCCTGTATTTCTCCCTGTGGAGCTCCGTGGTGTGTGTGTATATCAGCTGGGAGAGGCTCGGCCGGTGCTGACCATCAATGCTGGAAATCTTTGCTGGACCTCAAGTGTCTGACGGGGAGCCTCCCTTCTCCCTATCTCTCTCTCCTGCCCTTAGGCTTTTTCACAGCTTGAGCCAATTAAGTTCATGTACTTGTTGGCAGCGTTCTGCCCAGTCCCTCCCACAGCGTAGGCCGTTACTTACATTAAGGTCCTAACCTGCTGATGCTGTCACAAACTTCGGGGTGTGTGTGTGTGTGTGTTGAAGGGGCTGTGAAGACTTTGCCGTCCCCTTAAAAGAAAGGGGGGAAAGCTAGGATTTGTCCACTTGTTATGGCTTTGTGAGGACATTTTTGCCTGTGTGTGTTCATGTGAGATAGAGACCGGAGTGATTTTTGGAGCGGTTTCTTCCCCCACCTCTATCAGCCATCAGTAATGTTGTGTTTAATTTGTTTTGCTGCGTGCTTGTGCTGTGAGGTCAGGAATGCTTGAGTGGAGTGTGTCACTGCAGTTCCGCTCCCCCTGTTGTCCGTGCTGGACGGGGAGAGTTTCAACACTGCTCGCAGGCACAACTGCACGTTTATATTTTAGCATCAGTGTAAAAGGGCATCTTAGAAACTTACTGTAGCAAAGCTCAGATGTGATGGATGAAACGTTTTGCCGATACTGACATGGTGGAGTCTCTCTCTCTCTCTCTCTCTCTCTGACTGTCCGTCTGTGACCCCTCCCCCTCCCTCTTTTGTCCTCTGTTTCTCCCTCTGTCCAGATCTGATTAAGGAGGTGTTGAGTCTGGATGAGGAGATTCAGAAGTTGGCCACAGAGCTCTACCAGCAGAAGAGTGTCCTGATCATGGGCCGAGGCTACCACTACGCTACCTGCCTGGAGGGGGCGCTGGTCAGCTGCTTCTCCTTTACCCCCCCTCACTCCGGCCCTGTCCCATTACTGCTGTTAAACAAATCTCATTTACACGCACGTCTCATATATCACAAGTGTAGCTCAGTGAGACGTGTCTGGTGTCCAGCGTTCACTTTGAACACATACAGAGCTGCCAACTACAATGCTGCAAATGTGAAACTGGAATTTATGAACATTTATTACCCAGAATGCATTATGACGTCATTTCAAAACGGCACACTGAAGTGTAGTTAATGTTTCGGTTTCATGCTGCTTTGTCCACAGCCCGGTTTAGTGTTAACCCGTGTGTGTGTGTGTGTGTGTTACTGCAGAAGATAAAGGAGATCACCTACATGCACTCTGAGGGCATCCTGGCCGGGGAGCTGAAGCACGGTCCTCTAGCTCTGGTGGATAAACTCATGCCGGTCATCATGATCATCATGAGAGATCACACTTACATCAAGTGTCAGAACGCACTGCAGCAGGTGGTGGCACGACAGGTAAGTACACACACACACACACACACACACACACAACCTCAGTTTCACACACATCACACTATAATATGAACATAAACAAACACACACATATAAACATGTATGCTGACCCACACTTTGTAACGCCCATATGGATGAACAGGATGTCGTAAAGTGGAGCTGTGTGTGTGTGTGTTTCAGGGTCGTCCGATAGTGATCTGCGATAAGGACGATCACGAGACCATCAAGAGCTCCAGCCGCACCATTAAAGTGCCTCACTGTGTGGACTGTCTGCAGGGCATCCTGAGTGTGATCCCCTTACAGCTGCTGTCCTTCCACCTCGCCGTGCTGCGGGGATACGACGTCAGTACACGCGCACAAACACACACACTGACTAGATGTAGTTGTGTTTTTCCCCAAAACTGGACGAATCTCCAGTTTTCCCATCTTTTAGAGGACGATTTGGTCCTGAAACACTTCACCTTTTCCTCGGGCTTGCGTCCAACATTTTTTTCACTCATCCATAATGTTTCTCTTTCTCTCCTCTTCTGTCTTTTCCCTTCTTTTCCACCCAGATATGTTCTGCCTTCTGTTCCTTCCACTAATGCATTCTTCCTCCGCTCCCTCTCTCACCTGTACGTTCTTTCTCTCTATCTACCCGTATGTTCCTTCTTTTTCTCTTTCGCTCCCTCTCTCTCCTTCTTTCCTCATTCCCCGTTTTAGTTTTTCGTGTAAAACCTGCAGCTTTTCCTCTGTGTTTGTCTCTGATTAAGTGATTTCTCTCCTTTTCCCACTGCAGGTGGACTGTCCACGGAACCTGGCCAAGTCCGTAACGGTAGAGTAGAGTCGAGTCGAGTCGTCATGACGCAGCAGCACCTTCACCAAGTGAACGAAAACAATCCAACACGCTTTACGGTTTTTATACGGATGGTAGTCTTAGTCTCCGCTGGTCTGCTGTCTCTGGATCTCATGAAGCCTGGCCACGTTGGGTCATTATTGTCCTTTATGTTTGTGGTGGCGTGGTGTGGGGGGGCTTTTTAATATCCTAACTTTGTGTTTAATTCCCTAAATCGCTCTGTATTTTTGTCTTAAACTCTTGCGCATGCCATTTACTCAAAAAAATACAGCCTCGAAGTCCTAAAGCAGCACTTCAGCCCGCTACGTAACAACGAGTAACTACATTAACATGTAAACCCAGTTAAGATGCCACTGCTGTGGTTTTAGACTCTGGGATGTCTGTAGTGATGACGCCTTACGTTTTGCTTGACAATATAAATCTTTTGTTTACTTTTCGTCTTTGCTCATCAAAAAAAAATCACCCAGAAAAATCAGATCTCTGAGGTCACCATGGCAGCTAGCAGCGTTTGTTCTGGACTAGTTTTTTCCTCTTTCTTTGCTGCAGTGGTACGTTTGGGTGATGAGTTTGATCACATGATTACTGGACAGACTGTAGCCAGAAGTCCTGCAGTACGTCCAGTAAAGTTTGCTGATAGAATGTAGAAGGTGGTTTTGCTGCTGGTTAAACGAATGAAGATGCACGTTTCTGAAGTATCACGTTTATGAATGTATGCCACGCTTGACGCATTGACGACACCCACTTTATTCGATGTTAGAAACGTGTCCTTGCCAACGTGGTGGTGTTGGGACAGTGGTGATAGTTACTGAAATGCAAAAGTTTAGTCAAAATGTGCTGTCGTTAGGTCCTGAAAGTAGTTAATGTTACTGATGCACAATTGTGGTGCCACGCTTCTGTGCTTTATCACGTGTCAGAGGGTGAGAAAGTGTCACCTGCCATAGGCAAAAAGTGGCTTTACGTCATAAAGTGTTTTATTTATCTGATTGTCTAGTTACTGTGATGGTTACTTATCTTAGTCACATTTTTATGGGATTCCAAAAAATGAGGAGCTTCTATTTGATGAATTGGTTCCCCGTTAATCCCAACACAAACCAGGCTGACTGATTTTAGGTGGTCGGTTCTAAAACATACTGCCTTAAATGGATTAACCTGGTGTGTGTTCCCTGATTAACGGAGAAGCACCCCGGGGGTGCGTTTCCCAAAAGCATAGTGTTGCTAACGTAGTTGGCAATATGTAAGCAACTCTGCTTTTGGGAAACACACCCCTGGTTGTTTGATTTAAGGTAGTATGCTTTAAAACAGACCACCTTAAATCAATCAACCCGGAGTGATGTCTGATAAATAGACGCACAAGACGTTCTAAAACATACCACCTTAAATCATTTCTTGGGAATTTATTGCCTTTTTTCTCGTGTTATTTTAGTTTTGTAAGGAAACCTGATATTCATGTTTACGTTGTGAGTGCCAGTGTGAGTGAATGTGAAGAACCTTTCATCTCCCGCCCTCCCTCTGCTTCCCCACACCGTGCCACCTTCCTCCTTAGGATTGTTACCGCGGGACCATTTATCATTTGTGCTTCTCTTTTTTTTCTATTATGTTCTTGTTACAGAATATTATATACATTATATTTTTTAATCGCTGTAATTGTATGTATCTAGTTTATATCCTTCAATGTTAATTTAATTTCCTCCTCGCTGCATGGATTGTGTTTTGTCAAGTCCTCGTCTAATTAGCATCGGTCGCGTCGAAACCAAAAGCGCAACACAAGGAACCAAAGGTCTGCTCTACTCGGTTGGTTACAAAAGGGGTAGATTTTGGGCAAGAGACAATTACTAGTAGTAACACTTCCCACTTAATTCCTTGACAGAGTTGTACCTCCTCTTCCTCCTGAGTCCTCTCATGCCGTTTTTGTGTTTTTTGGGAGTTAAAAGCCTGGATCAGGTGAACTTGCTTCCCTTGTGATGCCTTTAAGTCACTGAAAACACACAATGAAGAACATTTTCTACTTGTAGAGCGCCGTCTGTACCCTCACTTTGTGTGAGTGCTTATTCTGGGGGTGTAAAGGGAAACGCCACCAATAATAGTCTCATGGTTTGAGTTGCAGGGCAGTGATGATTAAAGAAAATGCAGAATCCAAAGGGTCACGTTTACACACAAAATTCTCAAATCAAAATGTACTAGTGCAACATGGTCCACTCACGTCCATATGACAAGTCTGTAAATTACAGAGGAAAAATGCTAATTTTAGTAAACTATCACTAAACAAAAGGCAAGGTTTAGCTAAATGTTACACACTTTTAAACTGCAGCTTTCACTAACTTGTTATTGTGGACCAAACTGACATTAGGAACTGTGTTGCAAACGTCTCTTTAAATGTTACACTTTCTCACATCAGACACTGGGTTTTAATTACGACATATGCAAGACAAAATGTTTTTTGTTTGTGGTGAACTACCCTTTTCTAATCTCTGTTGTAGCAGTCATTTTTTTGTTGCCAAAAATACACCTCTCTGCAGATTGTGTCATCTTTAGATATAAACTGAAGGTAACGTGCGGTGGCCCCTCGGCAGGATTCGGGGCCCTCCTTATTGTAGCTGCTGCTGAGTTTAGTGGAAGGAGTTTCACAGCCTTACGCCCTGATCTCTGTGATTGCACCGTCTTTTTGGATGTGGTTTGTGAGGATTTTGTTGTTATTTTTCCTGAGTAGTTGCAATAAAATGCTAAATAATTCTCCCACTGCTTCTGGTCCTTTTGTGTTTTATATGACATTAAGAAGAACTTTGTAATGGAACACAACGTTTAGGTGCATTATTAAAGGGACGTTCCACCCAAAAACAATACGTCTTGTCAAATGAAAGCCAAATGGGCTCTTGTTAATCGTGACACGATCTCCTATTTGGCTGGAATGTAACGTAATGACCGAAAAAGCAGATGTCGGTATCGTTAGCGCCGTTGGGTGGAGCGTCCCGTTAAATCATTCCTGTATCTTCAGGTTGGGCTGGAGGTATAGACGGAACGGGGACGATTCATCCTGGCTAATTCTCAGCACTGACAGGAAACAGATTTCATTCATGTTCCCCCTGAGAGCAGACATATTTCAGCACGACGGATGAGCAGTACAGTAACAAGCTCCGGGCTAATGCTGTTCAGACGGTAAATACTGTACGGTGGTGTGTTCAGGAGACCTGAAACAACCACAACGTTGTAGCAGTGGTTTTACTCGTCTCTGGAAAACTGTCCAGGCTAATCTGGGTATTCCAGATTTTCAGAAATCTGTGTTTACATTTATGCCATTTAGCAGACACTCTTGTTGGTAGCGCTGGAGGTAGGACTCGAACCCATGACCTTCAGGTCCAGCTGTGAGTATCGTAACCACTAGACCACTGCCATCTTGCTCTTGCTCATTAATTAATCTTCATTTTTCTTCTTCAACATAAAAGAAATTCAGCTAATTAAGATGTTTCCATTAATAGCCAAAAAAATTGTAATTCCCAGTTTTGGCCACAGGAGGGCACGATTATTATGGCCATCATTCCCTATTTTGGCCACAAGGGGGCGGCATCATTAAGCAGAGCTGTGTTATTACTTTTCTTGTGGTCAGTCCGTTCCTGATATGAGTTTAACATGAATTTAGAAGCTCGTAGTATAACAGCTACGTCAACTACAATCAGCAGAAACGTCTATACCTTTTATCTCATTTTTTGAGCACACAGCAATCACATATATGTGACTCTGCACGGCAAAACCAGTCACTTGTCACAACAGAAGGTTCCGAGAAAAACGACCATTTGTGTTGCGTGGGTAAAATTTTGGATTTTTTTTTGTTTTGAAGCTCTATACTGTACTGTTGTGAATAAATTTGGCTGAAAAACTTACCCTTTCCATCCTAAAAACGTGACTTTCTTGAGGTGAGGAATTCAATTCCAGCAGAATGTTAAAAGTTTCTGTTTTGACCGCTCTACTTCAATATTTACGGTAAATCCACTGGTTGACTAGCGTGAAGATATTTCTCCAGAATCCATCTTCGTCTCCCGAGTTCAGTTAACCTAACGCAGGTAGGCTATCCGTGTGGCTGTGAATGCAGCGTAGGCTACCGTAAATACAAACGTAGCTGCGACCGCACCAAGTGTCTGTGAGTGCTACGGCGATAGTCAACTTCAAAGGCAGATTTCTCCGTTTCTCACTTGGCGTGACAGGAGAAACCCGACTCCTTTGAACGTTGATATCTCAGTCATATGCCGTCCGATTCATTCCATATAGGTATCGTTTTGAAGCTTGATTTATGCCCTTTCATGAAAACACCATAACTCAATTTTGAAAATTTGCGACAAGCGACTGGTTTTGCCGCGCAGAGGCGCCAACACACACACACCCATTTACACCTTACGGGGCCAATTTAGAGTCGCCGTTTAACCTATAGTGCATGCCTCTGGACTGTGGGAGGAAACCGGAGCGCCCAGAGGAAACCCACGCAAACACGGGGAGAGCACGCAAACTCCACACAGAAAGACCCTACGGCCGTCCCCAGGGTTCAAACCCAGGACCTTCTCACCGTGCCCGCCTACGTTCAGTGCAAATATGGAACCCAAAACGTCTTGGGACAGTTGGTACCTTAATGGTTAGGGACTTGGCCCTGTGATCAGAGGGTCAGCGGTTCAAGTCCTGGACTGGTAAAGGTATCACTCATGAGTAAGGTACTGTCTGCCAAAAAAGCTGCCCACTGCTTCTTCACAGATGGGTCAAATGCAGGTTCACATTTGGTTGTGGTGCACTATGTGCTGTGGTGTGTTCACAAGGCCAAATAATCACTCACGTAAGAACATAAAACGGGTCTGAATGAGTGTCAGCAACCAACACCAAATAATGTTTTACAATTACAGTTAAAAATACAAAAACTCGCTGACATTTTCAAATCGACCCCATGCTTAACTGTGTTCCGGCTCAGTTTTACAAGTTTTTAAGAGCTTGTTAGAAATTGATCCGGAATCCTCTCCAGTAATGGAGCTGAGACTCTCTTGGGACCTTTTTAAATTCCTGGTGGTTGTAAGAACCCCATTAGGTCAGTGTTCTGTCAGTCCAAGCTTGTGGTGAGTGTTGTTTGGTTAAACCTTCTGCCTGTGTCAAATTGTCAATAAGTAGAACAGCAAAAAAACACCCGTCTTTTTCAAGTGAAACCGATTGCCCAATCGCTGGACTGCTGCCTTCGAGTCCACATGCCTGAAGAGCGAAACTCGCAGGAGAAAAACAAACCACAGCTGGACGGTAAGTGAAGGTGAAGCGTCTGTTCTACTGAGTAGGTTCAGGAAAATTTATGTCCATGTTATTCAACTTACTGCTGCACTAAGAAGAAGAACATGCCCCTTCCGTCCCTCATCCTTATCCCAGAGTTCTTTCCTGCGAGGTGCAGGGTTTCCCTCTCTTGTTGATTTGTAAAAGTGTTTTTAGATCTTTGAAGACCTCTCTGCCAGCTCGTCTTTGCCGCCCGGGAATAAAATGAGAGTGGTTTCAATTATTAGGCTTGTTATTCTGCTGGGCCAAGGTTTTTCATTGTCTTTTAAAAGTGGGGGATTAGCTGCTGCGTGTAGGCAGTGGAATTCCTTTAAGGCTATGATTTTGATAGAGTCTTGGAGCAATTTTAAGCTCATATAATCCATCTGACCTTTTTGGTTGCAGTGGACAACTTTGGTGTACATTCCCCAGGGCGGCTGTGAGGATCGGTTCTTAATCTTGACCTTTTTGGCGCAATAAAGTTTTTATTTTAAATGTGCAGCTCTTTTGTAGCTCTGGGACTGGGAAAAGAACGCAGAATATATCAGAACTTGATCTTCGTACCTTAAACTCACTTACTTCAATTAATAAAAACGCTCATATCAATTGCCTCCGCTCCTTTCAAATGATAATTACTGTTCATTAACTGAGGACATGCAATATTTAGGATTGGAGTATATTTAAGTGAATTTTAGTGATTATTTGCCATTGTGAACACACCACAGCACAGCACGCAGTGCACCACAACAAAATGTGACCTCATTAATGCATTAGGGCTGCGATATGACGAAATGCATTGGATAACGAAATTAAAACCTTTATCTGCAATATTTTTCATGCTTCGGATGAGGGTTTGCAGTAGTCTCCACAGCGCCACGTGGATGTGGGCAGAGAGAATACTGTGGCATTACATTTGTGCCTTAATTCTGAGTGCGCAGTGGTACTTTCACAAAAAGTTGAGATCGCATAGACAGGAGATTTTGCAGTTGCTGGTGTAACAGTTGGGTGTTCGCCCTGTGATCAGTAGGTCGCCAGTTCGAATCCCAGACCAGTAAAGGTACTCATGAGCAAGGTGCCGTCCCCAAGCGGTGCTTCCCGGGCGCTGCCCTTGTTAGGTGCCCACTGCTCCTTCACGGATGGGTCAAATGCAGAGGTCACATTTTGTTGTGGTGCACTGTGTGCTGTGCTGTGGTGTGTTCACAATGAGAAATAATCACAGAAAATTTACAGAAAATATATCGTACTATATTGTGATATATATATCGTTATCGAGATATGAGATTTTGATCACATCACACAGCCCCACTCTGCATTTGACCCATCCGTTAAAGAGCAGTGTGCAGCTTTTTTGCCAATGCCCGGGGAGCAGTGCTTGGGGACGATACCTTGCTCATGAGGCCACCTCAGTGGTCCCTTTTACTGGGCCGGGATTTGACCCGGCGACCCTTCGATCACCGTTTTTTACCCTAATGTAAAACATCAAAACAAGGTAAAAGGTGAGGGTCTTTTGCCAGTTATTGCTGATTGAATTGTTCAAATCACTAATACCAGCTTGAAAAGTTCCAAAACACAGATCAGGATGTTCTTTTGTCCAACTAAGACTTCAATTCTTCAGCAGCCAAAAACCATCCATCTTTGTTGTTTGTAAAAGTTTATTAAAAGCGTTGGTAAGTGGTACCCAGCTTGTGCTTCCCATTGTTGAGTGTTTTGACAGCCAGACGAATAAAAGCAGAGATTTAAGATCCTTCTGAACTGTTGATTGAAACCATTTTGCGCCATTGCCAAACTGTTAGTTATAATAAAGATCCTGCTTTGGATTGTTCCAGCATTCCCCTAGCACTGCAGAGACAGCTGACATCTTTATCTTGGAGAATGTGTTGTTTTAAATCGTTCTTCTACCCAGTTACAATTTATTTAAGTCTCTTGGGAGCAAGGCTTGTTTTTGGATGATGTGCCTTGTGCCTGCTGAGGCGTAAGATTAAGTGTAGTTCCAAAACTGGGGTGTGGTGTGTTGACATTCATCCATCCATCTGAAAGCACCAAACTCAGACAAGAAGTCAGCAGCGTGATTATTCCGAGCTCTGGGACGTTAATGGTATTCACCACACGCCAAAAACACAGTGGTGATGGTGAGAAAAGCTGCATTTCGTGGCCAGCTATGAACTCGTCATACCTCCCCGAGGACCTGAGGGTTCGGTGGGTTCAGCGTTGTTTTTTGCTGTCTACATGCTTGTGGTGTTAAAGGAGCAGTCAGCAATTCTGCAGCTTGGTGGGGGGGTAATAAAGGAGATTAATCAAAAATGTTTTAAATGATTGAGTCTTCAGCATTCCTACATTCAAATTCACTCCCTTTTGAGGCCAAGAATACTCTAGCATCCCCTTACTTATCAGAGCTGGGAAATGCATCAAAAAACAATCAAAACTGACATTCACAACCTCAAAACGAACTCAAATCTAGAGATTGTAATTCTGCAAATTTGGCTTAGAGAAGTCTTTCTCAACCTAAAATGAGTTCAGGAAAAAACAGCATACAATTCAGTTTGGCAAAAGCTTTTTAGTCCTCAACGCCTTGTTCATGACTGATGTATCTCGTCACTGTTGGGAGCACGGATTTATAAGCCCTTGGTTTGGAGCTGAATGTTGTTAAGTGTTTGCTGTGTTAATGTCCGTGATTTAATTAAGTGTATTTTGGATTACTGTGTATTTTCATGTTGCAGATTTGGGATTTGAGGCAGTGACGTGTGCTCTCTTGAAATGTATGAGCTAAGTCTTGCTTCCCCTCAGCTGGTTGTCCTGGAGTCTTGGCTGCAGTTTTGGTCTGATACGAAATCCAAAAAAAAAAAAAAAAGGACCAGCATAAACCGAAACAAGGCTAGATTTTTTTTGGTTGAGTTTAGAAATTTTCTGTAATCTTAGCTAAGCTTTTTGATGGGAAAGTGGCTGATAGCCATAATATACCTCCAGAATATTCCTTTTATTCAGCCTTATAGCAGGAAAACAACAGCTGGATACCACTGCACCGCTGGAGATCTGGGCTCAAACCCCACCTCAAAGACTCACAAAAAAAGTGAATGAAAATGTATGTAAGAGAATCTGCCTCTTTAGTTTAGCTAAGATGGACAAATGCCCTGGTTCTGTATTACTTGTGCTTGTGCTTTAGAGTTGCCTTTGGCTGCACATGAGAGATTTTAAGCTAAAGCTATAAGCACCAGTGAGCAGGAGACTGCAGGGCGGACTGTAGGTTCAACGTTCTTTGAAATTAGACACATCCGCAAAGAAAGAAGTGGATTTGTTTAAAGGCTTGCCAGGTTTTTGTGCACATATGTCTTTGTGCCCAAGGGTCTCAAGACTTTACTCTGAACTCAAGATCAGACTAAAGGCACGATGGTTGAACACTCTTCTATGGATCAAGAGCTTGTAGGTTCAAATCCATTTCTATTGTACCTTCAGCGCTACCACTGTTGAGCCCTAGAGCAAGACCCTTAAAGCCTTGTTCACACTATGCGATTTTAAGGCTGTTTTTGAGGTGCAGATGGGCACAACTCCACATTTGAACAATAATAAAAACACAAGTTTTGAATGTGCACGAGATGTTATTGTGGGATGGTTTGCAAAATGGTTTTGTGTGACCACAAGATGCTTTTTATGTGAAATTAAGATGTTTATGTGTGAGCACGAGATGACGTGCTGATGTCTAGTTTAAGACTAACTACAATTTCACCTTTGTTTAATTTTCTACTTCTAGTTTAGACTTCATTTTTAATTTATATATGTATATTAATATATGTATGTATATATGTCTATGTAGTCACTTCATCTAATCTCTCTGTATGCTTATATAGCTGTAGCTGAGGTGACAAAGTTTACTCACAAAGCAAACCTTTATAGCAACGTCAACACACACACAAATGATATATGAATACCTCAAATAAACTTGTGCTGAGCAAACAAAAAAGGGCAGCACGGTTGATGATAAAGCTTTGGCAGTAGAAGCCAGGCTTCTACAATGTCTGAACCTTTAAGTGAGTGATTGTCATTGTGAACACATCACAGCACAGCACAAATGTGCACCACAGTGAAAGGTGATCTCTGCATTTGACCCATCCATGAAGGAGCAGTGGCTAGCTAACAAGCGTCCGGGGGGCAGTGCTTGGGGACGGAAAATTGCTTGCGAGTATTTCAGTGGTAACTTTATCGGCCCTGCAACCTTCTGATCACGGGGCGAACACCCTACTGTTAAGCCACCAACTGCATTTTAACATTTAACCAAACATTTTAACATTTACATTCTTTTCAAATGCTTTTTAAATGTTAAAAGAGTGCACTTCAGCATGAGACAACAACATGACTATAAGCCCCTCACCATCAACCAAGCTCCAGTGGAGAACGTAAGCAGTTCTGGGCATCAACATCTCAGAGGACCTGACATAGTCTAAACATATTTGTGTTCAGACAAAAAGGGCAAAGCAGCATCTGTACCACCTGAGACAGTTGAGGAAGTTTGAGGTCTCCTCTGCTGTCCTAAAGACTTTCTACTCTGGCGCTGTGGAGAGCATACTCACACAGAACATCACGTCCTGGTACGGGAATAGCTGTGTTCAAGACCCGTAAGCTCTCCAGAGACTGATCCGTGCAGCAAAATGCTCCATGCAGGACGTTTACGCCATGAGATGTAAAACTACAGGATTGTAAAGGACTTGTCTCATTTCAGTAACGGACTGTTTCAGCTTCTGCAATCAGGCAGAAGGTTCTGTGAAATGATATGGTGGTTGCGGTGCAGAAAGAAGCTTAGCTCGACCAAATTCACTTCAGTTCAGTTTATTTATATAGCGCTCTTCACAGCACTATAATATTTGTTGTATGATGTGTTTAGGATAGAGGCGATCATCATGTATAATGATGGCAATAAACAATGGAGCTTTATGTATTCATGTGGCTTTATTTTTCTCTGTCTGCGCTCTACATAACATTTGGACAGTGAGTCCAGTCAGCTTTGCCCCTAAAATGCTGGTTTTGTCCTTTGCAAGGGTACTTTATACTTTTATACTTTAAGTATGTTTTAGAGCCTGTACTTTTTCACTTTAACTTGAGTAAAGAGTTCGAGTCAGTACTTTTACTAGAGTAAAAGTATTGACACATGTATCTATACTTTTATATATATATATGTGTGTGTGTGTATATATATATACACACACACACACACACACACACATATGTGTGTGTATATATATATATATATATATATATATATATATATATATATATACACACATACACACACATATATATATATATATATATATATATATATATATATATATATATATATATAATATATATATATATATATATATATATACACACACATATGTGTGTGTGTGTATATATATATATATATATATATATATTATATATATATATATATATATATATATGTATGTATGTATGTGTATGTGTGTATGTATATTTTCCTCATACTGTTTAACATTTATATATTTTAGCCTTTTAACCTGTATTCCTTGTTCACAGCCAGAAAGAGTGGACACATTTCACTGTATATTGCACTTGTATAATTACGCATGTGACAAAGAATCTTGAGTTTAAATACTTTATGTTTGTTCATAATGTTGACGTATTAATGTGCACTTTCAATTAATATCTACAACAGCATTAGTTCTGGAATGATAAGCCAGTCGTTTACCCCTATTTTCTTTTCGTGTGGTTTTTCGCAAATTAACGAGTCGCAGCGCGTGTTTTCAGTTGGAAACTTGGCGTGTCTATTGTGTCAGTTCACCTCACTACACCAATACAGAAGCTTAACACAAATACACAAAGCCACATTTGTGGTAAACACACAGCAACACTAATAACAATTTTCTAGCAAAAAAAGAGCTTGACTTACTTCTCAAGTGTCTTCATAAATTTTCCAAAACCCTGGACCAGTAACACCTTGGTAGTCGTTAACCACTTGCTCCAGACCGCTCAACAGAACGCAGAAAACACATTTATATAGCAGGTTTGACAAACGTGTGAAACTTTTTTTTGATATAAAACGATTATTATTAATCGTTGTGAAGTAATGAAGTATTTTTCACGAAAAAACAAAACTTAAACTGTCCGTCCGTCAGGAATATAAATTCCCCAGAAACCAGAGACAGACCGTCGCTAACTTCCGGTGTGACTTTGCATTCGTGTTGTAGTTTTTCCATTTCCGTTATGACTTTTGCGTTGTGTTGAGCCGTAAATGCTAATATTTAACGCTTTATATTCTTATATGTTGAAAGAGTTCAAATACTTTAACTGTGTGCTTAATACATATTTATATCTATGAGCCAGTACAGGAGAAAAATAAAATGATATTAATGTAAAAAAAAAAAAAAAGTATGTAATTTGTATTGACTATCAGTCCATAGGGTGTTTTATTTTGAAAAACACTTCCATCTGTGGCTCATAGGTGGCAGTAAAGCAGCTCACAGTGAATTGGTTAAATATTAGGCACTTTGTTGTGTTTTGTTACACGTCTCTCACCCCCATAGTCCACGGAAAAAATGTCCAAAATGAAACTGGTCTGTGGTGCCAAAAAGGTTGGGGACCACTGCCATAGAGGACAATCAACAATATACTTTTTTAAATCTCCAGAATACGAGTATTTTTTCTCTAAATAGATCTCTAAGATGTAAGGTGATTTGACGACTTTAATAATTGTGTATTGTAACAAAGGATTACCACATGTTGCTCCAGTAACTGCCCTTGCCATTTAAGTACATGAAGTTCATTGTGTGATAATTACTTTGGACAGCATGAAAATAGTTAATAGCACTTAAATACCTATACAGTCAGGATTAAGCTAACTTTTGCTTGTTTGCTTCCCTTAAGAGAAAGATAATTCTGCTCAGAACAGTCCAAATACATTTCAGAATTGATTGTCTCTTTGCACCACTATCGTAATGAAAGGCATTATACCAAGAAAAAAGATGGCTGCTCTCCCAGTCACTGTTTATTAAGGCTTTGGTTTATGCAGTTCCTTAGAAGACGATTGCACATAGAACCACTGCACTATCACATAAGTCAGACTCAATTCTCTTGGCACCAGCGTAAGTGTAATAATTTAGAATAGTTACAAAACAAATCTGAAAACTAAATCTTGCAGATTGTGGCCAGGGTGGGAAGTTATAGAGAAATGCAAAAGATGCATTTGCATGTTAATCTTCGGCTGAAGACAGTTTGTATGCAAGCGACAAGGATTTCTAATACCCAAAACCTGCTCGTGACCATCTCTTATGATTATTGTTCTGAGTTATTGCAATGTGACGTTGCAATGTAATGCCATGTGAGAAAAGACTGACTAAAACTGATCATCTATGGCTCTTTTTCAAAACTGAGCGTGACACTGTTTATTCCATGCACTTTGTTTCAGGGTTCCCTCCATATAAGTTTTCAAAAAGTAAAAAAGAGAGAGCGTCTCATTTGCAAAATAAAGGGAAATGCATACATATATTTATACATAATGCATGTATAAAATGATGGGGAAAAATATTAGAAATATTTGGTTATTATGCACTCGTACACCTTTACCAAAGTGGATTGTGCAAAGTAAGGTGTTATTAAAGCTCTCCAAGCTTTTGCCCTGATATATCTGAAGAAACCTGTGTACAGTTACCCTTCCCAGGTTTCATCCCCATTAAACTCATCTACCAGTTCTCTAAAAACGAAGAAACAAAAACAGACATCATCTCATCAAATCGCCCGAACATCTGTAGTATTCCACCATGCTCATGTACTGAAAAGCACTATTGCACAAGCAAATTGTTAAAAAACACTGATGGTACAAATACACGAAATCTTTTTTTTTTTTAAAGGACATGATGTGATGTAGAGCGTTTAAAAAGAGCTCTACGTCCCCCCAAAACGATAAAAATACAAAATGTTTTTCATACAAAAGTTCATTCATTCCATCGCACACTGGCATAGACCTCTAGTGATGGAACATCATAAGGCACACGCTTTTCTTTTAAAGTGATTTGCTTGAATGCAGAAGCGTGCACGCTGCTCCTTTTCCTGATCCATACGCACTATAAAACGGTTGTGTATTGGCCCAGCTTTCTTGTCGTTGGTTTAATTGGGCAGTTTGGTGGAACTCGCCTTAGGGGAAAATCAGTCTTGGCATGGCATTTTTCCTACGAATCCATGACGTGTAGTGTTTCCCAAAAAACTCAGGCATTAATGGCTTCCAACTAACATGCATTTTGTCGGGGTTTTTTTGGCTTGTGATGGTTTTTGTCTGTAATACTGTTGCGTTCTGGGTTGAGGTTTGATCCCAATGAAGGGCTGTCATAATGAAAGATGAAGAACAGGTGAAAGCATACCATCTGGTTACTTAGAAATGCATCGCACGGAGAACCATCACATTGTCACGAAAACATCACATTGGCTTATGTGCAACTGTAATAATTTAGAATGACTGCAAAATGAACTTTAAGAAGTGAATGCTGCTGATCACAGCTGTGATGGAAAGAGAAATGTGAAGCTACAAACTTCTGATTGCGCCACTTGGAACAATGTTTGTATGCAAGTGATTTCTAATACACAAAAGCTGCTCATGACTGTCTCTGGTGATTATTTTTCCGTGTCACTGTTCTGAAGATGCAATGTAATGCCACATGTGAAAAGATCGACTTGAACTTATGTCAACTGTGATTTCCAACACGTTTTATTCCCATGCTTCAGGCTTCTCTCCACCGCGTTGTCATGAAAGCTGTAATTGCTTCAAATTCAGCTTTAAAGCTGGGATGTGAGGACGGACTCCGTTTTCATTGTCTTTTTCCCCCCAAAATCCCCCCTTTTCAAGTTTTTATCGTCAAAGGCTACACACACACACACTCCCAAACAACAAGCGAAGGAGGTTATAGGAAATTCAGTCTCCTGTTCAAAGGCTTTTTACAGCCTGGAATTATTTGTTTTTCCCCTCTCCTCCGTCCGTCCACTTCTTCTTCATCCTAAAGAGATGGGCGTGGCGGGGGGCGGTCGGGGGGCGGAGCTCTTCCTGGAGGCGGTCCCTGAGGGGGCGGAGGCAGCGATTCGGTAGGTGAGGCTGGAGGGGGAGGAGGAGGAGGAGAAGGTGGTGGAGCGAAGAAAACAGGTGAAGGTGGAGAGCAGGGTGAGGATGGGGAAGAGAAGAACGAGGGAGGAGGAAGAGGGGTAAGGGGTGAGGAGGGAGGAGTGGAGGGAAGCGGGGGAAGAGTGGAGGGTGGAGAGGACGGAGGGCTACGGGGAGGCGGGGGCAGTTTGCTGTTGGGAGGAGGAGGGCTGCAGTTGCGCTGGGGCGAGTAGATGGGTGTAGACTGGTTGTAAGACGGGTAACGGGGAGCCGGGCACGATTTGACGCGGGTGAAGTTCATACAGCGACCCTGGTGGGAAAAAATAAAAATGAATGTGAATTAGCATGAGACTCATTTTATCTGAGTATGATTTTTTTTTTGGCAAAAATGATGTTTTCCGAGTAAAATGTATGGAATTTTAGGTCAATTGTCCAGTTGAGGATTAACCCTAGTCCTAGACTAAGTCTGAGTTAGAATGGTAAATCTTTATTGTCCAAGACTAACTTTGTCCAAGACTAGGCTTAATCCATGAGCAAGAAACCAGTCCTTGATGTCTTTTCAAGTTTGTAAAAGTTAAACTCTAACATTTTAAAAAGGTAAAAATTACAAAAAAATGTTTTTCTTGCATTAGGTTTGATGAAAATTACGTTTTCTGATTTTAAAATGTAGTATTTTCTTGTTATGTTGTTAAAAAAGGATTTTCTGATTTTAAAAACGATGAATTTTGTCAGTATGCAACTTAATAATGTTTTTTTCTTATAAGATGTAGGATTTTCTGATTAAAATGTTTCAAATTATGCTAAAATGTTTTGTCTTTTGCTTAAAGGGGTAAATTATAATAATTGTGCAAACATTTGTGCAATATTCTCTCTCAATAGCTGAACATCATTCTTCCCACATGATGTTACATGAAAGCAACATTATATTCTAGCAAAAACTCTGATTGTATTACAAGAAAATCCTATTTTAAAACAATATTACAAGAAAATAAAATAATACATTTTGAGGGAAAAGAATTTCTTAACATTTTAAGAAAATACAATATTTTTTAAACAAAAACATTTCAATTTTTACCAAATTAAGGCTTTGAATAATAACTATTTTACACATAAAATATTTTTGTATTTGCTATGATCAAGCAAACCACACAGATATAAAAACTATCAAATACAACAAAATCACACAATGTATAAACCCTGCTATCAGCCACACTCACACAGATTTTATAACCGAGAAAATTCAAGAAAGAAATCACATTTTGTCTTTCATAATGACTTTCTGCTTCCATCATAAACAGCACTGTGATGGACGTGATTGTCATTTGAGAATGTGAAAACATAATTTATTTGGAAAATGTGAAACCCAGGGCTTGAAGTAAGTGACTCTCGTACATATGGAAATCCGACCACCCACCAAAGCTGCCAACTAAAAGTAGAAAATGAGCTGAAAAACTACTTACTCTTAAGAAATGAGACACCTGCACAAGACTAGGGGTCACTATCACACCCAAAAATAATATCATATAGACTGATTTTAAACCCAGGAGGAACAACTCCTCAAGGGAGGAACATTACTAATAGCTTCTAATTAAAAAAATCATTGTTGAGCCGTTTGCCAGACCCACTGTTTTAAAGGGCAACACATAGAATGCATGCTGGGTCACTGTGTTCGGCTGCGGGGCTCTGAGGTGGCTTAACGTGGGGGGATTTTTATTTTTTTGGAAGTGGGGGTTCGCTGTTGCCCAGAGGGAACGTCCAAGTCTTTATGTGCTATGTTGATTGTGAGGAAGCTGTAAAAGCCAGGCTTGAACTTTTCATCTCAGCAAGAGAAAGAGGAGCCTTTGTTGCTTTCCTGAAAACCTGAAACTAAATTACAGAGCCCAGCTTCCCAGAAGCTAATGACCGGATTCGTGGTGAGAGGAGTGAACTCGGACGGGGTTGTGTGTTTTTGTCACATCTTTACTGCCACTTGTCTTCCAGGAACACTGGGGGTTTCGTTGTAAAAGTTTACATAGTCAGCACATAGTCATCTTGGTACTGGGCAGTACAGCATATTACGTATTACGGTAAAACGTGTGAGGAAATCTGGAACAAATACAAACATCAGCCGTTTAAAGCTATTCACTACTTAAGTGAGTGATTATTTGTCTTTGTGAACACAGCACAGCACGGCACAAACAAAAGTCACCTCTGAATTTGACCCGTCCGTGAAGGAGAAGTGGGCAGCTTTTTTTTTGGCAAAGCCCAAGGAGCAGTGCTTGGAGATGGTACCATGGTCACTGAGTACCCACAGTGGTACCCTTACTGGTCCGGGACCGAACTGGTGACCTTCCGATCGCAGGGCCCACTCCCTGACCGTTACACTACCAACTCCTGTTTAATATAAATCAATCACTTTGGATTGATGCTATTGGCTTGCTGATCATTGAATCGTTGATGTAAATCCATAGATGGATCAGAACACCCCTATTAAATACAGCATTAAATAATATAATAAACAATGATTGTAGCTGTTATTTTACAGGAAAACAGACTAAATCTGATGTCATGTCTTGCTTTAGTTGAGAGTAAGAGCAGGACAATGTTAACACATGAAAAAAATTGTATTTGTTTGTATTGTGCAAAAGACTATGAACTCATTTTTTTGTACTTTGTATTTGAACTGGCATTTATGAGGTTGTGGCTTTTCTTGCAGTCAAGCTTGTGAAGGTGAGAAACCAAGAGTCCATTTCTTTACAGGCCACTGTTTCATTTTCCAGCCATCAAGCCAAGATCATACACAAACACACACACACACACACACACACCACAGAGAGAGAGAGAACTCTTCTCTGAATGCTGTTTCTTAAATCTAAATTCCTCTTTCCTCCATTGTTACATAACACCGAGACACACAGCCTCTTTTTTTCTGTTCTTTGTCTTTCCAACCAGATAAAATCCCTTGCTCAAACCATGTCTTTCTTTTTCTTCTTGAACCTCTTGAGCAGTGACGACCACTTGGTAAAATGATCAAATTATTAACAGGTTAGAGCCAATCTCATCTGCCATTTAAATGCAGCTTATATGCTCATATGTGACCCTCCACAGCAAAACCAGTCGCTTGTCACAAATTTTCAAAATTAATTAATTATTATTATGTTTATTATTATGAAATGGCATAAATCAAGCTTCAAAACGATACCTATATGGAATGAATTGGAACGACATATGACTGAGATATCAACATTCAAAGGAGTCAGGTTTCTCCTGTCACGCCAAGTGAGAAACGGAGAAATCTGCCTTTGAAGTTGACTATCGACGTAGCACTCACAGACGCTTGGTGCGGCCGCGGCTACGTTTGCATTTACGCTAGCCTACGCTGCATTCACAGCCACATGGATAGCCTACCTGCGTTAGGTTAACTGAACTCGGGAGACGAAGATGGATTCCGGAGAAATATCTTCACGCTAGTCAACCAGTGGATTCACCGTAAATATTGAAGTAGAGCGGTCAAAACAGAAACTTTTAACATTCTGCTGGAATTGAATTCCTCACCTCAAGAAAGTCACGTTTTTAGGATGGAAAGGGTAAGTTTTTCAGCCAAACTTATTCACAACAGTACAGTATAGACCTTCCACTGTTTCAAAAATCCAAAATTGTACCCCACGCAACATAGAAGGTCATTTCTCTCAGAAACCTCCGTTGCGACAAGTGACTGGTTTTGCCGTGGAGGGTTACATATGTCCATGTATGATTACAACATGAGTGGCATGTATTTCACAACAAAGGCAGACTGCACATATATATTTTACATTTAAATCATAATTTCATGGACAGTCTCCTTGAAAGAATTCGAACCCATGAATCAAGCCCATGACCTCTTGGTATATAAAGTATATATATATATATAGATGATATATGAGTTTATATTATATAGAGAAGTTTCTTTAACTTAATCTGCTGTTAATTTCTCATTTCTATTAGGATCGTTCAGGAGACATTTCACTCACTACATGTTGTACTTGTATAACCATATAAGTGACAAAAATGATTTTTAATTTTGAATCTTCACCTTCACATGACCCTGTTAATTCTAGAAGAACTCCTAATAATCATCTAATCTTCCATCTTATTAAAACTGGTTATACAGCGTTCTTTAATCCTGAGAGGACGATCCGATCACAGCCTCGGGAACCATCAGCAACCGCAGTTTTTGAGTGGAGAGAGATACAAAAGCGCTCGGAGTGTGCTGACGTTAGGAATCTGGGTCAGGCTCGAGGTGATTTGTAGGGAATGTTGGAGTTTCTCTTCGTCGTCCAACACAAGGCTCCCCCCTCATTTAGAAAGCTGACGGGGCAGTTGCGTTACGGGGCCTGAAGTAAGTATTCACACTGGGGTTTGGGGAAAATTTAGAGCAACGTTTTACTGCGAGGAATAGACAGCAGCGGCTTAGGAAGTGGAAGCCACCTTTAGGCAGAGTATGAATTGCACCTCCTCAATCGGGAATCTGACTTTCCGAGGCCAAGTCTTTGGAAGTCGTGAGCAGCTACTGCACTTAGGCATATGGCTCCCACGTCGCACAACAGCTTAGTGCGTCAGGGTTCACTTTATTCGTATAAAAAAGAGAATGACAATATAGAAAATTAAACTCCTTGGAAAATGACTCTGATCGAGTTTACCTCTGGCTATCTATCTATTTATGCTAATTTCTGCTAGCGCTTCACACTAAAGTGACAAATACATGTAACAATTTCCATAGGTGTCCCAAAACAAATTTAGTAAAGTTCTATCGCTGGGTTGCAAGCTAACGCTAACATCCGCCAGCTGATGCTAGTTTTTGCTAGCACTTGAAGTTAACATGACAAATTGAAGATTCCATGGCGACACTGCTAGCCATTAGTAGCTTTGTATGAAGCAGCTTGTACTTTCTTTTTTTGGATTCTACAAATTTGAAGACACATTTTACGACTGGAATCGCTGCATAAAAATGGCCACATTGAACATACGACTACAAACACAAGGCTTTGTCAGTACACAGATTTTACTTTGAGCTTAAAGCTCCTTCTACCAGTCTCACTTTAGCCCTGAATCCCCATTCAGGGCCCCAATACCAGGGGACGGGCCCTTAGCTGTTGAGGAATTATTTCCATGCCTGTCTCCCAAGTTGGACACTCGATGATTTTTCCAGACCTGGCAGAAATGAACTGTTTAAACTGTGCACACTGTACACACTTTCAACAATACTCGTGCCAGCTCACAACATCTCTCAACATCTGTGTGTGTGTGTGTGTGTGTTTTCACCTCTCACAGCTGCTTGCTCCCAAATACATGCCCACACCTTTAATGACTGCTCTTACAAACATGACAAACTTTAGTGTAACTTTATGAAGTGGACGAAATGTCTTTGAAAAAAATATTTTATAATTTTTCGTTTAATTTGATTTTATATGTTTTTCTTTTTTTGTTATACAAACATTTTTGTTCTTAATAATTTTATGTTTTAAATGTATTTGTTTTTAAGTGTGTTATTGTAAAGCAATTTAACTGCATTTCTTCTATGAAAGGAGATTCAAATAAAGCTTATTAGGGTCCAAGCACTGAAATTATTATTGTTGTTGTTGATATTGTTGTTGTCATTATTATTATTATTATTATTATTATTATTGCTATTATAACTTCTTTGTGCTAATAGGGCTTGGACCCCGCTGATTGCTACTTGCAGTTACATTTATTTAATTTATTTTAAAACCTTATTAAGTATGGAGCTGAAATTTGGAAATATTGGTGGAGTCGCCTTGAGACAGAACCAACGAACCCAGACCTGAAGCCAAACGTGACTCACAGCTCGGCAGGAGTGAGAAGAAGGATGTGAAATCAAGCTGAAGCTCTACATTGAGGAGGAAGAGGGTGTGGGTGCACCGGTAATGAAAATAATCTCAGCATGATGTGTAAAGGGCAAATCACACTTTACAGACATGACCCACTTGGCACTTTTGCAATTTACGCATCACTCTTACATGGTACACGCGAAACCTGACAAATGAAATGCAATTCTGAGTCTGACATGCTACTATTTCTACATGCACAAAAATCAATGTTGCACCTGAATAGGGGTGGGAATCGAAAACCGGTCCCAATTGATCAAATCCATCTGAACTGTACACCTCCAACGTTATTGATTCTCTCATTTCCCAGCACAACATATTCCGATTTTCCCTAAGTTTTGCGTCGCGCTACTCGACCTTTGACCACAAGGAATCATGACGCAGAAATGACATTTTTACGATGTAAACACACATGCTGCGTTTGTTAGCGTGCACGACACTCACAGTAGTCCAACATTCACTAAAACCTTCCAGTTCAGTTATATCTTCCCATTTATTACAGACTAAACTTGTATTTTAGCGTAGTAGTCTTGAGGAATAGCAGATATACTCCACACAGACAGACGCCACGGCTGACCCGGGGATCGAATCCAGGATCTTTTTGCTGTGAGGCTACAGTGCTAACCACCGCCGCCGTGTAGCACAGGTACATCAACATTCAAGGATTATTCAAAGTCAGTTTTGCTTAAAATGAGTGAAAACAAGTAGCATTAAGGTTGTAGCATCAAAATGTGCATATTGCAGGACCAGGATTGAGAGACTCTGCAATAACAAGTTTCAAACTTTCAGTCTGTGCATGAACTGGGTTTCCCTGTGTATATTTTTTCTGCTCTGTCTTCGAATCATTGCATAACACAACTGACAGATCCATCTGTTGCCAAACTATGCAGACGAGGACTGCTACGACTCAGATGTTTCCTGCACAGGACGGATGATCTAAGCTAAAGACTGGAGCTGACTATCCACACGTCTCCATTCTGTCCTCAGTGTGAAGCAAACAGACTTGACGAGGTCTTTACCTTCACCTTAGATGAGCTCTTGTCTTCTTTACACATTTTAGATCTTTTTGCATGAGTAAGTATAAAATATAAAGTCTCCCAAAGGAACCATGTTCTTAATCCGATGGTAGCTGCCACAATGAAATGGTTGATATAATTTTTTTTCGCTTGGTGTGCTGGAGCCAGGACAGCCACAGTACAGATGGGTTTTTCATTTTCAGTCTGGTGAATTTGTCTTTTCTGCATCTTTTTGCATTCACTGCTTTCATAATAGTTCGGCCTTTAGTGGCACTTCCAAAGTAATATCAAAGTCAAAAATGGTATTAGGTTGGAACAACTGTATGTAAAGTAAGGGTGTTCAAAATAAATTGCATAATCGTTGCATCGCGAAGCAGACATGGCCATTGCAGGCCATACGCAGACCAGATGGAGTTTTCACGAAGATTTTGATATTCACATCATATTTACTGCTAACTCAAGGAACTGCAGACTGTTCTTTGAGAAGTGCCACGTTAAGTACTTTTATTGCGATTTGTGGGGCATTTACCAATGCTAATTAAGAACTGGGACACGCTTTCAGTTTGCAAAGACCACGATTCATCATTAAAAGAACAAACTTGCAAAACGTTTGGCAGAACACATAACCTGTGGCGTACATTAAAATAAATTACATTGGTGAAAGAAGCTCAATAGTCTTTATTTTAGTCGTAACGGAATTAACATTAACATGGAAATTCTGTTAATTAGAAAAATGAGATAATGACAATTAGATATCTTTGAATACATGCTCATATTTTGCACCATCAGCCCACAAATCTGTCATTTCTGTCCATATGACCTTCACAACTGACCCTCTCAGCTGTCAAAACACCAGCTCTACTGCTTGGGATCCTTTGGGTAAGCGCTGTGTCATTCAGTAGATCTGTCATATCTACATCTATGCTAAAACTCCAGCTCGCTGTCCCCTGTCAGTGGGAATCCGTTTTTCATTTCCTCTTTAGCTGTAGGATGTTGCTGTTTTCCTCTTCACTCATGCAGCCCAGTGAAAAAGCAAATAAATCCAAGCCTTACGGACACGACTGACGGGTTTAAAAGGGTGTCTTAGTGGATCAGTCTGTTGGACTCGAAGAAAAGGATGAAGGATTTGATCAAAGTCCTTTAAAAACTTGGCACCTTTTTGTTGGCGAGGATTCACAGCCGAAGATGTTGAAGATATTATAATATCTTCAAAAGGTACATAGCCCCAAGATACCACTGGGAGACTGACATTTTGTAAAATTAATCAAATGATTAAATTCCAAAAATGTAAATACTGGTATTTTCCAATTCTCATATAACACGCAACCGACGTTGGACAATGAGACAACATTTCTTGGTGTTTCTTACAACTAGACATGACACAATACCACCTTCTATAGCCGATACCGATACCGACATTGTAAATTTGGAAATCTGTCGATATGATACAAATCCGATACAGTCTCAGTCGTTTTTAAACAGAAAATAATGCTTTAATTATTTAGTCTGTCCAGGATTTTGTGGGCCTTTTTTGAGATTGTTCCAGCTTTTCTACAAAATTGTGATGAAAGTTGTGGTGTTTTTAGGCATTTTGTTGCAATAAAGTTGCGGGAGCAAGTCAAAAGTCAAAAAAACATGATTTTGTCCTCCTTTATAATGATGTTTTAACAGTTAATTAAAATGAAGGGAACAAAACCTCAACGTTATACATAGCTCAACATTTTCCAGAAAACTACAATGATTGGTCAAAAATTTTATAGTAGTAGTGTGTTGCGTTGCTTGTTCTCCTCGATGCCAAACAATAAACCAGCTTTACAGCAGTGCCACTTCCCATGCAGAACCAACCGAGCGTGCGCTCATTTACAGATCGACCCAATGTTACCAATACCCAATCGAGCTATTTGAGTTGTTATCAGACCGGTACTGATCCACGTATCAGATCGGTGCCATCTCGAGCTACAACTATAACCCTTCATTGTATTTTTGCATGATGAACATCCACCTTATAAACTTATTTTTTAAGTGTTACATTGGACAAACCCAACCAGAGGCTACTCTCGCATTGCTTATAACTGCACTTGGAACCTTCTTAACTGATATCTAAATATCAATAACTCATTTCACCGTGTTCTACCCCATCCTGGGGTTCTCACCTTGTCTCCAGGTTGAGGTCTCATAATGGACACTCGGTCGTAGCCTTTCTTCAGCAACACCCAAAGAGCATCCAGTTTACCCTAAAACAGAACACCACAACAGGGAGACGTCAGACCAGTCTGCAAGAAAACAGCCTTAAAAAGTAGTCATGAGTGGTCTTAGAACTGATCGGTCTTTTCACACAATGTCTTTTGTTGCTCAAAACCGGTTAAATGTTGGTCAAGATGCTCAAGGATTCAAAACACACCATAAGATGGTTGAAGGTGTAGCTGGAGCAGATGGTAACCTAACGGTTAGGGTGTTGACCCCGTGATCAGAGGGTCATCGGTACAAGTCCTGGACCAGTAAAGGTACTGTTGAGGTACTACTGAGTAAGGTACCGTCCCCAAGCACCGCTATCAAGGCGCTGTCAAAAAAAAGCTGCTTCTTAACGGATGGGTCAATTGCAGAGGTCACATTTCGTTGTGGTGCAGTGTGCTGTGTTGTGTTGTGGTGTATTCACAATGACAAATCACTCACTAAGACTGTATTTACACCAGGAAAGTCCATTAGTTCACTTGCTTTGGTGCAGTTTGCTTTCACATCGTAAGCATTGCAAGTGGACCAGAATTTGTGAACAAAAATACGAGTGCTAAGGTCGTTCAACCATTGGACAGAAACGTGTGGGGGTGAAAGTACACAATCATGGAGATGTTGCGTGCTGTTCTTCTTGTCCTCATAATGATATGGTTTATAACGTAACAAATGTTTCGGCGTCATGAGCGTTTTTACAATATGATGCTCGTAATTTTGCAATTCCGCAAGACGGCTGCAAAGGAGAGCTCTCCTAGGATTGGGCTGAGAATACACCCAAAGATTGGGCTGGTTTGGTGTTCAAAGTAGTTTGGATAGGGTCAAAATTTTAATTTGGGCTTCTTGTTTAATAATAGGGATATTTAGGAACCATTTTTAATCAGTGAACTGGCTTAAACGGGTGTGCAGACCTGTTTAACTGTTAGAATTATTTGAACATTTAAGGTAGGGTTGCTCAGTCAGCCTGTGACATCCAGCAGGCACACTCTGATTGAGCAATTCTACCTTAAATGTTTTGCTTCTGTTTTTGACTATGATTTTCCAAGAAATCATGGTAAAAACAGACAAGCAAAACAGGCAAGATGAGGGAAAACAGGAGGGATGAATAATCAAACTGGAGCATATCAGTAGGCATGGAAAAAGAAAGAAAGCAAGGTTTAGCAACACTACACGGAGCTCTGGGACGTTTCTTCATAATAAAGCTCTTGCTCTGTTCTGTTTCCCCACTTTCCCTGAGGTCAGAGCTGCGAGTTTCTGCTCTTCATTACCAGACCCCCACCCGTTGGCTGTATGCATGGAGAGAGAGAGAGAGAAAAGCTCCACACCCAGGGCTCCGTGCCCTACAAAAAAGGCATTCTGGACCAGCAAACTAGTTCTAGCTGGTCATTTTATGAAGTGAGTGAGTATTTGTCATTGTGAACATAGCACACCACAGCACACAGTGAACCACATGAGATGTGACCTCTGCATTTGACCCATCCGTGAAGGAGCAGTGGCCAGCTGACATGGCCAGCACCAGGGAAACAGGGCTTGGGATTGGTTCCTTGCTCACGTGTACCTCATTGGTACCTTTGCTGGTCCGGGATTTGAACTGGTGGTATTTTTGTCAATCTAAGTTGGAAATCCAAGATTTTGAACCTTTGAGCCGATCGATCTCCAGAATAACTCCGTAATCAACTATGGATTCTTGTCTATACCAGGTTGCCATGCTGACCTTTATAGGTGAGTACCACTTGCGTGGACCAGGCGGTGTACGCATCCCATTGTTAAGGATCCTGGTTGGAGGAACTTCAAACTCTTGTTCCGGCATCTTCACCCTGGCGTTCTTCGCCTTTTCCAGTTTGGCGCCCTCTTCAGTCGACCCCTTCTCACCCCAACGCACCTGACATGGGACAACATAGTTAAACCCATTTACATGCTGCTGGTTTGCTATGCATGTTTGGGTATAACAGTGTTTGGCACAGTTTCAGCCATATATTGATTAATCATACAAGTTCTACGTCTCATGCTACGGGGTTTTTGAGGGTCATGATATTTTAGTTGCTTTTGGTGATTTGATATGAATTTTGTGGATTTTTGTCATCATTGGAAACTATGGACGCCCTATAATATGAACGCAACTATAATTTTAGGAACGTTAGAACCATAATTTTATAAGCTTAAAGACCCAGCAAGGTGAAAACCGTTCTTGCTTTGAGAACATGGGAAATGTGTGAGAAAAGTGTGTCTGAAAAGATAGCGCCTGTAGCCTACCTGCTAGTCTGGGCAAGTTCGCTAAGAGAGTCTGTCATATGCTAAGTCTGAAGCAGTTTCTAATATCTCCATTCCCTCACCGCCGGCGGCTGCTGTTGAACCACCAAGTGCAAGTTTACTTATTCTGTGTTGTCATAAACTGTAAAATATGATGTGCATGTTTAACCTGTTGTGAAGAACTCCAATAGATTAGCAAATGCATGAGAACACGCGGCTAATTCATATGAGCTAGCTCAGAGGTGAATTATAACGGTGGCATAATGCATGATGAAATGTAAGTAGCAAACTCTCTTGTTTCTCAGTATAAGCCCAGACTGTGCTCACTATCCTGTCACCGTCTTCATCCCTTCCAGTGAAACATATATTATAAGGCACAAAAAGGCAAAATTTGATATAGTTTTACTTGCACGACTTTTTAAATACTGCATGTGGGTAGGGGCTCTGTAGTAGTCGACGGTGACTACACGCCGACACGCCTACAGCATCCGAGCATAGAAAGGGCGTCTAACGTCAAGTAAATGTATTGTCCCACTCACAAAATCTTCCTACGCGTTACTGATTAACGTCCAAAACTGAGCATGGTAATGCCACAGAGACTAACCTCCATCCTTTTGATGCCTCCAACTCCTCGCCCTCCATAATAAGAAGCATCTACTGTAGGCCACTTCTTTTTGGGAGTACCGTCTTCCTCCTCGTCCTTATGAATGGAAGACGTTGAGGAAAAAATAGTCATCAATACAAGCGTCTCATTGTTTGTGCATAACATCTCAAATACAACAAGGCCTCTCTTCTGACTGGAATTTTTCAACTGGCGCTCGGAGAACGCTTTTGGACGACTCTTCTAAGCGGCCCAGCGTTTGCCAAAATGAGGTGTGACTCGCTTCTCGTTGACATTTTCACTTATTGGCATTTTGCTGAGGCTTAATCGAGCCGCGCTGCCTGCTGGTCTCGCTCCCTCGCTCTCCGACCATCCAGTAAACTACGTGTGACATGATTCGCCAAAAGTCATGACTTCACTTTTTCCAGGCCTAGAGTTTTAACAGTCTTTGTTCCTCCAGTCGGCCTTCGGATGGAATTTCAACCTCTCCTCTTCTTCTATTTTAACCCTTCCCTCACACAATCATTGCACCTGACCACCCACCTTTCGTCTTGCTGCACTCGCTGTAAATTTGGTTATTTACGATGATTTTTTATAATACAGTAAAACGTGTGTATTCAAAATAATGTTAAGAGCATGGATGTGAACTTAGCCCTATCTTTCAAGACGGTTTACACCATCATCGCTAGACTGATCTGGAAGGAATCTCCATGTTCTAACACCCAACTCAGGGGACAGGAACTGACTTCACCGTAACAGGGATTCAGACAGATCATCTCATATTACAGCAAAGCCAGACTGAACTAATCACAGACCAATCACAGACCGCTAGAACCGAGACTGTAAAAATACAAGGCTGACGTAACCTGCTGAGAGCTGAGAAGTCTGGAGTTTATAATGAGACTTGAGGTTTTACGGTATAGAATTGAACTAAGCTTGCTAAACCTCATATGCAGGAGTTAAACCAATCTGCAACACGTCACAGCTCAAAGTGCAGGCGTATTTTGGTTAAAACATCCATATAGGATAGAGTCGGGGCTGTTAACAAAGCACCATTGGGATATTTTCACCAAAATACAGCAAAGCAAACGTAGGCTCATTCATCATTTAGAAAGAAAGTGCTGTTTTGTTGATTCTTTTTGGCTGCGCTTGTAAATACTATATTTCTTACGATTCATAAAGGACTTAAAAACTCATTCTCGACAACAACAGCGATGCAGCAACGGCAGTAAAAGCTAAAGATGAGCTGAAAAAACGTGAGACAACCGCTTTGTTTGTTCCATTGTAATTACATATTCGGCTTGTTTTCATCTCCAGAAATGATGGAAACTGTAAAAGATGGCTTGCTGTTCTTAGCTAGCAGCAGTGACGCTAATTGCAAAAATACGCTCAAAACCACACATCCCTAAAGAGGATCCTTACTCAAAGTCCTTGACGACAGCAACAGTTCCCCGAATTGTACTGGTCCTTTACTGCAGATGGGCAAATTGATCTTGGATAATTCCAATTCGATCTGCTAACAATTCTACTTTTTTATTACAGTACACAATGAGTGTCGTTTGTGTCTGTAAACGAGTTTACATTGGTTAAAAGAACGTCAACTCCAATCAACATGACTGAAGAGATGCTGCCATTCTGTAAAAATGAAGGCTGCATTTACACTTGCATTTACAGCATTTAGCAGACGCTCTTATCCAGAGCAACTTACATTTCCTAATTTCAGGGACAGTTCCCCTGAGAGCAACTTAGGGTGAAGGGTTTTGCTCAGGGACCCAATGTTGGTAATGCCAGAGGTCGGATTTGAACCCACAACCTCTTGGTCCAAAGGTGAGTGCTCAACCAGTAGGCCACCAACACCCAACACTTGGTTTAAAAGCCTGTCTCACGGGCAGAGCACACAAAGGGCCTACACACAGAAAGGCCCTACGGGCGACCCGGGGCTCAAACCCAGGACCTTCTCGCTGTGAGGCGGCAGCGCTAACCACTGTGCCACCGTGCTGCCCCGCGGCGATCGTTTAGACTTACATTTAGCTCAGTCCTCTCGTAACCCAATGGCCCAAGACACATTTTAAAGCCGACTGCTAACAACTTTAGTTGATGAATGACTTTACATACACAGCTCTAGACAGAAAACCTTCCAAATATCCACCACCTAAGACTTTCCTCACTTCCTAACAGGATGAAATAAATACGACTACTCCATATGTCCAATGTGCTTTGTATGGCAAAGTTCCCATCACAAATCAGCAACACAACAAGCTCTCAAATGGAAGGTGCCAAGTGAGGCAAGTGTTTTTCGAATTTAACAGTTGGGATGTTGTTTTGGAGTACAATTAGGTAAGATTGTCTGTCCTGCTCTTACAGAATTAGGTTATGTGGAAACTATTTGTATTCTCCAGTTGTATGGGTTTACGAAAGAAGAGCTGGAGTTTTCTTCAGGACAATCTCACCAGCTGTTTTGATCCGAGGTTTTTAAACCACTTGTCCGTTGTGTTTTTGGCATTAGATGAACTTGATTTTTGATCTTTTGATTTCGTTCTCTATTTTTCAGCTCCTTTTCCTTGTGTCATTGTCTCATTTTTTTGGCAGCATCAAGTATGAGATGAACTTTTAACTGTTGTTTAATCAACAACAGCATTTGTGCATGGTTGAAAAGTTAGTTTTAATTTATCTCTTTAATTAAAAACAAAACGAGGTGGTTAGATTCTTACCGAACTTTCTTCCTTCGGGGGCGGCGGGGGCTCGTGAATAATCTGGAGAAACAGGGACAGAGAGTCGAGGACAGAAACAGGGTTAAGGGGTGAAGGAGATAAACAACATGGCATAAATCCTCTCGAGGTGGTATGTAAGACCACATGCTTTTTTAAAAGCTGAAAAACACCTTTTCTCCCTTTCGCCAACATGTCAAAAAGCCTGAGTTAATGCGTTCAGCGTGTGGCAGAAAAGCGGATTTCACAAAAACACATGGCTGCAGAACGGCTCGCTCTCCCTCTCCCCCTGAACTCCCTTCGTTCTATTTACAAGCATGTTAAAATGACCCAGAAATCTGCAGGCCAGATTCCCAAACCTGGAGAGCGGAGGAGAAGGAGGGAGGGAGAGAGAGAGAGAGAGAGAGAGAGGAGAGTAGGACAGGAGGAGGAAGTGATTACACTCATACGCACGCAAAAGTGGATCGCATGCCGCCCATGCCGTACCGTTTTGTTTTTTGTTTTGGAGATTTCGGCCGGCTGAAGGATTTCTGAGAAGTGCATTTGAGAAGAGATTCAGGGAAAGAAACAATGTCGAAAACATGCCACAGTGATACATGCATTGTTTTCCACTCTGGATCTGAAGGAATGTTATTCTGATTAATTGAAACATTAACAAATATTGGATTTCCTGTTATTTTGTTGAACTCTTTAAGCATCGAATAATAATCAGTGTGTTTCTGTGAGTTCCAGTTTTAGAGAAACAATATTTTTCATATGAATCTGTACTTAACAGAACAAAAATATCTTAACCAGTTTCAAGACTTCATCATGACCATGATGAAGCATCTTAAGATGATCAGTTTATACCTGAAATCCATGACTAGAAGTTTAAGTCAATCATTAAAATACTACTTGAGTAATATTACTAAAGTAGCTGATTTTAACAGCACTTAAGTATTAGAACTATTTTGTTGCCATTACCAAAGTTCAGACACTACAAGAAAGACTTGACGTAAAGTCTTAAAGTCTTTTAACTGGTTTGTTTTCTAAATGTGTTCACAATTTCCAAATTCCTTTAATTCCAAAAATGATGAGGGCCAGACTGTGGTGCAAGTCACCAACATGTTGGCATGGCCTTTTGCATAAAAGCCTGCATGTGTTATTTATCTCCTGCTAAATGTAGCTGTAGTACAAAGTGAATTACTTTCATTATAACTTTTCCAATTTTTGGCCAGTCATTGTCATTCTCCGCAAAACGTTGAGCCATACGTCAGCGAAATCACTTCCTTGTGGGGGCGGGTCATCGAAGCGACTGAATTGTTTGAGAAACAAAAACGGTGACTTGTGATGGCTAACATTAGCATCGTGTTACCCTGAGACAGTATGGTAACGGTGCAAACGCTAATTATGGCATTACAAGACGTAACATTAGACACTAGATTGGCCAAATATGAGTCCTCATTTGGTCTATCTGGCAACCTCGAGTCTGGGAAGGAGGGGGAGGGGAAACAACGTGCTACAGTATTTTGAATTTGACTGCAGAACTAGTTTTGGCCACAATCTTACATATAGCTCCTTTAAGTAGAGAGCGAAAGATGCTGATATTTAATATTTAATGTTATTTAATATAAATGATATTTAATATTTATTTGATGAAGCACAATTACTCAAGTCCCCCACAACACTGCTAAGATCAGCGCTGGTCTGCGTTCCTCTTTTCAGCAAAGTTATTACGAATATGGTTTTTGCATTAAACCATTACAACTCTGTGCTGACATTAAGCCTCCGAGGGGCATTTGAGTCAGTGGGTGCTGGCCAATCAAATAAATATGCATGATTATGAAAATGGCCCATATATTTCCATTCCAAATGCCGAAACACAGCGCGATTTCCCCATAGAAACCCGGCCCAGCTTTCCGAAACAGAAGCCGGGCAAAGCGTATTCCCTTGAAACTGACAGAGAGGATTTTTTTTTCACGGTGGAAAAAGAGAGTTACCTTGTTAAAACAGACGCGTCTTTTTTCCACTTTCAAAGCTTGTAAAAAAAACATTTATTAAAAAAGCAAACTCGTTTTCCCCCCAACAACCTGAATTTGTCCCAAGTTGAGCTACAATGGATTGATCTTGTTCAAGTCAGAGCTACTTCCAAAATCCAGCAACTTCCTCCAAAGAAACTGATCACCATGGAACATGGAATATGTGTTTTGCTGGTTTGGAAGCTCCACTGGCACTCGGACTCGTGGCTAATTGCCATTTTGGCCTGGCGTGAACTATGCTCCAGAACTCCGAGCTAATTTCCAAGTTGTTCGACGTTGGGAGTGAGGGAATTTCTCTCCTGATCCAATCTTTCCAGACATGCATTCCTGTTTAGCAGAGTCCATCAAGGCTGACCTCACTTGAAACGCTTATTCAGTCGTTGAATATTGGGAGAAGATCCACAGTGAAAGACGTTAATGAGGCACACTGTCTTCTTGGGATTTTTCCCCCTCCTTAAAAGTTGTGAAGAACACAAACACCCTCAGGAGTCATTCTGCTCCCAAATTCGAAAAGCAGAACCATATTCTCTTTTTAGCTTTGACCCTGGGGACCGTTGAGAAAGTCAAAGGTGATGTGAGGTCCACAGAACTTTGCCTGGATTTACACCCCAAGCCCTTGTGTGGGACTAATAGGTCTTAACAGCCTTTTAAAGGAGCAAATAGGCCATGAACCTGAATTCCACATGACTTTGAGGGATTCCATGGAATGGCAGTGAATGTTGATTTAAGAACCTGGATCCTTTCTGGTTCTCTAACTAGTTGGGTGTGAAACCAGTTTCCAATCAAGTTTGCACCATCAAAGAAAGTGGCTTCGTAGCTTGATGTTGCACATGATGTTGTACTTCAGATCCTACTACTTTCTGCTTCTCATTTAAGAACCCAAATTTGTGGTTCCAAACCTGTTACTATTGGCTTAATTTCTTGGGTAAAAACAGGATCCAAACTGTCATAGAACTAGTTCTCTAATTTGGCGTAAGAGAGTACTTAAAGGAGAACTATTAGCTCTATTGTTTGGTGTCACAGAGTGCTGTCAGTTGTCCCTTTGAAATATTTAGTGATGACATATTAACCTAAAAACCTAACCACGAACCAAATGAATGAAATCCAAAGTAACGAAGGCCAATCAGAAAGAAATATTTCCATTTTATAGACTCCTGGAATCGAGAAATGAGCTGCAACCATCATGAGATTGGGTGATGTCCTTCTGGATCCCAAAATATACTCATCTTTAATGAGGATAAATGATCAAATTTATCCGCACTGGGTTGTAAATTACCGGAGAGACTCAACTCTTTCAAACAGACCTCAGCCAAGGTTTATAGATTGAGTCGCACTCAAGGAAATAGTCAGGAGAGATTGATATCAAGTAATAAACCAGATAATTGAATATTACAATGGCCATGACATTTAAGTTGTTGTTCAACAATAATATCTGGTCTCCATGTGCTGCCATTTCAACACTGAGAGTGTGTTTGTAGAAAAGTCTTACCACCGTGCAGCACAGAGGCCAGAACCACCAGAGCAGAGCCAGAACCAGCAGGAGCATCAGAATCAACAGAGCTATGGCCAGGATCGTTCCATCAGACTAGACGGAAAAAATTACAAACAAAGATTTAGTCTGAGATGAGACCATGAATGCTGGTCAAAAAGAAAGAAAGAATAATCTAGTTTTACCAAGATATTTTTCTATGGTGTTACTCAAGGGTTGGAAAAGATATTCATTCATGTAAATTAGCGTTAGTTCACAGGCATGAATTATTTTTAATCACAAGCATAAGCATTTCGGTAGATAACTAAGCAAGGGAATGAGAAGACACTATGGGAGACTCCAAGACTCCAAGTCCAAGTGCTTGTGGGATTTTGTAACCACATGGGTTTAGCAGGTGTGAAATCCATTGTGTTCGTCTCTACACCCACGTCCATTGCTGATTTGCTGGGGTTATAAATGCCATTGCTCTATTTATTTGAATATTTTGTTGTTTATGAACCAGCATTTTTTGGATGAGATGTCTTCTGATGCCTGCTCTGAGTTATTATATACTCTAGTAACGGTTTATTGCTCAGTTGTTGCTTTTTAATGTGAATGGTAATTTTTGAAGAGAGTGTATTTTGTTGCCGTCATATGAGTTGAGATTTGGAAAAGTACTCACACATCCCACAGTGGTGATGGTTACAGAGCTGGAGATGAAACTCAGGCCTTCATTCATGCTCACATAAAGGGAAGCGGCTCTAAAAGACAAAGCAGGCGAAACTCTATAAAATTCAAGCTTTGACAAATTTTACTTACTTATTTTATCACGTCATGAACTTGGCTCTAAAGAAGCCAAGTTCTGCTGTTTGTTTTAGAGATTAACTGATAAATCAACAGAGTTGAAAAATTGGTCTTTTATCCAATATAAGAGAGACGTGCTGTCAAGTTTATCATTCACAAGCCAACACTGTGCCGCTTCAGTGAAAGTGAGTGATTATTTGCCATTGTGAACACACCACGGCACAGCATTCAGTGCACCACAACCAAACGTGACCTCTGCAATTGACCCATCCATGAAGGAGTGGTGGGCAGCTAACAAGGCAGCGCCTGAGGAGCAGTGCTTGGGAATGGTACCTTGCTCATGTACAGTACCTGCTCACCTCAGTGATACCTTTACCTGTCCTTGGATTCGAACCAGCGACCTTCCGATCACGATTGACAATGCAACAAGCAGTTAAACCGAAATATCGAAATCAGTATCGAACTTCAAAACTCTAAATCGGTCAGGATCTAGTCTATGTAAACTTCAATGTGAACAATCACAGAATCAATCAATGTATAAGGTGCAACAGTGTTGCTAGAATTTTATACACAACATTATCATTGGGAGGAGAAAAATCATCAACTTTTAGTTAAGAAAACATTATTTTAGTCAAGTAATAGTCTCAGTCATGTATTCAGACATTTTAAAGCATTAAGGTAAAACTCAAGAGACTGTATCGGATTTGCATTGTACCGACAGATATCCAAATTTACAATATCGGTATCGGACATTAAAAAGTGGTATCGTGCCATTTCTACCCCTATTATACATACAAAACACAAAATTTTGTACAAAAATTGACTGCTGTAGGGTAGCAAAAGAACCAGAGTCTCTTTGTGCACTTAAAGGTGGTTCCAAAAAGGGCCTGCAGAGTGTTATTCTCATCTCCTGTTATCAAAACTGGTACTGGCCAATAGCCACACCTCGAACGCAAGGTTAAAAATTAAGTATTTGTAGTTCTGGATTTTAAGAACTTACGTTCCTTCTTCTCGAAGAACAGGTGCAGGACATAGCAGGTATGTGTCCTCCACAACCAGTGGCTTCACCACTATAAAGATAAAAAAGTGGAGACCAATATGGATTTAGACCAACATTCATCAACACGATATGATGTGTGCACAGACAAACTGAAGGTTTAACGATGACATGGGTCAAGCTGATAAACACAGACTGATTCCACAATAAATCACAACATCTAAGGAGTTGTTCGACCGCAAACGGCTGCTTCTTCTTCTGTTGTTGTTGTTCTTGAACAGGTTGGCGATATTCCACTTAATATCCACAACGGAAAACTGATTCCTGCAGTTTCGCGGCCCTGGAGCCTGAAAATGTTTGCTCTGGCCGGAGTCTGACATACCGCAGCTCTGAGGAAACCGACACGTCGCCTGCCTCCACCTCTGCAAAGATCAGGCTGAGTGAAGTGATCCAGGGAGGAGAGGAGAAGACATAAAGCTCTGAGGCATTATGGGATATGGTGACTCCATGTCTCGGTGGGCCAGATGTGAATAAGCGCCAATACAAACAAGGCTAGATATCGAATTGTTGAGTTCGTCACCTTGGGCACACACCAGACAACGGTGGTGTTGAAGGCGACTTTGAGGGAAATCACGAATTCCAAATTTCAAACTCTTGTCTGGACCTTTTTGTTCATGCGCTGAAGCTGGGATCAAATTCTAGTTGAGATAGCAGTGGTCATCTAGTCTTTGAAGCCGTGCCTTAAGAATTAGCATCCTGGCACGATGCCCTTGCAGGACGTTACAGTGTTTTATTGGACTGTTTATTCACAGCACTGGCCTATTTTGCTGCTAAGCAATAACATGTGCTCATGGTTTAAGGATTGGTAAATAAATAACAAAGGATTACTGACGGTGCAATTTTCTTTGCAGCCTTTGGAGGGAAAACCGTCAGAAATGAACGCCAGTGTGCGTGCGTTATGTAAGCGATGGCAGTTGGAGGCGTAAATAAAAATGTTTGCACGAATGCTTTAATTAAATGTTTGGTGACTTCCCGATCGTCAGGAACATATTTTTCACCAATCGGCGTCGATAAACAATGGATTTATTGGTGATCGGCTTGTGAGTGTAAGAACAAGTTGTTCACTGGGATTAAGAACGGTATGTGGTCATCTGCCAACACTTAGCACTGATGTGTCTGACAACTGTGCTTCTCTAGTAGAAGCTGTTTCATTCTTTCAGCTGCTTAACACATGGTTCCTTTCCTGACAAACCCACGTGGTACTGAGGGGGGAGTATAGATGAGGAAGGAGGAGAAAGAGGAGGACAACTAAATTTTGGAAGATTCCACAAGTTTAGGGTTACCACTTAAAGACGGTCTTATTTAGTCAGGAAGAACATTTCTTTCATTGAGTCATTATCTCTTGTGCACTGTTCGTCGGGTGTAAACAAACTTTGCTTCCTCGCAAGGAGTCTGAAAAATTTCCTGCTTTTTTTTTTTTTTGAAGAGCTGCTCTGGGAGTCTGAAAGCAGAGGCGGTCTCGCTGCAGGGTGACTTCATTTCCTTACTGTTTTTTTTTTTTTCAAATTGTTTCCACATTTGAGGACCCTTTTCTCTCTCTTTTTTTGGCTTCCTGGGGGGTTCTGGCCTTTAATCGGACACAAACAATTAACATGGTGCCTCGTCTGAAGTGACCTGCTTTTATCCAAAAACTGGGAGGGAATGCGGAGTCAGCTGACTCTAAAGCTGGCGCCACTTTAGTAATGCAGTACAGTGGGACTAGAGGCAGAGGAGTGGCTATTGATGTAGAAAGTTTCAGTCGTAGTGGAAATATTGTTGTCGTGAAGATTTATTACCTTCTCTAAAGATCTACGGGATTCCTACGGTCATGAGAATACAATTCATTAGGGGTTGGGAATTGATCCAATTGATCAAACTGATTCCAATTCCAATTGATCAAATCCATCTGAACTGTACACCTCCAACATTATCGATTCTTCTTAAGGAATCTCTCATTTCCCAACGTTTTCCGATTTTCCCCAAGTTTTGCGTCGCGCTACATTACGTCACACTCTCTGCGACTTGACCTTCAACCACGAGGAATCACGAGGCATAAATGATATTTTTCGCGATGTAAACACACACTGTGTTTGTTAGTGAGCACGACTCGCACAGGGAAGTCCAACATTCACTAAAACCTTCCAGTTCCGTTAAAGCTCCCCAATTATTACAGACTAAACTTATATTTTAGCTGATAAATAACAAAATCAATCAGCGTTCTACTTACAGTACAGCCGTTTACTTGATATTTATTTATTCCCGACGCGCGTCCACAGCGATATTGTGCCGCAGGTCTTATATGGAACGCCCTCAAGGCAAAAATGTACTTCTCTCCCAGAAATGAGTCCAAAATGAGATATAGGGGGAAAATGAGTCCAAATGCTCAAAAATTGCCAAGACTTTAGTATTTCTTAATTTTCCATTCATCTGAAAATATTTTTTTACATCCTATAATGTTAGAGTAAAAAATAAATATAGAAAAATCCATTATTTGTTATCAAATCATTTTATTCTATATCCAGATGGATTCCAAATGGATAAAGAAGTGTTTCCACCTGCACTAACCTTATTTTCCTTCAAAGCACTAAGCCATATCATGTCTCTGCATAATAAAATCTATGAATATTAATATGAATCATTTTGATAAATATGAAGGACAAATATCAACTGTATTTAATATAAAATAGAATATGTGTGTTTTTCCATTTTACCAAAATGGGAAATCGGAAACAAACTTATTTGATTTCTTATTTTGGCTTTGGACTTGAATTTGGGGGAAAAAAAGCATTTTAGTTTGGTTTAGTTTAAATGTGAAAAATATATGAACAAATAATTTGTCGAATTCATTACATTTCTTGTGTTAAAGGAAAACTGTGAGCCTTAATTTGGAAACTTTTACAGGACATTGCAGGCAATTATGCTACCGCATCTGCTAATTTCCCTTTCTAAATACACTTATTCTGGGCTTTAATTTTCAACTTTTCATACTTCCGTGATTGGCAGTAGCTGCAGTCATGTGATGCTCTTGAAAGTCAGCCCACGATTGGCCCACGTCCTGTGAGAACTTTTGATCAACAACTAGCAGCAGACCTACTGTATTTTCCTTTTCCCGGAGCTCACGCTTGAGAATAAACACTGTATTTCATCTCCCACCTCTCGTTGGTCTCCAAAAACAGAGCTCTCGCTGTGACATGGTTGCTTGCTACTCAGGAAATAGAGCAATTTTAGGCACTCAGTGTCCAGATTAAACGGCAGGGGGGTTAGAACTCGACGTTGCTTGAATGACATAGCTAAATCTTAGCTCTTACTCTCCTGTGTGTCGTTGTTAGTTAGCCCTTTTTAAAATCCTTCTTGTTTAAAAACTTAAACATGCTTTAGAAATAAATTTGTCTCACATCTTTCTCTGCTGGCATACATCCGTGCTATAAAAGCCCAAACATCCACTTTTTAAAGGTTTTAGTGCCATTATCAGATGAAAAATGGGGTTTAGCTCTCATTTGAGAAAAACTTAAGCCATCCGAGAGTCTGGGAAAACTAGCACACAGGTAGAAAATGATGGTTAATTGTAGAATTTATAAGGTCTGATTCAAAACTTGCCAGCCAAGGAAATCAGACAGACTGATTATGTAAGTCTGATTCGTTCATCATGATTAACATCTGAGCTTTTACATGTTTTCCTTGGGAAAAGTCTGAAGTTAAAAAGACAAAAGTCAGAGACAATGTTTTATGATGGATGACTATTGATGATTATTTGTATTATTGTAGCAACCACAAATAATTTTTCATCTTAATGGTTAACATGATCTATGCTGAAACGTAGCATTTGGGAACTTTTAGCAGCAACTTTTCAAGATACTTTTCATGATTTTACTAACGCTGCACAAATAAAGTCATACTCACTTCTAGTCAAGGTGTCATTAATTCGGAAGCTGCACAGGACTTTGTCCACATTTCTGGCATGAAGGAACCCATTTCCCCTCACAACCACTTGGAACGACTCTGGGGCAGAAATACACAAATACACATTTTATTATAATAAAATGCATATGAAAAGCACACTTTTATACACATTTTAAAGAACAAAAAATATCGCTCAAAAATACTTCATGACCCTTTCATTCTACTAATAGAATTTTCTGGGATTTTCAGAGCTCCAGCGTCTTTGTTTTTGGTGTTAAATCACATGACAGTCCTGAATATTTCCAGAATTCCTTAACAGAAACAGAATCCACTGACACCGTTCTACTTGATTCCCTTCACCACAGCGGTTCTGAGAAAGCAACTCGGGACGGGGACTTTTGAGAGGCACTTTGCAGTGGTTTGTGAGGTTTGTTATTTCACCCCCGAACAAAGTAACAAACCCCAAGTAGCTGAAACCAAAGAAGTCAGAAAACCCCCAAAACCTCCAAGTTTTCAGAGAACAGAGGAATATAAGGCAGCCATGACGGTTGCTGCTTTACATGCTGACTTCGTGCGTCTATTTCAGGAAATCATGCCAAAAGGTCATGCTTTCTTTCAGATTGGGTTCCTTATTGTGAGCCAAAAGCTACAAAGTCGAACGCACTGCTGTAAGCGAAAAGAATTTAACTCCATTTACAAACTCTTTACTATCGTCTACCTTTGAACGCCTTGTGTAACCCTTAAAATGCTCTACAATCCCTTTTTTGACGGTTCTTTTTAATATGACGTTAATCTAATTGCCTTCTCTTTTTAACAAGCCTCTTCTTTGACCCACCTCTCCGATATGAGAAAACCTTTCTCTTTTAAAAGTTGACCAGCGCTTCACGAAGGTCACTTTTTACTACACAGCCTTTTAAGAGCCAATCCCATAAACCTACTCAGCACATTCCTGAACGAAGAGCTCAAATTTGTTGGGAGGTTTACGTCTTCCAAATCCTCCATCTGACAAGTAATGCAGGGACGGGAAAGCGTAGGAAGCAGGCAGCTTTCAGCTGTTTGCCGACAGAATAGTGACGGTCCCAGGAGACCAAGTTTGGAAGTTGATTTAGGACAAGTCCCTGATGTGCAAAGCGTAGCTGGGCGAAAGGGGTGAGGTCAAACACAGAAATATGTATGATGTTCCACACCTCATTGGTGTGGAAGCTACTTTTCAAGCTACTTATGATTAAAAACATCTATGCTACAGCCGTTAGCTACACTACAAGCTACACAAAAATGAGCTAACTACATAAAAGCTTCAATTAATACTTAATATTCGAGCTGTGGGACACTCTTAAAACAAATGTAAAACATGATTTATAATTTTTTTTAACAATGCCTCAAAGACATTTTGGAGGCAATGTTTTAATTTCCGGAAGTTCTATAAGAAATTTCTCCTCTCAGAGTCATATCTTTTGATAAAGAGTTAGAGTTAACTTTTGACTCTATCCTCCGACTCCATCTCACAGGTGCCAAGAGAACGCTGTGATACAAAGAGTGACCACGGAAGCACATCAGGTAGCTCATCACTTCTGCAAATTCAACACCAATCAGAAACATATGGTAGAAAATATCTCTCTTTGTAACATCTTTGTTTGTAATGATGTAGCATTTTGCCAAAATGTTACTGTTGAAGCTACATCATTTTAAAAGTAGCTTTGCCGATGATAAGCTACTGAAAAAAAGTAATTTAGTTAGTAGCATCACTTTTATACTGATGATCCCCAACACTGATGTTCCTCACCTCCGGCACAGATGCTAGAAGGTTCCGCTGCTAGGATCTCGATGCAGGATCTTCGCAGGATCTGACGAGACAATAAAGCAAGATAAAGTGGAAAGCAGAGTTTTAAGTCCTTATTTCTTCATATTTTGGAGCATCTTGGGGTTAAAGGTCTTGTTCGGGGACCCAGTGATGGTAGTGTTGGAACTAGGATTTGAACCCATGACCTCTTGGTATTGATGTGTATATCCTAACCACTACACCACACCTACCACTACTCCAAATCAGACCCTCCAGGCTTCAACACTGTAAAGTGAAACTAACCCAGTATGACAATGTGAGTTTCTGTTTGCTCTCTCCACAGTCCAGCCGAGGTTGGACTCAATGCCCAATGCTTTACAGTCCTGGGTCTCGTCCTCTTGGGTCCGAACCAGGACCTTTCAGCATGCAGTTAATTGGCAGCAGATGTTGCCCAGCTGCAGGATTCCTCCATCTGCCCTCGACTGCAAGTCACCACTCAGAGAACACCTCTTTTATTTCCACCTCAGCACTCCTTGATGCGAGACGAATCGTTAAAACATAAATGAATAGCTCTGAAGGCAAAAAGAAAGGGTAGCGGACGTCGGCTTAGATCCTGTTTGCTCGGAATCCCTTACAGTGTAGGATCAAAACGTTGCCATTGGTTCGCTCACAGCAGGTCTTCTCAATACGATCTTCTTTTGCTGTGTCCAGAACGGTCAAGCTTGTATTGTTTGGTTTTTGTTTCTCTGTTTTTCAACCCTACATTTTTCATATTCTAGGAGTTCTGAAATCTGGTATGCCTTCAAAAACGGCTGTCACTGGCCAAAAAACACAGCTTCTTGTTTCTAGTTTCAATGCTTTGAAGCATATGGAATAATAATATAGTATATGTGATGAACCTTGTTTCCAAATTTTTCTCGTAGTACGAACCGCCAAGCACTGATGCTGTGTTAGTCAAAAATACAGTTAATAAAACATTCCAGGGTGTTGTAGTTGGAACACTTGTATACAAAATGGGATTCCTGAATATATTACATTTTAATGTCTTACCGAATCAATGACACTCTGTAGAGCCTCAAACCCATCATTCACTGGGAAGACATGATCTTTGCTGTCTGCAATCTTGGCCAGCTGTAATGAAATATTTAATACTATTAATTTATCACTACATAAGAAATTAAGCATCATAAACTATGACAAACTATAGCTCTATTGCCTTCCTGAGATTTTGTCTCTTGTTTTTTTTTTATTTATGTACAATATATTTTAATGTTTAAGAATGCAAAAGGATCACATCAGTGTACATATGATTCTAGGTGATTTTGTTCTCCATTATGCAATATGAGACCAGGTCATGGCGAGACCAAGTCGAGACAGAGACCGGACCAATGCACGTTTTACATTACATGACAAATAAGCGGAACATACTAAGAGCCTAAGAGTTCTCAAAAACAGCTGGATAAAGCAAACAACAGAGCAACATTAAACATGTTTATTCAATATTTATCTCTTACATATGTGACCCGATCTGCCGTAATGAGTCAGAAGTCTGCGTTCTATTTATTTAGATACGGGCCGATTACGTTGAAAAACATCACAAAAATAGCGATTTTTCTTTTTTGGAGACCAGATTCATTTTGAAGACCTTTTCTTTCATATAAGACCAAAAAAGAAAAATCGATATTTTTGATGTTTGTCAACATAATCGGCCCGTATCAAAATAAATAGAACGCCCGACTATCGACTCATTATGGCAGATCGGGTCACATATCTATAATGAGAAAATCGCTTCACTGGAAGCAGTTATCCAAACCGATCATATGTTAAACTCAACAAAGTTGAGAAACACTTCTTTATACATTTGGTGTCCATTTAGATACAGAATAAAATTATTTGTTAAAATTATGTGTTTATCTATATTTATTTTTCCCTATTGATTACTCTCTAAGATTATAAAATGGAAAAACTATTTTCTGATGAAAATGAAGAAACACTAAAGTTTTGGGTAATTTTGAGCCGATTTGGTGTGATTTTGGCCTGTAAAATGAGCTGCTTTTAGCCTCTCTGGAAGAGAACTACGTTTTTGCGCACGATGGCGTTCCATATTAGAATCGCGAGAGATTTACCTCGCGAATAATGTAATTAATGGGTTTTTACGCAATTACTTCAGTTTTTGTCAACGGAATTACTGAGAAATAATTGCACACACAGAGGAATGAATATAATGCCCGTTAAAGTCTTGTGATTCTGAGGTATGTGTATTGTTTCTGTGACATACAGAAACAACCTAAATATATCAAGATTTTTATTTTCTTAAACAAAGCAGTATTATTCTTTTACCTGCTTGAAAAGAGTGTCAAACAGGCAACCGTCTTTGAACTGCCCTGATGAATGCCTCTAAGGCCGAAACGCATAAGCATGTTTAAGTAGCCAAAAGATAACAATAAAAAGGCTTTTCAAAATGCTTCACTCTTGAGTGTATAATTTTTAAAGCAGTATTGCTGTTGAAGTTTTCAGAAGCAATTATTTGTTTAGTGTTTCCAGACAATATTTGGTCCTGAAAATTTATGTCCAAACACACGGTCGACACACAGACACACACCTGCGTCTCGTTGAAGTCCTTCACCCCGACGCAGTAGACGGAGGCCCCCAGGCTGCGGGAGCGATTGGCCTGACGGCGAAAACAGAGCCGAGATCAAAAGCAGGTCAGACACTGTTGACCTGAAGGCATTTGTACAGCATTTAGTCATCATGCCATCACCATGCATCATACAGCTCAGTTCTCAAGAGGGCAGCGATAACATCGGTTTTCCAAAACAGGGGTTATGTAATGAAATCATTAATGATATTTATGAGGCTGGATGTACGGCTGGATGAACGGATGGATGTGTGGATGGATGGATGGATGGATCGATGGATGGGTGGATGTGTGGATGAATAAATGAATGTCTTTATGGATGGATGGATGTGTGGATGAATGGATGGATGTCTTTATGGATGGATGGATGTGTGGACGGATGGATGGGTGGATGGATGGATGTGTGGATGGATGGGGTGGTGGAAGGTTAGGGTTGGATGAATGTACGGATGGATGTACGAATGGATGAATGAAAGGATGGATGGATGGGTGGATGGATGTGTGGATGGATGGGTGGATGGGGTGGTGGAAGGTTGGGGTTGGATGAATGTACGGATGGATGTACTGGATGGATGAGAGGATGGATGGATGGATGGATGGGTGGATGGATGGATGTGTGGATGGATGCGGTGGTGGAAGGTTAGGGTTGGATGGATATGCGGGATGGATATCTACGGATGGATGAATGAAGGGATGGATGGATGGATGGATGGATGAGTGAAGGGATGGATGGATGGGGGTGGTGGAGGTTTGGGGTTGGACCTGGATATGCGGGATGGATGTACAGATGGATGAATGAAAGGATGGATGGATGGGTGGATGGATGTGTGGATGGATGGGTGGATGGGGTGGTGGAAGGTTGGGGTTGGATGGATGTGCGGATGGATGTGCGGATGGATAGGTGGAGGGATGGATGGTGGGAGGGTGGACAGAAGGATGGATGGGTGGTGGGTGGTTGTGTATGGATGGATGGATGCGCTAAACATACTGTATATGATGTTAATGGTACTCAACAGTATTAAAAGTTAACTATTCTTGACATTCATTTTTGATTCTTGACACAAACTTTGTGCTTAAATTTGAATAACTCAGAATAACACTTAAGAAGAGTAATAAAGTATAATTACTGCAAATTGTGCTATACACTACAGATGGTAGATTTACTTCAGTAAAATCAACTGTAAACTCTGCTGGTTCTAGTTGCTGCAGCTTCTTGTTTTAAATGTGGTGTCTGGGGTTTTTTGGAGGTGGCTGTAGAAAGGCCGTTAATTCTGATTTACTGTCTCTGCTCTTTTCTGCTGGCCGGTGGCAATTTCATCTATTCTAAACCCTTTCTGGTCTACAGTGCAGATGTGCCTGACTGACTCTCTGTTTTCATCTCCGAACTGGGTCGATGGGAGAATGTGTTAATCTCAGCGAGCTGGTTGAGGCCTCAGAGTAAGAGAGAGGGATCAAAGTGTTGGAGGTGATAGATGAGTGCAGCAGTGGCACTTTTAATGTGTGCCAGGGTGGTGGTGGTGGGGTGAAATTGGGGGTCTGAATTTATCTCCTCTCTTCTCCTCCGTTTTTCCTCTCCTCCATGTGTGTTTGTTTTGCTTGTTCACGCTAGACACATTACCTGAAAGAAGGAATATTAGGTGGACAGAAAAAGAAACTATAAAGAACTTTCCATATAGCACGTGAACCGTGAGCTCTCTCTTTCTCTCTCTCTCTCTCTCTCTCTCTCCTCTCTCTTATTCTTTCCTTTGTCTTACTCTCTCTTTTACCTCCCGCCTATCTCTTTCAGTAATCCACACTTTCTCTCTCATTCTCTGTCATCTTCTTTGTCTCTCTTTCGCTTTTTTTCTCTCTCCCTTTCTTGCTCTCTCTCCTTCTTGTTCTCTTGCTCTCTTCCTTTGTTCTTTCTCATCATCATCATCATCATCATCACCATCTCTCTCTCTCTCTCTCTCTCTCTCTCTGTGTCTCTCTCTTTACCTCTCTCTCTGCGTAGTAGAAGATCCTCGTGGCAGTTCCCCCGTCGGTCAGTGCGATGATGACGCTGGCTGTGCGGTAGCCTGTTTACAACAAAACCACTCAGTTGTGTGTTGCATCCAAACAAAACTCAGTTACAAACTTTCACACCAGCATTCCATGCGCATTACACTTAGTGCTGGAGAAGCTTCACTTCGACATGGTGTCCGTCTATAAGCTAGTTCTGATGAAAAGCAGCTAAGCTACAGCCAAGAGAGTTTTAATACAGTAGTTAGCTACACTCCAAGCAGGAGAGAAGTAGCTAAATATATCCAAATATATCCCCAGTAATGTTTAATATTTTTGCTGTGGGATACTGTAGGAAGCAAAATGTGGAAGATAATGAAAATCTCTTTGTTCAGTCAATATTAGAACAGTATTTTGGTTTTGGGGTTGCCCTCAAAAGTGTAAGTTCTGTCCATTTCGTCTTTCATAAACTTTGATCAATTATTGTTATGGCCCCCCTGGACTTTGGCTATACCAGCTCCCTGGACTTTTACAGTTTAAATGACCCAGCCAGATGCCATTCTGTTTGTTTAGTGTATCTGAGTTTTGTCCTGCGTGATCCCTGTCCGTCAAGCCTGTAGCCCCACCTTCCCTTTGTGTCCCATTGGTTGGCCAGTCTTCGTTAGTGTCCCCACCTGTGTTAGTTAGCGTTTGGATCAGCCCCTGCTCCTGATTGGTTTACCCCTTTATTGTTTGATTTGGCTTGTTTATGATTTGGTTCATTTGGTTTTTCCCTCTCCTGATTACCCTGTTTGATTGTTTCCTTTTTCAGTATTGAAGTCAGGTTCTTTCCCCATTGTGTTCGTCTGTCTACCCTCACGCTACACTACACTGTGTAAGCTACAGTGCTACACATGATTTGTGTAATTTCTCTACACATTCATTCTAAGAGTGTGTAAAGTAAAGCTGTGATGACATTTTAATGTGTTAAACTCCATGAATGTAGCATCTAGTGGTGTGTATATGGTCAACTTACCCTCGGAGTTCCCACCAAATAGAAATCTACGCTCACTGCCTGAAAGAGAGAAAGAAAGAGAAAGGTAAGAAAAATTCCCAAAAAGTATGAATTTTCTGAGCCCATGTTTATAGTTTTTAAAACTCAGAATCACGTGTTCTGGAACCACTTAACAACGTGAGGTGAAGTGTTACTATGTTGAAGCTGTCCTGCACTACAGTTTTCGCCTTGTTGTATTGTCTTGTGCATCCTCTGCATTCTACATCTTGTCTTGTGATTTTAAATGCCACACCATAGTTGCTCTGGAGAACACCATTTCGGCTATTTGTATATGGCTGGGTGCACTATAAAATAATTTTTCTCAAAAAGCAAACACCAGGACAAGTCCTCGCTCAGCTGCTGAAGTCATTACACCAACTCTCCACCAACATCCATCGTAGTTGCTGGGCGCAAAGGCAAAGGTAAGAAATTTGGCTGAATGAAGCAGAAGTTGAGCTGAGGCGGGACCGTTGTGAGACTCACCTCTGAATGCCCTCGTGCATGAAAGTGTCTCCTCCTGGTAAAACCCTTCGCAGCTCCTCCAGGCCTTTGCGGATTTTTTCTCTGTCAAAATAGAGTGAAAAGTGAATATAGACAACAATGTGAAAGGTTAAAACTTCAAAAACTCTAGCATATCTGACCACTCATACAGTCCATTATAGTGCACGTTTTAAAAATGACAACAATAAATCTAATACTAATACTACAGTATTGTATATTATATTACATAGTACATTACATTACATTACAGTATTATATTAAATCATATTAGTTTTCCTTATTAATTAAATACTTGTAGCACAACATAATTTATCCTTTAAAAGTACACAAATATATTAATACATAAATATTCTATTAATTAATGTAATAAATTGGATTACAATTTAAATTATTAAAATTATATATACATACGCACACTATTGTATTATATATTGTTATATTATATATAATGTATATATAATGTTATATATTGTGTCTAAATATTCAATTAATTTATTCTTTTTTGTAATTTATAAATAAAACCCTAATATTAATAAACATATTAAATTAAATATTTATTATAAATATATATCTATGCTGATTATAATGTCGATTTACATAATAAAAACACATTTTAAATATAAAAGTAACATAATATAAAATATGAAAAACATTCCAGATCTTTATACACTTTATACACTATATCTATATTGTAAATATTTCCAAAAAATATGTTGCAAATTTATAACTCTTAAAACCTTGAATCACTTCAGCTGTGAAAAATCACATCTTAATCATATGACTACAGCATTTCGGAAATTCAGAACATTGTACTTAAAAGTCTAAAAATCCATTAGACAGTGCCATAAAAGTATATTTTTGTTACATAAGTGTTTGTATGGACTTGATAACATTGAAACTAATGCAGCTGTTATCATGAGCATCTGGATTTTCAGTTTAACAAAAAGGGGATGTTGTGAAGATTAGCCAAGAATATGTCTGAGTGCTTATGGTGGGGTGTTGGGTTTGTAAATCTCAGCAGGATTCTGACTGTATCTGCTTTTTTGCGGGTTGGAAAAACACATTTTGGGCTGGAGTTCGACACGTCAGCATGGTTCTGTCTAAGTTTAGGTTCTTTTCCTCTCGAGATGACTGGATGCAGGTGAAGTTAAAGCAGCTGATTTTATGGTATGTGAAGTGAGATGGTGTCGCTTGATTGGGGTTTTTTTGGAAGCGAGGCACTGGATGCAACAAGATCTCGCAATATCACTTTCTTTAGATCGGCTTACGTTCCACATAATGATGTTTTCTCATCTCTAATTCCTGCTGAAGCTGAAATTAACTAAGCAGATGGTCAGGAAAGCAGGCATGTGTGAAATGGGAAAGTAGGAAGTCAGTAAACATCCCAAGTTTCTCTCCCTCTCTCTCTCTTTCTTGTTTCTCTGACTCATGGAGATATTAGAATATCCAACTCATAAAAGCTGTTTTTTGATGGGGAGAAACACATGTGGAAGTCTGGGATGGTGTGATTTAAGGCTTGGAGATGAGACTAACATCAAGGGGAATCTGGAAGCAGCTGTTTGATTTGCTCTCAGACTGTATGAGGTCATGAACCTTTAGATAAATCAGGATCTGATCTAAGTCTTTGGTCCAACTAAACCCAAGCCTTGGAGATGGAAGTGTAAAAATTTCTCATCATTAATCTTTAGTGAGAGACATGTTTGATGCGTGTCTAGCTCACTGCAAATTGGATGCTGTGTTGCCAGTGATATGGAGTTTAATTCAATTCAGAAAGCAAAAGAAAAGTTATATTGTCAATTTTATCTGGTTCAAATTCTGTAAATGTTCAATAAAAAGTATTTTAAATTGTATAAAATGATAGTTTTTCTTGATTTTGCTCATTTAACTCTTTAATTAATGTATTTTGACTGACTTGTTCAACAGTTTTCATTCATACAGTCCAAAACTAAGATTAATCCTATTAAAAACACAGTAAAACCCTGTAGCATAGGTTGTTCTTAGTGCTTGAATAAAAATTAATACCTTAGAAACACTTTAACATTTTAGCAGATTCTATATTTAGCTTCTACATTCATGTACTTTTATTGTAGTTAGACTCTAACTCATTTCAGTACGGGAAAGCTAGTGTCACATTGGTAAAATTGTAGGGTGCGTTCAAGATGCTGACTATCGAAGGTCATTATCAGGGCATGCTGGACCTCAGTTTGGGCCTCTTAAGGTTGAACACGGTCCAATGTAATCACTAGCAATTCTTGGCTCATGTTGTAGTGTACAGTTAGTGTTTGGTCTTGGGAAATGTCTGGGTGGATATTCTACTGAGTGCTAAGCACATTTTTCACATTACTGTTTTCCGTTCACTCACCTGTCCTCTGTAAGGGGCATGAGGATCCGGCCCTCTGTGGAAAAGACGATGAAGGACATACGGAGCTGTGGACTAAAGTCAAGAAGCAAAATTGAAAAATACAGCTTACACCGATAACCATACCATCCTCATGGAGCATGTGACGTTCAATAATAACAATAAAAATGCAGATGTTTAGTTATTGAAAAATTGCATTCATTCCAAACTTAAGAATCCCATATTTCTCACTTCAACAAAAAAATTGACTTTGTTTTTGAAATACTTGAACAAATCTGTGATTAAAAGCAGTTTAAGATGAGCCTTTCCAAATTAAAATCGCTCGTCTTTGCACCCACATACCCTGCTGACATCTGAAGCATCTGTCTGGGCTACTCCTCTCCTACCTTATGAACTTGTGAGCCAGATGTTCCACAAAGTTATAGATCTCGTTCCAGTGATGCTGTACGCTGCCAGACCTGCAGGGAGGACCAGACACAAAATTAGGCTCAAGCACCAAGAGGAGATGTAGCGAGACCTCTTTTAAAAGTAATTTTTTCTTCATTTATTTGCACTAAAGTCCGTCCAAGTGTGACCTCAAGTCTCCAGTAGTATCAGTAGTTGAGGCAGGTGCTGCGTTTCTAACTTTAGGATTATGTGAAGTAAAGTTGGAGAAGCTCAGTGCCTCTACTAGGTAACTAATCGTGGGCAAGACTGCAAGAAAGCATAACAAAGAAATAACATCACTACTTTTTGCCAAACTGGCCAGTTAATTTTCCCTATATTTCTTCTAAGAGTTAATTAACCAAAACAAATTACTAAAAGACATTTTGGCGGCATTAAAGCATGCCATCAGACATTGAGGCTTGGCCCCTTTACTCTAGAATTACTCGCAACTTCTTGCCAACAAGTGCAGCCAACTTAAACCTTTAACTGTAACTGCCAATTGGCCGAGGTGCGTGAAGCACTCGTGCGTGACAGTTTGTGGAAGTGGTTTGTTTAACCAGGTGGTAGTTAATTTTAAGTGTCAGAAACAGAAACACATGGGTTTGAAATGTATTGAAGGTACTGGACATCATACATGTTATGGTGTAGGTCTAGTGGTAGGATTTTTGACTACGGACAAAGATGAAAACAATTCAAGCCTGGCTTCATCCTACCTCCAGCTCTACATCCCATCAAGCCCCAGAACAAGACCCTTAATCCCAAGATGCTGCGAGGATGGTGACATTGGAGTCTCAAGTCATTGGCGGCGATAAATCTTTGGCTTTGAAAATCTTGAGAAGATTCAAAATTGGAGTTCTCTCAGAGTGCTTTAACTCTCCTAAGAGGAATCAGGCAATGTGTTAAATCAGATGTTACGTTTAGTAAGACACAGTGCTACGCAAAAGGACCTCCAAGTCTGAGATACGACACCCAAATTGGAAAAGCAACAGACTTAACTCAAGGTGACGCAACAATTTGTTATAGCTATACACAAAAGCAGCTCTTTTACACAAATCAGTAACTGGATATGCCATTTACAAAATGAGAAAAAGTCCCAGATGTGTAGTGCGCCGTAGACATTTGCTTCAGGAAAGACTTTTTGTAGGACAGTGGCCATTGTTTGCATTGCTCTCATCCATCAAGTCATTAATTGCCTGTTCCCTGCGGGTCTTGATGCACATTTTTTTGTCTTACGTAAAGTGCTTAGCATTACCTTAGCAGTAACGAGAAAGCTCCTCAGCGTGTATAAATCATTACTGACTTTTGCCTAAACGCAATCTTGTCTTTTTTTCTTTCAAAAGACATTTCTCCATCTGCAGGAAATGGGTCACTCAGTTCAGTATCGCAACCAAACAGCCATTATCTTTCATTCCGTCTCTAGTCAACTCGACTCCATATGACAGAACATAACCATATTTTAAACACAGCTTTGACTGATTACATGTGGTGCAGCGTTTAGGCAAAACTTGTTGATGAATTGCCATGACCTCATTGTCTCAAGTGATTGTGGGTCCTGCTTCTCTATATAATGTCTCAGTAATTATTCCGTCATGAAGCCAGTCTGGAATATGGTTTTTGTCTCTGTGCCAGATGTGGGCCTTCTTGAAGACTATGATGGCAGCTCTGGAGGTTGGAAAACCATGCAGGCTACAATGGATTTGCGAACAACGTCATCAAGCACATTTCCTTGAGATATGTGAATGAATGTTACATTTCCATAACACTTTTCTAGGTCTTTCCAGAAGAGCTTTGCAAAAGAGTGTTTCTTCGCTTCAAGCCCGATGAATTCGCAGCTGCACCTGGATAAAACTCTAGTAGCCGCATTAGCTAAGGTGCTAAAAGGGGCAGGAGAGACATCATAAATGATGTCATGATTTGGAGACGAGATTTGAAAGGCCGATATGGGTGATTTTATATAGAAAGATGCCCAGGAATCTTTTCGAAGCGTTAACAAAGACAGGACTTTGCTTTTACATTACATCTGAAGAATGGCGCCATTTTTTACACCACAGTCACCATAACTGCACAGATTTATTGGCATCCACACAGGGTACGTCCCCTGCTGAAGGCACCAATCCCTCAGGAAGCAGTTATACTACTTGGTCTCACAGCCAAGTTTTGGCCAGGCCCAAACCTGCTTAGCTTGGTTAGCTAGTTTCCTAAAAGCATAGTTGCTAATATGTTAGCAACTATGCTTTTAGGAGACGCACCCCTAAACTACAAATGGTATGTTTAAAATTGTGCGTTCTAGTATGCACATCAACTGCAGCCAATCCAAAATCATTTTTATCTCTTAGCTGCACAGCTAAATCATCATTAGTGTTGAAATGAGGTCATAATTTCCAAGTTTTGACCTCCCGTTTTGGCCCAGTCAGCAATGCTTGTTTTACGGTAGAGGCACACAATGTTAAAGAAGCCAAAAGTTTGACCCATTTAGATAAGAACAGCATTCCGGAATTAGACACACACATACACACCACAATTACTCAAATTTAGAGACAGCTGACATGTATTATACCTCTGGGAGTACATCGGCTTCCCAAACCAACAAAGGCTTAGAATTTAATACAGTAACTTAATACAGTAGGTGATCCAGGCTCTCAGATACACATTAAAAGGCACGTCACTGCTATATGTCAATATTCTCTGTAAAAGTCACTTTAAATCTTGTCTGCGCAAAGTGAGTTCAAAGCAGCAATGAGTTTAGGCACTTTGTTTTGTTTCACTTAGCGCCGTCAGCACTCCAGCTCTCAAGAACACAGTGGCGTTTGTGATAACAAATCCATTCTGCTTACCACATTTAATTAGGCAAAGCGGAATAAAAGCGCCTTCACATGTGGAGGGAATCTGAGGTCATTATGGTCAGAGACTGTGAGTGAAATGTTTCAATCGCAGATGCATCATCTCATTCATCTCTCTCTTACCCCCTCCTCCATTTTTTCCTCCATTGTTGCTAAGCTACAGGCCTCTCTGCCAAAAAAGGCCAAAACTTTGGAACATCTGGAGCTAACGGTGAAAGGGTTCAACAAAAGCAGAAGAGCGAAGAAGGAAAGGGAGTGATGCAGTAGCATGAAAATTAATAAATAACAGCTAAATGGAAGTGTGAATGAGAAAATGCATGAGGGTAAGTTTTGGTGAGGAAACGCATAATGGCAAGTTTGGATGAAAAAAGGCAAGTTTGAATTAGTAAAAGCACAAGTGTAAGTTTGCAGTAGATTGTATTTGTTAGTGAAATCACTGAGGGCAAATTTGCATGGGAAAATGCATGATGGCAAGTATTCATAGGTAAATGCATGAGGGCAAGTTTGCAGGGGTAAATGCATGAGGGCAAGTTTACAGGGGTAAATGCATGAGGGCACGTTTGCAGGGGTAAATGCATGAGGGCAAGTTTGCAGGGGTAAATGCATGAGGGCAGGTTTGCAGGGGTAAATGCATGAGGGCAAGTTTGCATGGGAAAATGCATGAGGGCAAGTATTCATGGGTAAATGCATGAGGACAAGTTTGCAGGGGTAAATGCATGAGGGCACGTTTACAGGGGTAAATGCATGAGGGCAAGTTTGCATGGAGAACTGCATGAGGGCAAGTTTGCATGGGAAAATGCATGATGGCAAGTTTGCATTAATTGCATACATTTTAAAGCACATTTCATAGACAAAGATCATGCAAAGTTTCATATAAAGAGTTTTGTATAAAATGCACAAATGGTTTGTTTTATATCTTGAAAGAGCAAACTTGCAAAAGGCTTATAAGGCCCTCGGGGTATGCAAGATCATAGCAAATAAGATTCAAGAAAAACAAAACTTGACTTTTTAAATAAATATCAGTGAGGTCCCAAAAGGTGTGGAAAGATGTCAGTGTGTTAAAGACATTTTGCACAGTATTAGGAAAGTGTGCCTGGATCAGTGCGGTTCTTACCCCGTCCCAAAGCTTTTCAGGCCAAAATGTACATCTTGTTTCATGTCTAGCTGTTGGGCATTTATGATGAATTTCACTGGTTGATTGAAACATTAGCTCATAACACAACAGCAGCATTGACAAGCAGCTGTTATTATATCGCTTGTTAACATACCACAGATGGCTATTAGCCGCAATGTGCTTATAAAGCAAACCCGCCTCCTTTAATCATTTTTATCCTTAGCTCCTAACACACTGGATATAGTGTGCATAATTCTATATATGGAACAAGAGATAAATCTGTCTGCCATATGTTGTTATTAGTAAGATACAGCTTTAGGTGGAATCGCAGTTCACAGGATTCTGTGCTGATGTAATTATATAAGAATAAACCTGATTATGCACGATCTGGACTGAACTAGACTCTTAATGCTAGCAGTTTTTCAGGTAGCAATGGCAGATTGTTGTGACGGTATGATTATAAGCCAAATGCCAATTTCCCAGTTGAGGATTAAGCCTAGTCCTAGACTAGCTTTGAATTTGAATGGCAAATCTCCATTGGTACTACAACTTAGTCGATGACTAAGCTTAATCCATTAGCAAGAAACCAGCCCCAAATGTTTAAAAACACCAAAAATCCAGCAGGAAAGTTGTAATGTAACATCTGCTGGTCAAACAATGCAATGACAACACTCATAACAGCATTCATAACAACAATAACAATATGCAGCTGATGAACACAATTTAAAGAACAGATTTGTGTGGTTCAAGACATTTGCAGAGTACTGTACAGAGTAAATCAGCTGGTTTACGCAAGAAATATCCATCCAAGATAGCTACTGTCTTCAAAAATGAACTATTGATGGAAATCTAGCAGAGAGGAAAACCACATATAAAGGGCTTAATGGCAATATTAGCTAGGCCTAACTGTAGCTTAAACTTCCAAGTAAAGCTCCTGTTCAATTTAGGTCTTCGTAAAATAAGCGTGATTGTGACTTTTTATGCATTTGCAGCGTGAACCAGAACACATTGCATCAGAATGGAATCAGACGATGGTGAAGGATCTTCTCAGCCTCTAGTGACCGTACGAACTGGCTCAGGCCTCAAAGCCACAACCTCAAACTGCAGTAGCTACCACAGAGACATTACATAAGTGCCGTTAGAGGGTTTTTTCCCACAGTGCACTCAAACGGGTCAATCCTGGACTGCTTCTGATTCGTTAATATCAGTGAAACAGACAGAATGAGTGGAAATATCTTTTGCATGTGGCAATGTTACAGTGTAAAAATAACTCATGTTAACATACTTCTTTCTAATGCAAATATTATATAGGGGACAAAAGTGGGATGTTTCTGGGACGTTACCAGAAGGACCAAATGCAAATGTTATCTGGGGGACCAAAGTGGGATGTTCCCAGGATATTCCTGAAGAACCAAATGCGAATAGCAGAGGTAGGCAAAGTAGCTAACTTCATTACTTAAGTGAAAGTACAGATACCACTAGTCAAATTTTTACTCAAGTTAAAGTACTGAAGTTCTTGTTTTAAAAAATACTTAAGTATTAAAAGTACATCTTCTTTCACCGCATTGCTGCATTATTGACACAACACTTACAACACCTAATGGCTCTGACTAGTTTGTAGAACCTGTAGAATAAGGAATTGGTAGAATGTTCCAGAATGAAACACAAACTGATAAAGAAAACCAGTCATTAGTTTATTTTATTAATTAATTGTAAGACTACACACCTCACAAAACATCATGGTAGTGTTCTGACAGCTCTGGCAGTGTGTGCACACATATATGTGTATGTTAATCAGCAGGACAGTGTAGTATCTGTAAATGCAGCCTGCTCAGAAGATAACATCAACATTCCAACCTGCTTAATACCCAGCTCTACACCTCCAGCTTCATGACTTTCCAACAGCAACAATGTTCTAATCAAGACAGAAAACAGCAGAACTGTCTGAACATGGTTTTATAGTTCCAGTCTACAGGTGTGATGTAACCCTGCTGATTACTGATATGACGGTCACCTGCCAACAAAAGGGGGAATAACATCCACTTCATCCACGGATTTGAAAGTAACGAGTGACGAGAACCTTGATAGAAATGTAGTGTAGTAAAAAGTACGGTATTTGTCTTTAAAATGTAGTGAAGTGGAAGTCATAAGTTTCCAAATAAAATACTACTCAAGTGAAGCACAGATACAAAAAAACTCTACTTAAGTACAGTACTCAAGTAAATGTACTTAGTTACTGTCTGCCTCTGGCGAATAGTATCCAGAGGACCAATGTGGGATGTACCGCGGACGTTCCTGAAGGATCAAATGTGAACACTGTCCAGGGAACCTAAGCATGGACGTTCATGGAGGACCAAATGCAAACATTATCTAGGGGATCAAAGCTGGACGTTCCTGGGATGTTCATGAAGGACCAAATGCGAACATTATTCACTGGACCAAAGTGAGACGTTACTGGAATGTTACCTGAAGGACTAAATGCAAATGTTATCCAGAGGAACAAAATGGGACATTCATTAAAGACAAATGCGAACATTATCCATAGGACTCAAGTGGGACATTCCTGGGGTGTTGCCAGAAGGACCAAATGTGAGCATTATCAGGGCCACCAAAGTGGGATGTTCCTGAAGTACCAAATGCTAACGTTATTCAATGGACAAAAGCCAGGTACATATAAATTATATGTGTGTGTGAAGCCCCGACATCATAAAGTGTTGTTTTGACATGACATATATATTGCATATTGACATGACATGTCCAGATTAACACCCGGAAACAGCACAGACACACAATCCTTCCCGCCTTCCTTCCTTGAAGCATCATAAAAAACTCGGACGCCGACACATTTTATGTTCGTTGATAAAGACACAAGCAGTCCCGAGTGCCGCCATTGCTAACAGGGAGCTTCTGCGATTAGAACCAGATGTGGTTCCATTTGTCTATCCATTAATTCGTCCTGTCTCGGGTCCTGGCATACGGAGTCGTCTGAAGCACTTTCTTTTGCGTCCTGCTGCCAAAACAGGCCGTAGTGGCACTCCGATGCAATTACACAATCGAGCCAGTAACCAAGTCAAGATGTTAACCCACCGTGAAAATACCAAACCTCGGAGGAAGATTTGGATCACCCCCATTTTAATAGAAAGGATAATAGGATAGTGATGTTTGTTGCGCTTGCGTTACGGAAAAATATAACAGCCGGTGCTTTTCAAAGGCATGGGATGGAAAACTTGCAAATAAGATTTTTGGCGTTTAATAGAAAAGATCAAGATATGTTTGTGCAAAAGTCTTGAGCTACCTAATGGCCTCATATATTCATATATTTGATCCTAAAGAGACAAACTTGCTGCATTTTTAATATATATTATTTTATTATGTTTGCACATAAATCACGGTTCTCATTCACTGTCTCATTTTGTGGACAAAATCTAAAGAAATGAGGGCGGCCAAAACTTTTGCATTGTGCTATACAGTATGTCAGAGTAACAGTAGTAAAAGCAGTTTTGAAGGTAGAAATTGGAATCTATGGATGGATATAGACTTTGCGAATAGAGAATATATATATACTGTATACATATACATATACATATATATACAGTACTGTGCAAAAATTTTAGGCAGGTGTGAAAAAATGCTGTAAACAAAGAATGCTTTCAAAAATGGAAGTGTGAATAATTTATTTTCATCAATCAACAAAATGCAGTGAATGAACAAAAGAGAAATCTAAATCAAATCAGTATTTGGTGTGACCACCCTTTGCCTTCAAAACAGCATCAGTTCTTCTAGGTACACTTGCACACAGTTTCTGAAGGAACTCGGCTGGTAGGTTGTTCCAAACATCTTGGAGAACTAACCACAGATCTATAATCCTATAATCCTACAAAATTATATAATGACTATAATCCTACAAAATCCCTGACTTTGTGCAAGTGAACCTAGAAGAATTGATGCTGGTTTGAAGGCAAAAGGTAGTAACAACAAATATTGATTTGATTTAGATTTTTCTTTTGTTTGCTCACTTTGCATTTTGTAAATTGATAAAAATATTTATATTTCTGAAAGCATTCTTTGTTTACAGCATTTTTTCACACCTGCCTAAAACTTTTGCACAGTACTGTGGATATATATACACACACACACACACACACACACACACATACATATATATATGTATAAAGAATTCCAGTGAGTGTGTGTGTGTGTTCAAAGAATTGAGTGCTTGAGTAAGCACTGTTTTTCTATTAATGTCTTTTAAAGAATGGCATGTAATTGATTCTCCATGTGTGTACTGCTGACCCAGTTGTGATCCAGGATATTTTCTAGCAAGCAAATGTTGAAGTTAAAAAGTTACAAAGACCAATTAATGCATATTAAAAAACTTTTTAAAAACATATTTTTGCATTAATCTATAATCTATAATGCTCTCCAGTGACAGTTCAGATCCTCATTTTAGACAGCAAAGTTCACTTTGGCAATCTAACCAGAGGTGGCGCTATACTGTCTGTGGGTCAGCACTGACCGCGTTGACCCGTGAAAGGCGTCATCATTCCTTCTAATGAAGTAAGTAATAAAAGAGGGAGGTGGCGCCGCTAAAGAGTCGTGTGCGAGCCAGAAACCGTGCCATCAATAACACCTATGACAGCCTTCGCTGAAGGGCTTTTAAAAAAATCCTTGTTTTTCACTTTCGCAGATCGATCAGCGCTGTTAATGAGGGTTAATGATGACAGAGATCTGAGATTTCACTTTGAGCTTGATTGATGTCTCTTGGACTGACGTCAATATTTAGAGTCCTGTGACGTGTCACGATTGGCGTAAAAAGTGTGTGTGTGTGTGTGTGTGACGTCTTCTGGGTGACCTTGACCTTAAGCTTTGTTTGCCTAAGGGGGCAAAAGGTGAAGTTTGAGGTCAGAGTCTTGCTGCAGGAAAGTTAGTCCTGAAATACTCATCATTGTCACGTTTGCACTCATTATATGAATGATGTGAGTTGCAGATGACACCTAAAGGTTTTTTGAGTCATAAAGTGAGCTTCAAGTTTGTATTATGATATGATATATTGATTATATGGACAATTCTGATTTTGATTCATTTAGGGAAGAGTTTCAATCGATTTAAAACTGATTTATCACTTTCGTTCATAGCAAATCATAAAAAGTGACTAAAATAACTTTTAACACTTCAATTCCTAAGCTCAACAAGATATTAAAATGAATAAACATAGATTTCTGATCATATGATGTGATGTCTGATCATTTTATTCATTTTGGATCAATGCTTTGGGTTCGTTGTTCATTAATTCATGTATTGAGGTAGATTGATGCATCATTACACCCCCAGTTCCTACTTCACGACACGTCAGAAAGTTCTGAGTTTAATGGTCATATTAAAGCATTTTATTTCTGCTTGCACAGAATCTTGCATCTAAAAATTGCCTAAACCTTACGCTTGTACCTTCACCTTTTGTAGCCAGATGATAGAGAGAAAAAAAGACTGGTTCACTCACTTGTCCAGTACGAAGTAGAGGTCAAAACCTCCATAACAGGATGGAACTGCTGCCCCTTTATCCGGAGACGAGCCCGGATTTCCATTCGAGACTGACAAAGATGCAAAACTCAGCAGCATCACACTCCACATGCAGTAAGCCATGGTCCGTCTCAGAGTTTCCTCAACAACAAGAAACAACAAAACCTTGACCCCAAAACCATCAGAGGACGGAGGGACGAAGACGTCCCAAAATGCCGAGTAGAGCTCCCCTTTCCACAGGTAATCCCCTGGCTTGAGCTGTCCTTGGAGGGAAAAGACATGTGAGGGTAGTTTTTAAAAAAAAATCAGAAACTTTTATGCTGGGTTTAAGTTACAGTCCTGAATAAAAGGGAGGGAAGAAAAGTCAAAAATTGAAAGTCAAAAGTTGAAAGCTTCTGCAAAAAGTGATTTTCAGTGAAAAGTCTTTTGTTTTTTTAAGTAAAAGAAAAAGACACATGCACACATGTAAACACAGGCGCACATGCAATCAAGAGCCTGACACACTTCTTACTGCCCCAGTTTCTCTCAGAAAGAGAGGGAGGGAGGGAAAGAGGGAGGGAGAGAGGGAAAAAGAGAGAGAGAGATGATGAAAAATCACTGTCCCACAACATTCAACCTCACACCAAAACTTTTCCATCCTCTTTCTTACACACAGTGGGATGCGTTTTCTTCTTTATGGCCACAATGCATGAATACTGCCATCTATTGGCACACAGTAGTAATGGTCGATGTCAAGTGTGAAATGGATTTGAACAAAAATCTGGGTAAAAAACCGACCTCATGGTGTGAGGTTTTGGTTTTGATGGACCGCAACCTTCTACCAGAGGGGAGAGTGTGAAAGAGTTGGTGTCCAGGGTGAGAGGGAACAAACAATCCTTCTTGCACTTTTCAAGATCCCGGACCCGTGCAGGTCGTGTAGAGGTGGAGCAGGGTTGCAATCGATGGTCGGGGCGAATGATGCGCTGCCCTTATCAGTGGCAGCAGTGTAGCAGATGGTAAGGGAGGAAGTGAGGATGGACTCTGTGATGGCAGTGTAGAATGGCCAAAAAGGGTTCAAAAAAAAAAGGAATGTTGCCGAAAGATTTTATGAAAAAAAAAGTTATTAAAATCCCTTCATGTGCTATTTGAGTGATAATAGTTAATACAGCATATTTACTTTTGATTGTCATAGAACTACTGAGAAGGTTTACTTATCAGTTATTAAAGAAAAAAAATCTGAAACTTATTTCATAACGTATTTCTAATAATTATTCGTTGATTTTAGAAGATATTTTTTGTGTATAACTTTTTTGTTGTTTCTCAAGCTCTTTTGTACGTGCATTACCTTCATTTACGTCCATTTGACATTACCTTCATTAACGTTCATTTACCAAGATTTTAAGGCCCATTGTGTGCTTTTGAAACATTGTAATATACTCCAGTTTCTGTGTGTCCTATAGTGTCACCTGTAACACTGGCTTGCTTCTTTAATCTTAAATTTCATACCATACTCTCTGTAAAAAATATTCTCAATTAATAAGCTTTTTGTTGTAAATTCAAATTCAAATTCCACACATTTCTTTTCATCCGTGATAACATCTTTTATTGACGTGATATGAATACACAGAACATGGGGTGCGTCCACGTTTGCTGACCCCCGAGTTTTGCCTCAGTCTTCTGTGTGTTTGACTCTCACTTTCCAACCGCAGAATGACTGCACGGCATGGTCCGGTCGTTCTTGTAATACACTTCAAAGGTGCAAGTTTTATAATTATATTCCACTGTGCATTCGTCAGGGTGGCTCACACGGGGAAGTCTGCAGAAGACAGAAGAAAATGAGTTCTACCTTCACTGTAAAAATAATGTGGTCATTAGGTCATGTCAACATACTTCTTTCATTTATTTCAACCTAATTTAATTAAGAAGATACCAGACTAATTTAAAACTGATATTAATTTTATTTTACGAGTGAATGTGTTAATACATCACAAGCTCATGAACTTGGATGAGTTAATAATTTCAACTCATTCTTTTAAATAAAGTTTTAGCTTTATATAGCTCTTTATAGAAATGCCATTTTGATACCTTTCTACATGAATGTTACATCTGATTTATCTGTAACCGGATGTATAATATATATTAATAATACAGATTAACTACGAAAGTTACATTTACCTGTCACAGCATCTCATGGAATCAGAATAACAGCTGCATTGATGACATTCCCTGTTTGTCCAAGACGCTCCCTTTGGGTACCTAGTTTTGGACACTGAGTCTCGACAATAAATTGCACCTAGCAGAAGTTTACAAAAAAGAAAAAGCGGTAAGAAGTAGAGCTGGTCGATATGACTTCTAATCAATATCACGATTTCACCTTGTTAATGATTAATTGACAATTAACTTGTTTGAGTTTTTTGTCTTCATAGTTCACGGACAAAAGTTTTTACTTCACTACTCAACTCAGCTATTAAAGCTGGTGTATATATATTTTTCAAATCATAGAGTGCATATTTTAGTGATTTTAAAATAATCGAATGAAACAGACATAGATGTAGTTGCAGTAGGTTTTTAAGAAGAGCACACTCTTGGGAAAGTATTAACAGATTTTTATGTCAATTCTGTTAATGTACGTAACTGAATTAATCCTAAAAATAAAAATAAAAAGAATTGATAATCAAAATAATCTTTATGGGCAGGATTTGGTTCTGAATATCAGTTTGGATTAATTGCGCAGTCCTAGTAAGAAGTATGAATCGTTAGAACATACCTGCTTTTAGTGGCTCAATCCAGCAGGCAGCATCGTACAGGGGTATGAGAGCAAAAAGCACCAATCCCAAGATCACTGACCTCTTCAACATGGACTTTGCAACAGAAAACAAATAAACTCATTGATTTGAACAAATACCTATGCTATTACAGGAATTAGTGTAAGAAAATATTCTTACAATATGTTTTCAAAAAATCAACACATTATGTCTTATACTTTGTCTATTACTTTTTCAAAAAGTACCACTTTCTTTGGAAAGAAGTCTAATAACTAATAACTTTCGGAAATTACAGGGCAAAATGATCAAAAATGTGGCATGTTATCAATCCTCACACTAGAATATGGCATAATTTGATGCCAGTGAGAATGTATAACGGTTTACACAGATGTAAAATCACATTTGAGAGCCGTATTAACTTACCATGATTCCAAGCCAAGTGTTGGAAGTGTTGAACTGAGCTCGGTTTTAAAGGAGTAGTGGAAGGAGGGTGATGTGATGAAATCAATAACAGGGGTATAACCTGCAGTTTTCTACTGTGTGTGTGTATATGTGTGTGTGGGAAGCGGAATCTTGTTCCTGTCATTTTCTTGGCAGTGGTTTTGTAAAAACAGCTTACAGTCGTTCAAATTTCACAGAAACAGAATATTTGTAATATTATATATTATATTATATATATATATATATATATATATATATATATATATATATATATAACATGTACATCTAGGTTAGCAGCATATGTGTTTCTGTTTAAAATACATGCATTATATAAATATGGTTCTTCCCATGTGTTGACTGTGACGTATGTGTTCTGCCAGACTATGAAGACAAATATCCTTATAGGACAATAAAAGCTATCAATCTATTTTACCTGTGGCATAGAATCACAATCTCAGCAATAAGTTGCACCTAGCAAAAGTAAAATTAGAAAAAGGAAGGTGCCAGTCCCACAACCTTTGACCTCCTTATCTTAGACTTTGCACCAGAGTGCAAATAAACGCATTGATTTGGCAAATATCTGTCTTCTTACGGGAATAAATGTGAGAGACATTCATCTTTTACTGTTTCTTGTCAAAAAATCAACACTTCATTTATTTTGATTTCACTGATTTTCAGTCCTACGTAATTTGGCAAGAATTTCTAAATAATCACCGCTAGACACCTCATGTAGTAACTTTCTGAATAATAAGATGAAGTGATCATATTCAATGATTAAAATCTTTCAGTCTTTATAAAGAGAGAAAAAAAATAGTCTTTTGTGCAACAATGCAGTGCAGCATCGCTAGCTGAAAAACGGGGAGCGGCATTTTTTTCTCTCATTAATATATTTTGTCTGTTGAAAAGCTACCTGCGCAACTATACACCTTAATGTTACCTGCACAACTGTACACAAAAATGTGTGTGTTTTGTATGTAGAAACAGTCATTATAAAGCAAAAATTAAAAATTCAATTTAAAATATTAGCTGCACCTGTGAGCATTCAGCACGCAATAAAATGTTGACCGTGGAGATTTTACTAAGATTTTAAGTATTTCTTCAATAATATGATTTTTTTTTTCTAGCTATAAGAATCATATTATGGAGTGTTTTTTATTTCTTTTTGCAGGTTTTTGCAAGAAAATGATGTCTGTTGGAAATCCTGCTGTTCATAAACGCCCCTATGTGGTCCGGCCAAAAAAATGTCACTCAAAGAATTAGATAAATATTGTACTAGGAGACTGCCTTCTATAAATTCATAATTAGCTCACACCCAAATTAATAATGTGCTGCCTCATTTTTTCACCGACATTTATTAAGCTTGACTTGACATATTTAAATCAGTAATAGCTGTACAGGTAAATGAATCATTATTGCACGTAAGTCCCTACTTTATTAATCGCTTCTGTATGAGCTTTCAAAGTGAAGAGTGTACTGTATTTCTGAACCTCCCTTGTGTGTGTTCATCTCTCAGTGCAAACAAAAAACTAACCCCTTATCTCATAAAAATCTTATCACCATGTTTATCTCTCCCCAATGCCTAATTTGGCACAATTTGGAACCGGATGGCGCATTTGGCACTGGATGACCAAGTTGGCACAATGTGGCACCAATGGCAAATGATCACTCACTTAAATTCTTTTTTATAGCATGCATGATTTTATTTTGATTACAGACACCAACCAGAGTGCTTGCATCTTGCTAGGAATTACAACATAGGAATTAATCACCATTTATCCATAGTTGGGTTCTATCTCGATTTTGTCTTCACTTTCCAACAGCACTGTAAAGCCCAAGGCAGTCAACTTTCGGGTTGCTCTTTTTAACCAATTTATAAGTGCATTTCTTGTAATCGTATATCACGGTGCACTCTCTAGGAGTGTTAATGAATGGGAACCTGTGGATACAGATCTTAAATCAATTTCAACTGGTTAAGTTTCACTAGTTTCCTTTATAGATTCCTAAACCAGCATTGAAGTTCTGAAGCTGGAAACTCTGTCTGATTTACTACTTTAGTGACACTCAAATTAAAAATCCTCTCAAATTCTTTCCCCTGAACCTCAAACGTGAAGCAAGTATATATAGAATGTAGTATGTACACTTTCCATATGTATTACAGAATATGCTGCATGTCAGTTCTGTGTATTTACCCATCACAGCAATGCATGTCGCTGCTTGTACATTGGCATTTCTGACATTTGCTGTTTGTCCAGGAGGATCCCACCGGGTGCTTGGTTTTATCCATAAAGTCGGTACACTCTAGCAAAGGTCAACACATAGGACTTAGAAAAAACACCAATATAGTATAGTACAGCAAGGCATGGCATTGGAATGTATGTTTGTGTACCGTGTGGAGCATGCCAGCATGCAGTGTCACTCAAGGTTATGAGAGACAGTAGAAGCAGCGCCACACACACTGAGCCCTTCAACATGTCTTCTGAACAGAAATAGTAGAAAATTGATTAAGCTTACATTTCTACATTGTCTCAGTAAATTTAAAAAATACTTTATATTCATAGCATTATTTATGAATAGCGTGTACATACCTTGGTTTTGTCAACAGAGGATGTTCGAGAATGTAGAACCACAAGCACATGATGAGTTTTATAAGGAGCCCTGAGGGTTGGGTTAAGTGATGAGTTTTTGTAAGTGATGTGTCATTAAGCTTTCTGTATTTAGTGCTTGCTTAAATATGCACTTTTGATGCTTCACACGCAGTAGAATAATGACATAATGGTAGAATAACTTTTTAAAAATGACAATCTTACATTTATTTTACCTCTTAAAATTAATGTGGCAGCAGTAAAATAAAAATCTATAGCCATTATTTTAAGATGTTTGGTAATGATTAATGCAGTGTTAATGCAGTCTATAGTGGGGGGCGGGTTGCATTAGGATTCAACTGCATTAAAATAAAAATTAAATGCAGAGAATGAGCTGAAACTTTGCCTTTGTTTAACCTTGAGTTTTGGTCTATAACCAGTGAAATATGAGAGTCATTGCTGAAAGTTACTACAGCCACTTGTGAAATCATTTCAGATATGATCAGACTTCACAGAATCATTCCTATTGCAGTTTACATGAGTAATAACGCTTCTGAAACAGTTCACTGTGTTAATGTCAGTTGAGAAGAATTCAGGTCAATAAACAAAGTCATGAAATAATGATTAAATATTTGTTTTCTGCTGAAGTCCTCTTCTTTATCAAATTTCCTTATGAGAATCATTTCTGTTATGGCTGTCAAGCTGCGGTTGCAACTTGAGAAATTCTCATTAAAACACTGGAGCATTTGCCGTTTCATTGCAACATTCACTGAGAGGTAAATTCTTACAGGATGTCAGACTACCGCTCAGTCTTTTGTCATTTTTCTGCACATTGAACCATGGAATGTACATACATTACTGTATATCTTCTGTGCTTCAATATGGTATCACTCTTGCACATTTTTGAGATTTGCAAAAGGCAACTCCCATAAAGTACCAGTTATCATTGCTAGTGGGAGATATTTGAGAACAGACAACAAATGTCTTAATACACCATATTTTATATACAGAACACTCATACAATTTCTTATCTGACAGTATTCAGTATCACTTACAATGAAAATTTCAAGACAATAAATAGGCTAATACTTATTTTTGTGTAAAGGACAAAAAATTCTCCTTTGACCACTGCCTAGTCTAAATGTCTTGGCCTTCATGAAATCACTTTGCATATTTCTTCAACATTGTTTTCATATAATGTAAAAGTAAGAATTTCCTTTGGAATATTGCTTAATCTCATATTTATATATATTTTTTTTTTTTCAAAAACCTGCTAACATACAAGATGAGGTGTGTAACAAGAATTTCAGTAGAATGAAGTTATCATTACGATCCAAGTTCAAATATTTAAAATGAAAGCTATTTGTCTTGCTATTTTCCTGTCAGTGCACTATTTATCTTGAACATTTATGGGAACAAATAACTTGAACAAATGTAGTTCTGCTTCGTAAAAAAGTAAAATCTAAAACAAATATTCAGACACATGACTTGGATTCAGGCTGCACATGATAAACTACCTGTGAATTGTGCAGCCATTGGAGACCTACCCTACTATGTCAAGAGTTTGACTTGGATCCAGGCTGTACATAGCACACTAATTTGGGAGTATGGAGCAATATTTGCAACCAGGGGAAATAACTGCTTGGACCAGGTGTACACCACCATAAAAGATGCTTACCGGGCCGAGCCCCGCCCACACTTCGGTAACTCCGACCACATCTCAGTGAAAATGATTCCAGTCTACAGTTCGGTGCCGAAACGCACTTCACCGGTCCAGAGAGAGATCAGAGTGTGGCCCGAAGGAGCTGTCTCTGCACTTCAAGACTGCTTCGAGAGCACAGACTGGTCAGTGTTCAGAGCTGCCACTTTTGAGGACTGCGTTGATGTTGAGGAATACACCACAACTGTGACTGACTACATGTAGCCAGGAAATGTACTGAGGATGTCACTGTCTCCAAGAAAGTCATCACAAGAGCAAACCAGAAACCCTGGATGTCGGTGGAGGTCTGGAGGATGCTGAAAGCACATGATGCTGCCTTTAGATCTGGAGACAAGGATGTCCTTAGAATGGCACGAGCCAATCTGACCAGAACAATTAAAAAAGTCAAATTTGCATATGCCCAAAAAATCCAAGGCCAATTCCATAACACCAGAGACACTCGAAGCATGTGGAAAGGCATTCAGGCTGTTACGGACTACAAACCAACACCCTCCCTGTGCGACAGTGATGCTTCTCTCCCTGACACACTGAACACTTTCTACGCACATTTTGATTCACTCAACACCGAGCCTACCAGGAAATCTGCTCCTCTCCCAGACGAGGAGATGATCTGTCTGACCACAGCTGCAGGGAAATGAACTCTATCCAGAGTAAACCCACGCAAAGCTGCTGGTCCTGACAACATCCTGGGACGAGTGCTGAATCTGGATCCTAGATTTCCTGACTAACAGGCCACAGTCTGTCCGCATTGGAACCAACACCTCCAACACCATCACACTGAGCACAGGTGCGCCACAGGGCTGCATGCTCAGCCCAGTGCTCTTCACGCTACTGACCCACGATTGCACAGCAGCGATCAGCTCAAACCAAATCATTAAGTTTGCAGATGACATGACTGTGGTGGGCCTCATCAAGAACAACGACATCTCAGCATACACAGAGGAGGTGGCGAGAGTGGCTGACTGGTGCAAGATCAACAACCTTTCTTTAAATGTGGACAAAACAAAAGAAATAATCATCGACTTCAGAAGGTCCAGCACTGCGCGCCCTCCTCTCACCGTCAACAGTGCTGTTATCGAGAGAGTGAAAAACATCAAGTTCCTGGGTGTCCACATCACAGAAGACCTCTCTTGGTCCCTCAACTCCACCTCCATAGCCAAGAGGGCCCGTCAGCGTCTGCACTTCCTGCGGAGACTGAAGAGAGCAAGCCTCCCCCCACTGATCCTTAAGACATTCTACACCAGCACCATTGAAAGTCTTCTCTCCAGCTGCATCACTGTCTGGTATGGGAACTGTAAAGTTTCAGACTGCAACACACTTCGGCGAATAGTGAGAGCAGCTGAGAAGGTCATTGGTGTGCCCCTACCCCCCCGAAAGACATTTTCCAGACCCGCTGCTACAACAGAGCCAGAAACATAGAAAAGGAACACTCTCACCCGCTACATGGACTCTTTTCACTTTTACCGTCTGGCAAACGGTATCACAGCCTCCAATCTGCCACCAAGAGAATATGCAACAGCTTCATACCACAAGCCATCAGGACTCTGAATGCACATTAATATCAGAGCTCTCTTAAAATACCTCAAACTACCTCACACCTGCACTTTACATACCTACTGTCTACTGTTTACATCAGGCACACTCAGATGCACTATTGTTAATACAATAACTGTAAATTCTCCTTTCTTCCAATGATGCCTTCAATTCTACATCTAACCTGTGCAGTATAATAATCATGTGCAATATCAGTCATTAAGGTTTACATCCCCACCTTCAAATAGTACTGGAGTGTTGTATGTTCATTGTTCTATCTATTTATTGTGATTGTTTTGTATTGTGATGCTCTTGCACTCCATCTGTTATACGCTGCTTAGATGCTGATGCTGCCAATGTGCCTTAAAAACATATACTAAGCAATACTTGTTTACATTCCGTATCTTCATTTAACGTCACTTTCTTTACTGTATTTATTGCGTTCGTTCTGTATTTATTGTGTTGCTTGTTGCACCTTTTGTCCTGTTGAATGTAATGTTCAGTGTTACTATATGTTGCACCGGGGCCATGGGGAAACGCTGTCTCATCACACTTTGTACATGTATAAAGCTTCTGATGACAATAAAGTACCTTGAACCTTGAACTTGATATGAGACTCACCTTGAGATTTCAGACTGATTTGGAGCCAGGCACTAAGTAGGGAGTGTGGTGCCGTTTGAGACGTGCCTCAAGAGTTGTCGACAGCTGACATAACTTCAACTTCTAAGAAGGGTGCTTTGTATATCTGTGAAGCTGAAATGCATCCAGCACTAAGTAGGGAATGTGAAGCCATTTGAGGGCCACCCTAGTGTTTGAGGCGCTTATTTACATCCAGCCCGCACGCAGTGCACTAGGAGTGTGAGGGCATTTGTGACTCGCAGTGGAGTTGATTTGAATTCAGGCCGCATGTAGTGCACTACATAGGGAGGGTACAACAATTTAAGCTTGGCTCTAATGTTAGACGCTAATTTACCTCCAAGTTGCACGTAATGAACTAGGTAGGGAGTGTGGAGCCATTTGAGACAGACCCCTAGTGCTTCAGTCAGTTGCCGTATAGGTTATACGTAGTGCACCTAGTAGGGAGCTTTGTGTCCATTTGTGACGCGCCCGAATGTTATGGTCGCCCGCAGAGGCGCGGTGGCAAAACAAAGAAGTCGGCCATGATCGAGCAGTGAGCTTAACGGCGTCCCTTTTTCGGTTTTTAAACCTCATCGGCTAGTTCAAAATCTGGAACAAAAACCTCTCTGTGATTCAAAGATGTAAGTAAATCGTAAGTAACGTAATGTCCGCGCGCTTACGTAATGCTAACGCTAGCTAGCTAGCTAACTTTCCTGTAAGTGTGTAAATAAATGGCGAAGCTTTTCACATAAAACTCGAATTACCTGCGTGTATCACTACGATACACGGGTTTAAAGTAACTGATTGATGTGAAACAAATTCTGCGAAAAACTAGTAAATATTATGTGATTAACCCGCTAAGCTAACTTGCTAACGAGGCAGTGAGGCGCGGTCACTGCTCTCGCGCCAGTCTGCGCTACTGGAACAATCCTTTTTAAGAACATAAATTAGAAGTTAATTAGATCTTAAATAGGCATTTTTAATTATATTTATATGGATATGTGTTCGGTGCTTGCCATAAGTGCCGAACTGTACTGGTAATTTAAGGTTTGGTTCAGTTATCGGCTCGTATTGTCAGACGTTAAATCTGACAGGCACAAAAGCGTTTGTCAGGACAGCGTGGTTCTGTCAGTGCTTTTTAAGAGTATAGCTTAAAATTAACACCTGATATTACTCATTAATTATTATTTTTTTAAATAAAGTGTGGACGAATACATGTAAGATTGAAACAAAATGCATCATTTTACACTGTTAAAACATAATACAAGTTTTGATTAGGGCTGTGCAGTACATCGTTTCTGCCTTGTCGTCATGTGTGTTTTCTCATTGCAGGTGAAATCCAATGCAAAATTCACCCAGTAAATCTAAAATGATTAATTCTTTCCAAATGTCTTTAAATCATTTGTTCGAAAAAGAATCCTGTATTCGTTTAGGGTTACATTAGTCTATTTTTGAGTCCTTTCTGTCATGAGAGGACATGACAGAAGTCAGGTTGAAAATAGAAGTTTTTCCTTGGTAACAAAACTATTACATTATGTATCTTTACTTTATAAATTTGAAGATAAATACAAAAATCAAAACAGTGGAATTGTAGCCTTGCTCACAAGTGGAAAGGCGATGCAATGACAGGACCAGTCTTGCGCCTTTCCGTTTAATTTTTAAAATACCATTTATCAGCCTTTTCGATTATCGATGGTTATTTATCAGCATTTGGTTCATATCCGCTGATATTAACTGCACACTGAAATACTGTACACATTCTAGATAGCATTGTAAAACAGACTACTCAGAAAAGCTCCAGATAACGTAGGTTGAGATTAAGGATTTTGTGAATGCACAGTGCTGTAACATTTTTATTCTAAACTAAAAACGCCCTCTCTCTTTCACCTCAGACTGACGGATCTTATGTTAGCACTGCGGGAGTGTCGCCGTTCTGAAGAACTGCCGGGCTCCCGCGTGGAGGAGCATTGGGACGATGTACCGCAGCCTTGGAGAGAGGGACTTCCAGACGTCGGCCCGTAGGATGGGAACGTCGCTTCTTTTCCAGCTCTCGGTGCACGAGAGGGAGTTGGATCTGGTCTTCCTAGACCACAGCTATGCCAAGCCCTGGAACGCCCACCCTGATGCCAGCAGCGCCCGGCCCACCCGCAAGCTGTTCGTTACCCCACGGAGGCAACCCGAATCCTCAGTGTGAGTAGTGGATGTAAAGCTTGAAACCCTCTGATGCATTTTTTAGATATTCGTTCCCACAGCTTTCCTGCTTGTGAAGATAAACAATAATAATTTGGGCTGCGAAATGGAAGAACAACAACAAAGAGGTCATGAGAGACGTGTGTATTTGGTATGTGTGGCAGCTTGTGTCCGGGGTGTCCATCCATTTCTCTTGTTGTATACCACGCGATTATCCTAAACGACTGGTTCCAGCCTTCAAGTTTTGTGTGTGTTTTCACACTTTCCAGGGAGTCGGACATGTCCATCGACGTGGAGACGGTCACCCCCACGCCAATGCCGCTGTACGACAACCAGAAAGCCCGTAGCGTGATGAATGAGTGTGAACGGCACGTTCTGTTTGCCCGGACCGTTGCTGATGGACCTCTGCCTCCAGATGACTGGGAAGAGCACATTAACAAGTAAATAAATACACATTTTAAAAATAAGTCTTGAAACAGCAGCACTAAGTTAGTGAAATTATGGTAAGACAGGAAACATCACTCTAAATAGGACTTATCAGGAAAATGTCTTGTTTAAAAAATGGAACTGTCATAACTACAAGGTGGCATGTTCCTGTGTAGTTCCACTTTCTCAAGTTTCCTAAATTTTCTAGAGTAGTATAACACAGTCTTTCAATCTACCCATTTGGAGATGATGGAAACTGTTTGCATAGTTTTTTGTTTTTTGATGTTCGGTGTTGATCACTCGTCCCCCATATTTCTGCAGGACTGGCTGGACTATGGCTCAAAACAAGCTGTTCAATAAAGTCCTGAAGGCCCTGCAGGCCGAGAGATTGGCCCGACTGGCCAACGAAAGTGTGAGTTCCCTACAGACCTTACTGTCATACATTGATCACCACATTGCTGCTTTTGAATAAAGAAATTCTGTTTTCCAATTCTAGAAATTATATTTACAGTTCTCTTCTTGTTTTGTCTTTGTACGTTGACCTTTTTCTTCCTCTTCTCCCAACTAGACCTGCAATGAGCCGGTCCTGCGCAGGATCGCTGTGGACAAATGCGCCCGTAAAGTGCGGCGAGCGCTGGCCAGCGTCAACTGGGACGCCAAACTCACCCAGTGGCTCCACGGCACCATGGTGGAGTCTCTCAGCCTGGCCATGCTGGCCGCCTACCTGGACGTGCTGCAGACCCTCAAAAGCAAGGTGCGCCTGCCGTATAAAACTTGTCAGTAAACTGTGTTATTTAATTGTAATTGAGGTAAAATGTTCAATTGTAATATTGATTTGAGGTCAATACACCCAGCCCTACTTCTGCTCCTTAGGCTGTTGAGGGTTGTGTAGTGTGGTTAAATTACGTTATGATGACAACTAACTCCCTCTTGTTTTTTTTTCTTCCATTTCTGCTTTCGTTTAGGTACCCTCCCTGATCGACCGCATGTTGCCTGCGACGGCAGCGAAGTCGGGTTCGGCAGGAGCCGAGGCTCTCTCCCTCCTGCTGAAGCGGCCGTGGGACCCGGCGGTTGGAGTGCTGTCGCAAAATAAACCTGTAAGTACGGGATGATGGTTCCGTTTTAAACGACTTGGTATACAACACTTTCATACTGGAACCAGAACTAGAAGTCGAGCTGGAATCAACTCTGTTTCATTTTGGTTCTGGTTCCAGTTCCACATGTCAGTTACCTAAAAAGAGGTACTTACCAGGACCAGAGGTACTTAGGTAGTGGGAGTAGCAGAACTGATGACTTATTATTAATATTCCATCACGTTTTCTCAGCCGGTCTGTATGGAATAAGAGCGAGCACCAAAAAGTGCCCTTAGTTCCTGTTCAAATTAGTTTGTGTCTCGACTTTTTCTCTTGCAGGTAGATTAAGCTTGTATGCTGTCATTTAAAGATTTTCTGTTATGTGTGAAAGAAGTTGCTGATTTCCGTGTCATATTTAGAGCAAACTTCCTGGCTCTCCTCTCATCCTGCTCTGTCCATCGGGACCCACAAGCCCCGCCTTCTCCACCTCCCGACGAATGAGATTCTGGCAATCGCAGCTTTCCTGTCTAGGGAAGGCAAGTTATTTCTCACACAAGCTTTAATCTGTTACACATTTTTCTTTTTTATTCACAGTTACGCTCCCTCCATCCATCAGTGTCTCATTTGTTACTTTAATCTCTGTTATGTTCGCGCCCTCGTCACTCTTATGTTCCCTCACTTCCACCCTTCCATCTCTCATGTACCATCTCTTTCTTCCTCTGTCTATTTCTTATGCTCCTTCTCTTCCTTCCTTCATCTCCATTTTGTTCCCTCTCTTCCTTTCATCATTTGTCTTGTGCTCCCCTTCTTCTCCCTTAAGCTCCCTCCATCTCTCTTTTTCTATGCCTCCTCAGTCTCTTCCATCTCTCTTGTTTTCCCTTCCTCTTTCCCTACCTTCGTCTTCCTCTCTTCGTCTTTATGCTCTCTTTTCTTCCCTCAGTCCCTTCCTCTTGCACCACAGAAACCTCTGCAGACCTGCAACAGCAGGCGGTCTCTTGATCATTCTCCCTCCATAAGTTGTTCCATAAGATGTGCATATATTTCACTTACTACCTAAATAAAGAACAACGTTGTGGTGCTTTCTGATTTCAGATCATCCCTGTGAACACACACGTAGGCAGCGGCGCGAACGTCGGCATCACTCAGTGCCTGGAACACATGGTTGGCACAGTGCGAGGGAAGGTGATCGAGGTGAGACTTCACACGCATCCACACCTACAAACATTACTGCTGCTGAAGATTCATAACATCAGACATTAAGATTTGTAGTCAGAGCTTTAGGGGGTCCGCTGCTGGACAAAGTGTTTATATATAATATAATCAGATATAAAATAAAATCAGATGCCTGCTGTCGGATTGATGTATTGATTTATTGGTTCCAGGTTCACAACCACTCGCCTCACAAGCCCATCGTCTTGGTGGGCTGGAACGTTGGAGCGCTCATCGCCTGTCATGTGAGTTGCTATAAATACTTGTACTGAAACCTATAGATTTGGGAAACCTAGTGGTTTATTTAAATCATCTGGGGGTGGTTTTACGGTGCTGTCTATTTTGCAGGTTTCCCTCATGGAGTACGTCACTGCTGTGGTGTGTCTGGGCTTCCCTCTGCAGACAGTCAACGGGCCGAGAGGGGTAAGGAGGGAGGTTTATGTCATAACTGCAGTTACACGTCTCTTTTAACATTGAAATCAGCATTTGGAATAAGACCTGACATCTGAACATGACAGTTCTAAAATCAAGTTGAGATAAACACCTGCTAGGGATGTAACGATACATTGATGTACATCAGTACACCACGTCCAGAGCATCAGTCCACGATGAAAACATCGATGTGACCCGGTTTGCTGAGAACTGAACAGAATGAATTCATCACAATACATGCAAGTCACGTAATCCTGAGAACTGAGATGTCGCTGATTTTTTTTTTTTTGCCGCCACCCCTCAGGACGTGGATGACCCCTTGCTGGACATGAAGACCCCCGTGCTGTTCATCGTGGGGCAAAACGCGCTGCAATGTGGCACGGAGAACATGGAGGAGTTTAGGGAGAAAATCAGAGCGGACAACAGCATGGTGGTGGTTGGAGGAGCTGACGACAACTTAAGGTCAGTCAGTTGGTCTGTTCGTCTGTTCGTCTGTCTGTCTGTCGGTCAGCTGCATGCCAACACGTGCACTGGGAACACAACTTGAATCTATTGAGCTTTCCTGCTTTGCAGAATCAACTCCTCAAAGATGAAGACGGAGGGTCTGACGCAGACCATGGTGGATCGCTGCATTCAGGTTCATGTCTTTTTTTTTTGTTGTTGCTGTCTGACTCCTGACGTCTGTGGAGTGGGGACCTTCCTCTAACTGTCTGTGTGTGTGTCTGTGTGTGTGTCTGTGTGTGTGTCTGTGTGTGTGTCTGTGTGTGTGTGAGAGATAGAGAAAGAATGAATAGCAGGAAGATGGAACCAAAAGTAAGCTGTAGTAGGAGAATCATTCTTTCATTTTCTTCGTTGCACGTCTTAAGGATGAGATCGTGGACTTCCTGACTGGAATACTGACGCGCACAGAAAGTCCCGGGCATGCCTCTGGGGAAACGCGGGATCTGGACGCGGAGAAAAAGAAGAAACCACGACGCGAGCTGCCCTTCGACACAGAGAGGTCACGACCCTCCTCGCCCGCTATCAGGGTCCCCATCTCTCCTTCCGGATCGGAGGTCAGGGCGTTTTTCAGTTCCATGCAGTGCAGTGGTTTGTGCACAAGTGATGGATTGTGAAAGGCTGAATTTGCAGTTAGTGGTGTTATGAAAGGGCAGTAAAAACGAGATGTTTTGCAACAGTGTGTGAGGAAGCAACCTTCTGATCTGTGATATCGTATTTTAGCAAGTTTTCTTCACATGACATGTCAAAATGCTTTCAGCTCGCTTTCAGTTTATCGCATCAAACTTTGAGCCCAAACTTAAGGTTTTCAGTCTTTTGTGTTTGTGTCACACATTATGTTCCACAGTTGGCAGGAATCTCTTTGGTTGCATCGCTACCCTGATGTTCGACACGTGAAGTAGGCTTTAGATGGTTAAAAGCCTGTGTCCACCTAACGTGGTTTTGGCAGTGGCAGCACCTATTTTTTAACACAAATCTAATAAACGTCAGCGTTCACAGTGCTAAGCGCCTTCAGTGGAAAAAAAAACGCTGGTGGAGACGTTTTTTTTTTTTTTTAAACTGCAGAAATCCGTTCAACTTTTAGAACAGCGCTCTTGGCTTGTCAATGTCACTGCTCTCTTGCTAGCCAATCAGAATCGAGGAAGGGGCGGGACCCCTAATCGGTGATACTCTCCCAGCCGTTTTCTCGCACGGTTTATCTCATGCACCCAATCTCTACGTCTTGAAGACGTATCTAGTTCAAACGCTGCCGCTAACGCCAAGATGCGATTTCTCTCCATTGTAAAGATAATCTCTATGTCGGCTAAACTACCGACCTCAAAGGAACATCCCACAATGTTAACATGAAATCAACGAACGCAGAAGTGCCCTGTGATGTTTTCCGTAACTCGGCGCCGAGAAAGCGCTCTGGAAGTGAGGTGTGTGTGTGTGACGTGTGTGTGTGTGACGTGCAGGACATGTCCAGCGTGTGCAGCAGCCCAACGGCAAGCCCCAAACCCAAAACCACAGGCCTGTCTCCTGCCCAGAAGTCCAGCCTCATTACTGCCACGCAGCTGCTCAAGACACACATGCAGCGATCTGGAACCATGCTCACACACAAGCAGGCTCAAGGTGCGTCCATACACACACACACTCCCTCTCCCTCGCACACTTACGCTCTTCCTTTCCTTTTTTTCCCTTCCTCTGTCTCTCTCTCTTTCCCCAGCTCCTTTCATACTGTACGAACCTACCTACTACATAGCTGGTTTTCTCTCCCCCTCGCTCACATTCTCTCCCTCCTTTCTTCCGTCATTCTCTTTCTCTATCTGCCTACATACGTGTTTATTTGTTTATCTATCTAATGTCTCTCTTCCCTCTCCCTCTTTCACACTCTTACACTCACATTCTCTCTCTCTCTCTCTGTCTCTCACACACACACTTGTTTTCAGTTTTGCCGATGTGATTGCGTTTGTCGTTCAGTAGTTCTCTGTGTAGTTAGTACTAGTTCTCATGAACATGCCTCCACCCCTGTGTAGATTTAGAATCATTCTAGTGTGTGCAGGCTCCTCTTCCTCCTCCTCCTCCTCCTCCTCTAGTGCGTTAGTGTGTCTCCCGTCTCCGCTTTTCCCCCTTCACTCCGTCCGTCTCTGTCTTCCGTCCAATCCAGCTCAGTTCGCCGCCTTTATGAAACAGAACATGCTGGTGAGGAAGAGTATTCCTCCTGGCAGCCCTTCCTGTCTCTTCGGTGAGTACGTCTTTCTCTCTTTCTCTCCTTCTTTTCCCCCCCCCCCTCTTTCTTTTTCTCTCTCCCTCACTATTACTTTCTCACCCTCGACCTGTTCAGTGTACGTCTGTGTGTATCTCCCTCCCTCAGGATCTCTTTCTGTTCCTCCTCGTCTTTCCCTCGTCGCTCCTCTTTCCCCTTTATTTCTGTCAGAGGGAAGCATGTTTTTCACTGACCCTGATGACAGAAAGTGATCGATCGCTTTGGATCATATTTGCAGTCATCCATTGTTTGATTCCTCATTATCATTCTCTTTAAATCATTCTGCATCCTGACGAAAACGTGGAAGCGTTAATCCTGTAGGGCCCTATGATTTTTTGTTGTTTACAGGTAAATGTTTTACCAAAGCAGAAAATGTTCTGCTGAACCCCAGCACTTTGTTGAAGTTGAATAACAGTGATTTAATGTGAATTTCTTTTCTATTGCATTGTTCTTTTTTCCATCCACTCCATAATTTGACACTTTTTAGGTGAGTAAATATGATTATAACGTAAGACACGGAATTCATAAGAATAAAAATGGAAAAATCGGCATTCAGGAAAAAACTAAACGGAATTTCGGAAAAAACAAAACAGAATTTAGGAAAGAACTAAACGGATTTCATAGGGCCCTAATCCCGCTTCATCCGGCCTCCTCCTTTTAGGAGAACCGAATTGGCGTTATTAGTGGCAGCCGCCACGCTGTTGTCGAGTCACGGTGTACAGCTGTCCGCAACGCTCATTTAACACACAGTTCAGCTCATCAGCTTCTGGCCAAAAGGCTTTATGAGGTAAAGTTTTGACCTGATTAACCACTGAGCCTCCTCCCTGCCCTCTCTGTTGCTCTTCAGTGCCCCTGTCGGGAGAGCAGGCGGAGGGCTCGGAGCGGGACGACGTTCGGCTCCACCTGAAGAGGAGGCAGACGCCCAGTCCCACCCCCAGCAAGGCCTCCAAACGGGCCAAAATTAAAGTGACCATCGTCTCCCACGGCGACGCGGCTGGGGCGTCCGGCTCCTCCACGCCACAGGAAGGTGAATAAGGAATGAACTTATGATTATTGCTCCTTTATTTTTTTGAACAAATTTTCATTATTTATCCAAATTTCATTATGGATAAATAATAAATATAATTTATTATAGAAGTGCAGTTCCAGTTTTGAGCACTTGGTGTCACTGTGGAAACTTTCAATTAACTACAGCTCTAATCTACAAACCACAGAGGCACAGACCACAAGGACAAGAGGATTGCAAATGAAGGACAATTATGGAAACTGAATTTGAGTTTAAAGCAAAGTGTCTTTAATTTGCCAAGAAACAAACAAGAACGAAAGATTAAGAGACATTACGGATATTTTAATTCATAACTACACAACGGGAACAGAAGCTCATCCAGCACAAAAATAAATTCCCACACTGTTTAGCTATGAAGGGATTCGACTTAACACATGCTGAATTAAAACTTTGCCAACCTCTGGCCGGCGCCGTCTTAATATTTATCTGCGTCTGAGTCTCATAAAAAGAAAGCGTTGGACACCCCAGATCAAGAAGATACCAGATGTGCGTTTGTTTGATGACCGATGGTTTTAGCAGCTGCTACTTCATGGGTGTGGTGTGGTGTGTGTGTGTTTCTCCTTTTTTGCCCTTTATAAAGGAGCACCTGGAAAGCCCCTCACAGTCACCATGGGCCCGACGGTGTCCGGAGCTAAAGAACTTTCAGGACTTTTGACTCAAAGGTTTGTATTGATTTCTTGTGTTGTTTTGACCTGTGTTCATTTTGGCAGCGACTTTATATATTGTCTAGGGATTTAACAGTTTTAGTCATGTTTTTTAATTTCATTTTAGTCAGTGAAAAGCAGGTACATTTGTATCGTTTCGTCAAGATATGATATTAAATGGACTCAGTGGACAGCAGTTTGGTGTTCGCTGATATCACAGTCTGCTACGATATGATTCAGGGATGAATCAGGGACTAGCGATTGATGTGAGAAAATATGAAAATATCATATGCTGATTTAACACGGTCACTTCCGTTCATATCAAACCGCCTTCTCTTTTAATAGAAATAGGCTTCCTGACCAATACAAAGTGACCAGCTTGCTTGGCCAAGAATGTTACAATATGTATAGTGTTTGATCAATATTTTACTTTTGGATCGATGCTGTGGCCTCATTGAATTGTTGTATTGATGTAGATTGATATTACCTAATTAATACAAACTATTTTTTATTCCGTAGGTCCGCTGCACTGGGGGACATGTCTGGAGCTCTGGGTTCTGCCGGAGGTTCCTTCCATGGCCTGCAGGGCAGTGTCGTTTCAGGATCCTCGTCCCCGGTGCAAAACGCTGCCACAGGGCAAGGTAACTTCCCTCTGCTCAGTCAGTCTGCTGGAAACGGATTAAGAAGTCTGAGGAAGTCAATTTCTTACTGTGTGTGTGTATGTGTGTGTGAATTTTCAGCTCCGTCTAGTCTGCTGCAAGGCCTCAGGTTCAGCCTCCAGGAAATCAACCCCAAGTCTCCGGGTTTGCCCTCCAACGCGCAGGTAACGAACCTTAAATATTGAGGAAATAGCTGCCAGTTTGCCGGTTCACTGCTATCCACCGTGTAATGCTACTTTACCATCGCTGCTCAGTGTTAAATTTGGCTCTGTGGTTTCCCGTCATCCCCCACAGACCCCCTGCCTGCCCTCACAGCCCTGAGCGTGTTGGATCTGTGGGAGTTTGGAGCGTAATATTCATAATGACCTGTAGGGGGCAGGCAAAGAACTCGGAATGGGATTTTACTATGTGGCATGTTTTTGAGAGTCATTCTCCCTTATTCACAAACAAGGGATGGTAGGGGTGCGACGATACATCAGTACATTGATTTGACGGTCAACGAGATAATAGCATTGATCCAAAATGAAAAAGATTAACGTGCATTTATAGCATTTAACAGACATGCTTATCTGGAGGGACTTTCCTAATGTTTCCCTGAGAGCAACTTGGTGTTAAGGGTCTTGACCTAAGCGCAGGGACCCAATGTTGCTGGTGATGGAGGTAGGATTCGAACCCATGACCTCTTGGTCCAGATTCGAGCACCAGCTTGAGCTCAGGAAGATTTTTTTTTTTTAAAGTCAAATGATACTTGTCGAGATAAAAAAAAAAAGTCAAATGATATTTGTCGAATTGTTCATAAGCGACGCGGGGCCAATTGCTCTGATCACGGGGCCAACGATCTAACTGTTATGCTACCAACTGCGCCCAAAAAAGTTGGATGTACACCTTGGATGGATGGATGGATGGATGGATGGATGGATAGATGGATGAATGTTGTAATGAAATGTTAAAATGATTCATTTATCTCTCTCTCTGCCCTTGCTTCCTACCTCTGTTACTATGACCTCTTCCCCTTCCCTCATACTCTCCGCTCCTCTCCTGTCTTTTCTCTCCCTTCTCGTCTCTGTCTTCCTCCATCTATCTATCCATCCATCTCTCCGATGCTCTCTCCGTACACATTCTCGTACCCACTTGTGATGTGCCTCTGCCTTCTGCATTCTCTTAATCTTTTGTTTTCCTTGTCTCCCCCCTCTCTTTCTCTGATGCTTCCTCACTCCACACCCTCTGGTACCCACCCTCCTGTGCTCTCCCTCTGCCTTCTGCTTTCACTTCCTCTCTTCTTTCATTCCCCTCCTGCCCTTTCTCCCTTACTCTGTGAATCTCTCTCATGCTTCCTCCCTCTGCACACTCTTATATCCCCTTGAACTCTCCCTCTGGCTTCTCTATGTACTTTCTGTCTTCTGTTATTCCCTCCCCATCTCTCTGTCTCTCTCTTTTCCTCTCAGGCTCCCGTAGGCAAAGCCCAGGCGCACGGTCAGGTCCTCTCCTCGCTCAGTCCAGCAGGCGGCGCCCTAATGCGCGCCGTCCCCGTCGTCTCCACCGCCGCCGCCAAAACCACCGCCATCCACCAGCTGCTCACCAACGGCGGCCTAGCCAAACTGGCCACCAGCCTGCCCGGCCTGGCGCACGCTACCAATCAGAGCGCGGGTACGAGCCTCCAGGCCACGCCCACCCCCACCAACACCGCTGCCACCACCAACAGGCAGAGACGCCCACGCTGAGTGGGGGGGCGGGGAGCTCGACAGAGCGCTGACCCACACGTAGGGATCTAGAAGGTCGGCCTCTCGTAGGCCGGTACCGTAACAGTCCGGGGCTGACCCTCTGACCCTCCGAGAGATGAGTGGAGATTACAGAGAAAAGTGGAAGGGTAGACAGAGGTGGGGGGGGGGAAGTCCCACCCCCCTTCTCGGACGTCGCTTCGTTACAGTCTCCAGATTTAACACGAACCAGAAACTGAGCTCGAGGGTGTTACACATCACAGATGCTGCGGCATCCTCATCTCTTTTGTTTGTTTCCATGTGCACTGTTCCTAGCTTATTCTGTTTTGTTGCTATTTTTTGTTTTACTCCGTGTTATGTGACATGCGTAAATGTTGCTTGTTTTCGTCATCTTTTCACCAGTGCATTCATTAAACAACCAGCAGCAAACGAGTGTTGGTGAACTCCCATTTTTTTCCAGTTGTCTTGTTTGTTTTTCTTGTTTGTTTTACCACAAAACCCAACACATAGAGATGATATTAATGTTCTACTACAAATCACAGAACTGAACGCTCTGCATTTTTATTATAACCTTAATATTGTCTCTATGCTTGATAGAATCTGCAAACCAGTGCCGATTCTCACAGCTCACACATCATACACCTGTGTGTGTTCTTTGTTTCCATTCGTTGCTTGGATTTGACATCTTACCATAAGCAAAGCTTTTAAAAGTTAAAGCGCATCATACACACTTTCTCATCGTTTTAATGATGTTATTTCTTTCAATCAGAGTCTTTTGGTGTTTAGTCGAGTTCTCAACTCTTACAGAGAGATCTGGGGAATTGAATTTAAGTTTGACACGGAAGAGATGTTTTTAAAAAGTTATTTGTAATTGCTTTAAATTGAGAAACAGTTTTTTGAGAAACAGTCAGTTTTTTGGCCTGTAAATGATCTGATAGTGAGGCTGTGATTGCTCCCTAGTTAAGCATCCCCCTTTATGTGCATCATCCTTCTCATAATGACAATATTTTAATGTTTTAATGAATAATAGGATATGAAAAAATATAGAAGATAGAATAAGCAAAATTGAGACAAAACCTCCTGTCTCTACTGCTGCACAGTTCCAGTGGCAGGCCTTTGTACTGTGATAATGGATGCTGTCCTTGGCCAGTTCTGCTGATTTAGACATTTTCCTGTGTGTGTGTGTGTGTGTGTGTGTGTGTGTGTGTGTGTTGTGCAGGGCTGAAAGCCCCTACTACAATCACAGTCACCTTGAGAGGACAGCCGAGTAGAGTTCCGGCTCTCGGCCACGCAGGAGTCGTCCTGCCACCCCATAGTGCTCCTGAGAACCAGGTGTGTGTGTGTTGGTGTGTGTGAGAGAGAAATTTTAGTTTTATACCAGGTGTGTGTGTATGTGTGTAATCTGTGATGGTAATCTTTATTTGAAGTTTGAGTGAATGAGTGATTGTCATTGTGAACACACCACAGCACAAAGTGCACCACAACCAAATATGACCTCTGCATTTGAAACATCTGTGAAAGAGTGCTTGAGGACAGTATCTTACTCATGAGTACCTCAGTGGTACCTTTTAATGGTCCAGTCCCTGATGGACATTGGTGTAATCAAGTTGTCCATCGTTTTAGGAGCCTTAGGTACCCATTTGCACCCAGTAAACGGATAAGAATAGCAGTAAAAATGGCGAGCACAGACATGAGCATTCTAAATTATAAATTGATTTACACTTCATAAACGATTCACAATTCAATACATAGATGAATTTGTTTCCAGTTATTATTCCCATTTGGCTGTTGCAGATCAACAAATAAAATCACACTGAATCAGATGTAGTTTACATAATGTAATACATATGTACGCATACGGACTGCATTTCCTTCATGCTCACACGAAGGAGGTCTATCTGGGCAGATTTCCACTTTACACCATTTATAGGATTGGTGAGCTGAACTGGTGTCGGGGGAAAAAGTGAACTAGTGCCATTATGTTAGTTGAAAAATATGGAGTTTTGGAATACATGAATCGATTTAAAATCGACAGAGAAGAAATCGCAATTCAATTCGATGCGATATATATATATATATATATACATGCATATATGTACTGGAGATGTATATTGTATACACACGTCGCACAGCTGTATATGTGAACACAGTTTGTTAGAATTTATGTTAATAAATATAACTGCAAGCAGTGATTACGGGGGCCATGTAGTTTGCAGCTTTATCAGTTTTTGATGAATTGAAGTGGACAGATGTTGAAATATGACACGTTTCATCCTTTTATCTAGGGTGCTACGGTTCAAAACTTATTAGGCAAAATGCAAAATAGCTTATTATAGCGCCACCAACTGGCATAGTGGTGCAATTTTTTTTGCCTGAGTAGTGGGAGGGGTACCAGACCTACCTGCCAAATTTCTAAGCTGTAGCCCACCCAGAGCCAGATTTCTATGACACTCAGTGTGTGGCATTGCAGTCCTATGCCAAGCCCACCACATTTGTTTGTATATTACAGCCAAATGAAGATGAATGAAGAAAAAATGTGCTTGAAAGTAATTAAAGAATGTCTTGGGGTTCAAATGATACCAGTTGCATGTAGATTGGATTAAAAATCCAGGGTCTAGTTCGTAAGAGATGGTTTTGCATATTATGCAAAGTAGCGAGAAATTCAATATGGCAGAAAGAGATGCGAGGGTCTATAAAGATTCATCTTGACCCAAGGAGTAAGATGATATAAAATTTTAGAGAATCAGAGCTACGGTTCAAAAGTTATTAGGCAAAACGCAAAATAGCTTATTAGCGCCACCAACTGGCAGAGTAGTGCAATTGGTTTTTTTTTTGCCTGAATAGTGGGTGGGGTTTGGACTGTTGGAATTTCGGGGGAGTGGCGCATTTTTTTTTTCCTGAGTAGAGGGTGGGGTCCCGGACCTCATTGGTAAATTTCAAAGCTGTAGCCCACCCAGAGCCGGATTTCTATGACACTCGGTGTGTGGTGTTGCAGTCCCAAATTAAAAATGTGCTCGATAATAATTAAAGAAGTGTCTTGGGATTCAAATGATACCAGTTGCATGCAGATTGGACAAAAATCCAGGGACGAGTTCGAAAAAGATGAATTGTCATTTTATGCAAATTAGCGAAACATCAAATATGGCAGAAATAGATGCGGGGGTCTAAAAAAATTGTCTTAACCCAAGGAATAAGATGGTATATGATTTTTGAGAATGGGAACTAAGATTCGAATTTTATTAGACAAAATGCAATTTTTTTAAAAAAAACCGCAAAATAGCTTATTTTGGTGCATTTTTTTTGTTGTGAGTAGTGGGTGGGGTACCGGACCTATCTGCGAAATTTCAAAGCTGTAGGTCTTACTGTTTTTTCTCCACGTGTTTTAAGGCAGAAATAAAAAAAAAAATCGGCACAATAACAATAGGGTTCCACTGCATGGCCCCCTAATAAATAACTCCCCTCCAAGTAAATTCCCCTTCACTTTTTAACATATCGAGCCCCACTGCTGTATGTTCAGTAGGATCCTCCATGTCTGTCTCACCAGAGTGTAAAATCCATTGCGGTCGCTTGTCATCCGTCATTTTGCTGAGATCCGTTTCCGGTTCACTCTTATTGGCAGCTATGTGTTTTATTTCTCCCTCTTTACATTTCCACTATTACCGTGTTTTGGTTTCGGCCAGTAAAAATCCATTCGCTTCATCAGACCAGTTGCTGTAGTAACAGTCTCCGTGACGACACGGTGGGATGAGGGTGCAGTCGTTTGCTTAATTATTCTGACGAGTTTAATTACATGCCTGTCACTCTCACTTCTGCATCGTTTAGGCGTCGGAGCGGTGTTGGGCTTAATTTGGTACTTTCGGACTTGAGGATAGCTTGTGTCTGTTTGAGAATGGAATTCATACATTTTCCTTCGTTAAGAAACCAGCTTGATATTGTCAATCAGTAGTTAATTAATTTCAAACAGATTTGATATTCATATTTTGCCCTTTAATATTAAACTCAAAGGCTTGTAATTTGGCGTGAACCTCTCTGAAGCTTTTTTGCCTGTCTCTCAAATGAAATGGCCTCATTTAAAAAAAATCTTTTATTTGTTCTTTTAGAAATTGACATTAAGCTAATGCAATAACATTTGTATAAGATGACTATTCAACATTTGTACATCCTGTGCTAACCAAAGAAAAAAAATCTCAAATAAGAAAACCTTGGTGAATATCAGAATATTCATGAAAAAAGTGGATTTTAAGATCAAGTGGTTGGTGAATGAGTCTCATTGTCACTAAGCAGTGTTGCTCCATCCTCACTGTTTTATCCTTAGCATTTGAGAACTAATACTGATTGTTGCATCATCTCTTACAGTGACATAACCTTCCACGTGGTGAGGTCTGGAGATATGAACACACGTAACTGGACTGTAAGGGGTCCATGGAAATCCAACACACTGGAGCTGCTTCGACTGACCAACCTACTTGCTCACTTTTACACCTTGGAGGACTTTGAGCTTGGAATGCTGGATTGTGGGTTCTTTTGCGTTTATTAGTTTAACACCCAGATGATGTAATACGACGGTAGTTGATGCTGTTTAAAACTCAAGACATTTTACCATAGCGATGTTTTAGTCACCCAAACCACTTTCCAGAGTTTTTCCACTTTAACCAGCACCAATGTGGCATGGTTAAGGAGGCCAGATTTGAATAGTGATGGTGGGTGATTTAAACAGGATGTTGGGGTTCCATCCCTGCTCTTTTATGTGACCAACAGAATGCAAAAGGCACAGAAGTGTGAAAGCCCTAACCAAATTGAGCAGCTATCCGTCTATATTGTTGGTCCAGGTGTCCAGGGAAATTTATTGCAGGCGGACGGGTGGATTAACAAAATGTTTTGCGACAAACACACAGTGACACTAATCATAGTTTTCTAGTAAAAGGAATGTTCACCTACTCAAATGTGTGTCTGAAGGCAGTAAAAGTTCACAGAAAACTGCACCGATAATTATAGATGGACCGCTACAAAACTTGTTGAACAACTTGGATTTCACGGCTCAAAAGAATCCAACGGAAATGGATGCAAACGCCACAAGTGATCAGTGGTTTCTTCAAAGCCCACACCAAAACACACTCAATCCAAAGATAAGCAGGTTTGGTTCTGGCTGGATGTATAATATTTGGATGTAAGACCAGCTAGTTTAGCAGCTTGTCTTATTGACCAGAACCAAACCTGCTCATCTTTGGATTGAGTGTGTTTTGGTGTGGATCTTGGAGGAACTGAAGAGATCTGAAAGTGATCTCAATGAGAACCTTCTGACTCTAGCTTCAGATTCTAATGAAAGTTAAAGATAGTTCTGTGATACCATTTTCTTTGCCACTTCATTCCTTTGGAGAGCGTTTCCACATTGTCTCACTTCTTTTAGTCTGGCTTTTCACCTACAGATGCTGCACTATTAAGGTGTATTTTTATATGTTGCCAGTTTAAGATGAGTTTTGGACGTGTTTTGGGCCTCAAAACAACAAAACCGGAACTAAAGACATGGGAACTTGAGGGGATTTTATGCTTCAGATTTTTTCTGATTGAGAAAGGTTCTCCCGAGCTGGTAAATAAACTTGAAACTGGAGTTATGACACAGTTGAAATGCTTCCAGAGAAAAGAGGATGAGTCAGTGGATTAGTCATTCTGAAACGAGACGTTAAAGCGAGTCAGGACGGGGAATGACGTGGGAAAAGCTTGTGTTTGGGCGGGAAAATCCCGAGCCTGAGAAAGTTTGCGTCGACACTCCGTGAGGCTCTTTTTGGCTGTGAAGCAAAAAAGCTAATAAACAATTTGAATCTCACTATTAAAAAGTTGTCATTTTTACTTGAATCAAATGCGGGTTTAAAACATGGTTTAATCCTCAAATGAAAACTTCTGACTAGACGCTTAGAAGGAGCTCAAAAATTGTGACAGGGCTCACCCAAAAGACACTTCATAATTCAAATAATGCCTTAAAATATCCCATTTAAAATACATGTTGGGTCTCATTCATCAGTGGTTCGTAAGAAGAAATTAGTTATTAAAACGCAGTTTTCACTAAGATTCTGACTTTCACCAAAGTTTTCTTATTTAAGTTATTGGTTAGAACCACACTCTTACGCCATTTTTTGCATTCAAAACACGCTTGTTTGGTTTTTCTTCAGTTCCACAGTTGTATAATCTTATACTATTTAAAAATACTTACAATTTAAAGTTTCTTAAGAACAGTTTCAAGGTTAAACTTAAGAAAATATTGGCGAATGAGCTTAAACTCTTAAAATAACCTAAGCGCCTGAGAAATAAATACTATAGTGAACCTTTTTGCATCCTTAATTTGACGTTTCCATTAAAAATATTTTATATGACGAGCGGGTTACTGACTGAAATACTAAGAGCGTCATTAAAAGTTAAAAGTCTTCTAACTTCGGGATTCAGGTGAAGAAATGTGAATAATTTTGGAAACATCCGAAGGGTTTCAAGTTGATGTGAGACATCAGATGTAAAAACCTAAAAAAAGAAAGAAAATATTGGTTAATGAGCGTCACCTGAATCCACGCATTTAACCCTTAAAATAACCTAAGTGTCTCTCATAAGTAAGTAAATAAATAAATAAATACATTTAAAAAAACACAGTGAACCTTACGTTTTTAGCATCACTAATTTGACGTTTTCATTTTTTTTAAAAAATTATATGGCGAGCGGATTGCGATCTGTGAAGTACTAAAGGCGTCATTAAAAGTTAAAAGTCTTCTAACTTAGGGGTTCAGAAATGTGAACAATTTGGGAACATCCGAAGGGTTTCATGTTGATAAGAGATGATGTGAGACATTAGATGAGAGTTTCCTGGTTGTGAGAACACATTTTAGCCAGAAGCACTCGGTAGATGTTCTCTGATAATATTTGATCTCTTTTATTGCAAAAGCAGCATAATTTTTTTCGTGGAAAGCTCGGCTTTTTTGTCCCCAGTTCAACTCGCTCGCTGGGGGAAGAGAAGCCGCCCTTGTAATAAGGGTGATGATTGTGATAAGCGCAGTGATAAAAAGCTCTTTGTGATTCTAATGGAGCTGCTCTGATTGGAGTGTAATTGGGGGATGAGGAGAGGAGAGGAGATGAGAGGAGAGGAGAAGGCTGGATTGTGTCTTTTAACGCAGAGCGGGAGCGTTAATTTGCGGTTGGGAGGTGCGTCAGGTACTCGCCTCACCTGTACACAAAACATTATCCTGTAAACTGGAGCTTCGCATCCGACGAGTGAGAGGCTACTTATATATACGTGTTTTGTGTGTGTTAAGCTCTTGTAGGAACCACATGTTGTATAGATGTAATTTTCTTCTTGTTGTTTTAACAGAATTTCTTTCTGAAGGTAGTGTTGGGTGAAGTGTTATTTCCGTTAACCATGAAAGCAAGAAAGAAGACACTAGTGTACAAGTATGTACGTATTTTTAAGAATTATTTAAAAATAGAATTGTGTGTGAGAGAGAAAGAGCAGCTCTTGTTGGACCCACACGGCCCTCTGGAGACAAGAAATAAAATAAAAAAAAATAAAAATACAACTTTATACTGGTTGCCAAGATTATGAGAAGTGTTGGAGAGAGCACCAGAGTACTGTAAATGAGGCTAAGGATGTGTTTTAAAAAATTATAAATACGGTCTGTGAGAGAACGAAATAAGCAAAACACCAGAGAACAAAAAGTACACATTTTAAAAATGGAATGTGTGTGTGAAAGAAGTAAGAATATAGTAGTAAGTAGGTGCTAGAGAGGGAGAGACTGTGAGAGAAGATAGATAGATAGACAGATAGATAGATAGATAGATAGATAGATAGATAGATAGATAGATAGATAGATAGATAGATAGAGCACAATACGTGAGTCAGTGAGAGAATGTAGGAAAAACAGAAAGAGAGAAATACAATAAGTGAGCATGATAAAAAAAAATATGAATGACAAAAGTAGCATGTGACAGAGAGATAGGGAGGCTGAAAAGTTTGTTCTCATAGGACTCGTCTGTCCTTGTGGAGATAACAGTTTTTGCAGAAGTTCATGCTGACCACCAAAATAAGGAAAGTTTTAGTTTAAGCGAAACATTATTAACAATAATACATATGTTAACCTGTGTGTGTAGCTCTTGTAGGGCCCACATGTCCTTCTGGAGATAAGACAATTTTACACCATTTTATTCTGGCTGGTGTTAAATGAAACATTATTAACAATAATATGTCTGTGAGTCTGTGAGTGTGTGTGTGTGTTTAGCTCTTGTAGGGCCCACATGTCTCTCTGGAGATTAAAGAACAATTTATAAAAAATAATTCCTGTTGACGAAATAAAGGGTAGTTTTGGGTGAAGCATTTTACCAATACTTCATGTCAGAGTTCTAATAGAAATAGATTTTTTAATGTTCTAATAGAAAAGTTGCAGGTTTTATTTTGCAAACTAAAAGAGTTAAACAATTGTCTTGTTAAACAGTAGTCTTATTTACATTTAGTCATTTTGGGAGTCAAAGGAAGGACCTCAGAAAGATAGCAAGATGTAAATGTGTGTTCACAAATTTTAATCTTCCTCTATTCAGCTCTTATATAATCACATCTTTTGTCTTCAGTCCTGCCTGATGGTCATGTAAAGAAAAAGAAGCAAATTCTCGCTAGTGCCATCACAATGTGAAAAATACCTCAAGAATGCAGAATGAGTCGAGTGTGTTGTAGAGTCAAACCCAGAGCTTAAGGAAGACAGACAGAACACCCACGGGGCAGCAAAGTCAGACATCTGCAGGTTTTATATAGACTTACTCAGACAGGAATGATATTTTCCATTTACGCTTTCAAAAAACTAAGCCATAGGATCAGCTCATGAGTTGGTTTCTCATTGATTTCTGGGAACCAGCAATCACCTTGTTGTCTTCATTATATATTTTTTGTATTCGTTAATTGAGAGATTATTTGTCATTGTGAACACACCACAGCACACAGTGCACCACAACCAAATGTGGCCTCTCCATTTGACCCATCCACAAAGGAGCAGTGGGCAACCTTTTTTGGCAGGAGCCGGGGAGCAGTACTTGAGGACGGTACCTTGCTCATGAGAACCTCAGTGGTCCCTCTACCGGTCCGGGATTTGAACCCTCTGATCATTCCGATCAACTCCCTAACCATTATGCTACCAACTGCCTTTTTCTTTGTCTTCATTTCCTTCTTCTTCTTCCCATTTTTCCCATTGCACTCCTTCCATTTTTTGTTTTAGTGACACTGTCACTGTTAAGACTGCAAAAACATAAAGAAACTGTGGAAATCACTTTAGCAGAATGCAGATGAAAAGGTTGCTGCAAAGACAACTAGTGAGCATCTTTTTCTGAACCGCTGGTTTGGTTCCGACTTGGCACTGCAGGATAACCCAAAAAACTATGGGTCCATTTTTCTTCTTCTGCACCATGTGCACTGGCAAAGCATCTAAAAGGAAACAAGATCTAGGTCATAAAAAACAGAAAGAGGAATGAAATTGAGACATCAATGTTTTAAAAGATTCAGACACAGTTATGAGGTAACTTTCTTGTCCAGCTGCTGTTTTAGTTTTTTGGGGTTTTTTGGTAAATGTCATTTTCCTTAGTAAGACGGTTTCCCAGTTTTAACTCATGTAGAAACAGGAACTGGACTCTCGACTGTACTATAAACTCCGAGCCTTCTGGGTCATGTGCTGGTCAGAACATTGAAGGCCATACGCAAAACCAAAGTGTTTACACCATCGCTTGTGTCACCCAAACTTCCGAATGACATGTCAGTCTGACTCATGCGATGTACTAAATTCTCTGTGTCATGGAAACAAAATAAGCGGAAACCCTTTTTGACAGTGTCCAGGTCGTGACGTCGGGGAATGTTTGGGAAAAGTGGCCTAATTCTCATCCTGGCTGTAAAGCTGAATCCCGATGAGCTGTACATGGACGAGAGTTAATTTCAGAGCGTGAGTTGCGTTACATCGTTCTTCGTGACTTCTGAGCTGATGACTCACGGCATGTTCTGGGAGTCCTGAGGAAGCTTTTGGGCAGCTGGACCCTGCTTACTGTCAATCTGTGCTTCCCAAAGCCAGGCGTGCTGGGACGTGATTTGCAGGCTGGTTTCAGAAAAACTGAATTTAAGGGATGTACTAGGCATTTAAGTGCCATATTATCAAATGGCATTTGTGTTTTGGGGGTTTTCTTCATTGAGCTTTCTTCCAGTGAGCGGCAAACAGCATGGAAGAATCCAGCTCAAGTACCCTTGGTTCTGGAAAGACATAACTTTAAAAACAGGAACTGGAAGCACTGATGCTGGACTGGAAATCAGTGTTTAAAATGTTTCAGTTACATAGCACCAAAACCTTAGAGTGTAACCTTTATATGAACAAGAGATAAGATGAAGTGTGGCACAGTGGTGCAGTGTGATACCTTTAAGTGTTTTATCCAGAGTGATTCCCATTTCATAATTTTCTAGGATAGGGTCTGTGCAGCAAATAGGGATAAGGGTCTTACTCAGGGGCCCTTAGTGGTAGTGGAACTCTCACTTTTCCAGCCTTTTAGTCATCAGTTTACGGTAGAAGCTGTACTGGTAAAGTACTTATCTATGAACCAAGAGATTGCAGGTCCTAATTCCAATTTGACCAAAGTTTGGCCCCTAAGAAAGAACTTAAACCCCAAGTTACTCCAGGTAGACGGTACCTTGGAATTAGGAGAATGGGAGTTGCTGTGGATAAAAGCATCTGCTAAAGCAGTTAAAGGTATTGCACATCAGCACTGTCACCCTTCATGTCCTGACCATCTGGGTTTTCGGAAATCTAGGGGTGGGAATTGAAAACCTGTTCCGACTCAGATCTGGTTCCAATTGATCAGTCCCATCTGAACTGTACACCTCCAATGTTATCAATTCTTCTCAACAATTCTCTCATTTTCCTGCACAACATTTCCTGGTTTTCCCTAAGTTCTACGTCGTGTACTTCTCTCCCAGAAATGAGTCAAAAATGAGTTATAGACCAAAATAAGTCCAAATGCTCAAAAATTGCCAAAACTTCAGTATTTTTTTCATTTTCCATTAATCCATTCTATGTTAGAGAGTAAAAAATAAATATCACAAATGCATTATTTATCAAATCATTTTATTCTATATCCAGAGGGATTCCAAATGGATAAAGAAGTGTTTCCACCTGCACTAACCTTATTTTTCTTCACAGTACTAAGCCATAGAATGTCTCTTCATAATGAAAACTCTTAATATGAATATTAATGTGTATGTCTATGAAACGGTAACTGCTGTTTTCCATTGATTTCTGGTCCAGCATCAATGGTTTTAGTTCTTGTTCTTTGTCTTCCAACAGGAGACAAATTCTTTCTGGGACATTTTCTAGAACCTAAAATGAAAATGAAAACCAACAATCAGAGTTAACAATAAGAATTCTAGAATATGAAAATCAACATTCTCTAAGTTTTCAACCAGCAGGAAGCTACAGGAACCACAGTTATTCTGGAGCAAGTATTTTGGACATTCTAGAACCTAAAATGTCTCTCAGAGAAATTCTGGGTCCGGTTGGTTCCTATTGGTTCTGTTTTGGGATGTACAATAAAAAAAAGTACCGTAAATGCCTTCAGTATCAAGCCACTGTTTACTCAGATTGAAAATGCCAATCCCAGTATGGGACAAAACTGTTTCATAAGGGTATGAAAGGCAGAAAGTTACCCCACGTCCCCCACCACTGCCCCGAGAAAACTGAGCCAAGCTGATGGCTTAACAATCTGTTTGTTTTTAAAGCCATCTGAACGCTGTCAGACATCGGGACCAGACGCCGCTGACCTAATACATTTCAGGCTGAGGTCTTGACCCTTTCAGCCGAGGTCGCTTTGGGCCTTAACCTCTGAACTTTTCACCCTAAAGTCAATAAAGACTCAGTGAGGACTGAACATGACTTTGCAGCCTGGTGGAGTTAATGAAATTTGGCTGCTCTCGTAAGCACAGCAATGCCCTTCAGAACATGTCCTGACCCGATTGAGGAACGCCGAACCAAAAGGAAGATCTCGTCATAAATGATTACACAGCAGTGCAATGACCCGATAAATATTTGTACAAGTGCTAGGGCCATGTGGAAACAGAACAGAGGTTGACAAAGCCATGATGTCTTATTAAAGTTCAATGGATTAAACATATGGTCTGCTGATTTATTCTCAGATCAGGATTACAGTTTGTTTGCAGATCCCTATAAAATATTTCTGGGGTCTTAAAACCAAAAAACAAACTGTCCTTGTAAAAGCTCCAAACTTCTTTTACTAACTGAGTAATCAGACGCAGATTACTAGTGTTTTAAGATGGTCACATCAGCTAATCAGTCTTAAATTGGACGGCTATGAAGCACTCAAGCTTTGAGGACTCAAAGCTAATCAGTAGTGAGGTTTCATCAAAAGGAACAAATGAAACAAAAAGAGAAAATGGTCTGTGTGAAAGCTAAATCTAATACATAAACCGTCATGTACCACTGAATTTAAGAAAAAGATGAATTTAAAGTAATAAACATAAATTGACAGAAACATATCCTAAAACACAAAGCTGAAAAAATATAAACAATATCTGAAGAGAGTGCATGTTATACAATAGACTATTGGAATTATTATTATCTACTAATACCTTGATATGATGCACTTGATATGATTTACTATCTCCTATCCAGTTTTTTGGATTGACATAATATGATATATATTGCAAACATATTTGTCAGTCATTTTTTTGTACTTCACAATATATCAACACCATATAGCAATATTAGTGGTGTGTAGGGTACATGAAACCCACTTTAACAAAAGTGAAGATTCTTTACAAAGAGAACACAGTACATCCAACAAAAGGTAAAAGTCATTATTCACAACCTGTGGACAGTATTTCAGTAAAAATACTAAAGTATGTGATAAGATGAATACTTAAGTACTAAACGTGTTTTGCTTGTATTAGTAACGATTAGCCATTACAAGAAATTCTTGACAGCTTACATTTCAATATCATCAATCAATCAATATGCTCATACTGATAATAGTCCAAGTACTGAGAGTAATCAAAATAATACTTAAGAAATAATACTTAAGTACAGAAACGTAGTACAATTACTCAAATACTGTACACCACTAGGCTCTATACTGCATGTATAGGGACCTTAATGAGTATTTTTAGAGTATTGATCAACGCACTTCAAACTGAAACAGGACCTTTACACTGAAATAGATCATCTCATATCTTGAAACTTGAAATACAAGATCATTAATATCACAGTCCTAAATATAACTGCCAACAAGTCAATAAACGACTCCTTTTACTTTGCCAGTTACTCAGAGACGTTTGTGAGGTTCTGATCGAGACCAGTTGGAGAAACACAGATGGTCTGTGATTTGACTCGAGCTATTGCACACACAACAAACAGGCATCGAGAATAAAGCGAGACCACGAGCAGCACTGTGTTCTGTTAGATTTGGTGCAATACAGGACATTATGCATTCTTTTCAATTAGATTGTGGCATCACCTAATGTTCAGCCGTGGCTTTCTCATCATTTGCATACAAGCAAAAATATACATAATTACCTGGCAGATATATTACCAGTGGGAATTTGTCATGTTGTAGTCTTAAAAATAAATCCAGGGTTATTGATGCCCTGGAGAAACTTTAACTGGAAAAAATCTTTGAATTATTGGGAAAATATTTGGGATGCGGAAGGAATTCTCTTTAGACTTCATGGCATCAACAAAAAAGCAATGACAAATTCTTTATAGGACCAAAATGGATTTTTCCTTGCTGCCTTTGTAACGGTTAGGGCGTTCGCTCCGTGATCAGAAGGTTGTCGGTTCGAATTCCAGCACCGGTAAAGGTACCACTGAGAAAGTACCGCTCCCACTGCACGTCAGCTGCCCACTTGCTCCGTCACAGATGGGTCAAACGCAGAGGTCACATTTGGTTGTGGTGCAGTGTGCTATGCTGTGGTTTGTTCACAAAGACAAATAATCACTCACTTTCACATCGAGTCTTGGAGCACGACCCTTTACACCAAGTTGTGCCAGCGAGACTGTCCCTTTAATCAGTAAAATAAAAGACACTCCAGATAAGTCTACATAAATGTAAAACTTTTATACACACTACCAAATACCTATGAACCATAATGAGGAGTTTAAGACTGGTCACAATTGCTTTTTAATTTTTTTCCACCAAACTTTCTCTACTTTCCCCCCACCTCGACTGGCTCGAATCCCGGCTTTTCTTGTGGGGGAAAAATAAATCACGGCCGAGCAAGAGGGAAGAGCCGCGCTTTAAACCCGCCCTCCAGAGAGATCTGATTTCCCCTAAAACCTCCCATTTTACCTCCCCTCTCTCTCTCTCTCTTTCCCTCCCTCCCTCTCTCTCTCTCTCCCTCCCTCCTTCCCTCCCTCCCTCCCTCCCTCTCTCCCTAGCTCATCTCTTCTCAGTCTTTTTTCCCTCAGTTTTTCCGCTCTTTCCGCCGTATTTGCCCCTTCTTTACTTTTTTGCCCCCGGATCATGGATCTCGCAGCCCGCTGCTTGCTTCTGCTCTCCAGCCTGTGTGCGGCTCAAAGCCTCGACTTGGACGCGATCGAGCCGAGCTACTACGAGGATCCCCCGACCTCGGCCGATGGGATCGACTACAAAGATCCGTGCAAAGCCGGTGAGATCCCATTCTTTTTTGGGGGGTGCGCTCCTGAGGTTCTTCTGGATTTTTTTCCCCTTTGCCCCCCCGCTTCATCCTCCTCCTCCTCCTCTGCTTCTCTCTGGGTTAAAAAGCCACGTAGTGCTGCTGCGATAAAGTGACAGCGGCGGTGATCCTCACTGGTAAACACTTGGCGTGTGTGTGTGTGTGTGGAGAGAGAGTGTGGTGTGAGACAGAGACAGAGAGAGAGAGAGGTGTGTGTGTGTGTGTGTGTGTAAAATTTTTGTATTGAGTCTCACTGAGTGTCCACGCTACTTCTAAGACCTTAGGAGACCTCCGGCATCACTTAAAAATAAAAGAAAAATACATTTTTCAGGTTAGAGTATTTGTAAAATTATTTATGCTTGAGAAAATGTTTTGGAGTTATTTGTCCATTGGAGTAGGCAGCTGGCCATATACTGTGACGTGAAATTTGGGGTCCCAGAAAGGATAGTAAAAGTGTATTTGTCTATGTGTGTTCTTGTATTTAACCCTTGGTGATGACCACAGTTCTGACAACATTCGAGATATTTTTTGCTCAGGTAATTGGCCTAGTAGATTACATTTGAGATTTGGAGTTTGGAATAACTATGGCATGAAGGCAGTTGGACATAAACAATTAAATTGGGTCCTCACTAGGATGGTAAAAGTGTATTTGTCGGTGTTCTTGTATTTAACCCTAGGTGATGACCACACGTCCTCACTAAGATTCATTTATTTGTCACACATATACACATATTTATAGAATAGAATGTGACTTTCCTAAGACTGAGCAAATTTCAATAGAACTTAACACCGGTGACGACAATCTATTGTTTCTAGGACTTTTGTTAAGGTCACATAAACAAATTTTTGTTTTGGGAAACACACTGCTTTCATACAGAAGCAATTGGGGGAGGGGTTGAAAAATTGGGTCACTAAATGTAGGTTGGAGTTGTGACATAAAACAATAAAAAGCAAAATAGTGAAATTAGTCTTTTAGGTCTCACAAGATAGTGAGCTAGGCGGGGCTTTGTAAAGACAAGAAGTCCCCTCTAAGGTAGCAATGCTTTATATTTGCTTTATATTAAGTTCCCACATAAAATGAAGCATTTATGTTGATAGAAAAAAATGTGTTTTTCTTTGTATTTTTTGCTGAGCGTGAGGGGTACGTCTAGGGTTTGGCTCAGAAATTGGGTTTAAGATTAAATGTAAGGTTTGGAGTAACAGTTATAGTTTTGACATGATAGCAGCTAGGCATAAACAATAATATGGGTCCTCGTAAGGATAGTTATGTGTTTGTGCGTTTTAAATCACAGTTTGTCCTCAGATCTTTAATCCTTCTTGTAAATAAACAACACGACTTGGCGCGTAGCGCATTCCTTAGTTATAAAGGCATTGTTTGTATAGCAATGGCGTGTTTGTAAAAGTTTGGTACCTGAGTTGTGTAAAAGCTGTATTCTTTTGCTTCGGTGTTGTTTTGCACTACGTGCGTCAGCGCTGGTCGTACGAGTGTTATGTTTGCGACGTCAAATCGGTTTGAAGTAACTGATACCACGCAATAATTGTATTTATGATAGTCAAATTGTCATTTTGCCAGGGCCCTTAGTTAGTTCGGACTGAACAGCGTTCTCAAGCATAAAAGTCACTGTGATGTGACGTGAAACGTCGAAAGCAGTGAAAGGAGCGAAAGGGTTGGCAAACTCAAAACTGCGCACTAGCCTACTACTTAGGCAGGGTGTTAAGGTGTTGGGTGTGGTTTTCACACACTACTTAGTGTGCGCTTGTGGTTTGAGACGAGACCCTAGTAACCGGAGGTTTTAAATGAGGAGTATTAATGTGGTGCTAAATACTGGTTTTGTGATTAAAAAAAAAAAAAATGTGTGTGGAGAAAAGGGGATGGAAAAACGAGAGAAGAGAGAAAAAAAGAGTAGAAGATGAAAAGAAAGACAAGTCTGAGATCAGAAAAAGTGAGAGGAGAAAAGAGGGAGGGAGACGCACAGAGAGAAAGACAGCCTGAGATCAGAAACATAAAGAGCATAAAGAGGGAGGGAGGGTGAAAGAGGTGCACAGAGATACAGAAGAAGAGAAAGACAGATTGAGATAAGAAAGAGTGAGAAGGGGACAAATCGGGGGAAAAAGGGAGAGAGAGATATTTACAGACAGAATCAGATGGAGAGAATGAATGTATAAAAACAGGGATGAGATAAGAAAGAAGGAGAGAGAGAGAGAGAGAGAGAGAGAGAGACAAGTGAGAAGAAAGAGGGTGGAAAAGAAAGGGTACACAAAGAGAAGGAGAAAGCCAAAGAAAGAACAAACAGGAATATTTTTAGAATATCTAAAAAAAAGTTTGATGCAAGACTGTGATGTGGTGTATTGGGGAGTTTGGTTTAGGAGACTGGCATAAATATCTTGTTTAGTCACGTGTGTTTACACACACACACACACACACACACACACACACACACACACACACACACACACACACACACACACACAGAGTCTTGTATTACTGTCTTTGTGAGGTCCTTCCATAGACTCCCATAATGACTAAAGTACATAATTTTACACCTACACCTAATCCTAACCCTAACCTTAACCTCAGTAACCAAAAGCACATCTTTTACATCTTTTAGATTCTCAAATAAAACAAGCACATTTTCTATAAAGTAATTTCTCCTCATGGGGACCTCTCAAATGTCCCCACAAAGCCCAAAAAAACAGATAAAAGTGTTTTTAGGGGACAAAAGGTCCCCACAATGTGATGAATACATGTCCACACACACACGCACACACGCTCAGCTGGTTCTTTACTTAAGTAAAGCACATTCTCCTTGCTTCCCAGAGATGCTCAGCTGGTTTGAGATCGGGGCTGTGTTGTAAAAAAGGGAAAAAACATAAGCTGCTAAGGTCTGGAAACTGGACACCACAGGACACCTCCAAACTCAGTCAGAGCCATTTTGGTTGGAATTTGGACGATCTTGTTCCGAAACAAGATCTAGAGCAGTTGGTAGTGTAAAGCATGGAAAGTTATGAGCGACCCTATGAGCGGAAGATCGCTGGCTCAAATCACTGTCAGGTAAAGATACCCCTGACATACTCATGAGCAAAATACTGTCCCCAGCACTGCTTCCCAGGCGCCGCATGTCAGCCGCACACTGCTCCTTCACAGATGGATCAAATGCACAGGTTACATTTTGTTGTGGTGCACTGTGCTGTGCTGTCTTCACAATGGCAAATGATCACTTGCTTAAATTCACTTTTCACTTTTATCTACAGCTACACCTAATAGTAACCAAGAAGTCTTGAAGAATTCTCTCCTAATATACAAAAAATGTATTTCTTTTCTATCCAGATTCCTGCTCAAAATCATTGTAGAATGATTCATCTTTTTCCATATTAAGATCTGAATTTCACAGTCTGTTGCTTTTAAAAATGACCAAATTTTTTATAGCAGAGAAAAAAATAAAGTCAATTGTTTTCCAATGTTGTGCAAGCCTAGTGTGTCTTCAGCTGTCTGTAGTCCCCCAGTTCAGCTGAAGTAATCAATTTTTCTGAATTATTTGGCTTATTGGCTAAATGGATTAGGTTTGTGTACATCATGTATCATTTTCTCAAAATAAGAAAATCTCCTTGCTTACAGAAAGTGTCCTCACAAAACCACAAACATCTGCCAAATCTCAGGTTTCCCCCCTCTTTTAGGGGACAAGCATATTCTCACAAAGACCCCCACACCCCTTTCACCCCTCCCTCATTTTGACAGGGTCGCCCAGACGACAAGTAAAGTCTCAGAGATCTCACTCTCTATTAACTCCTGTCCTTGCTGCCGCTCCTCCTCGCTCCCTCCTTCCCTCCCTCCCTCCCTTTCATCCTGCTCTTTTTCCACTCTTTCACAGCCTGGCTTTCTCCCTTGTCCTCATTTGCAGCTGAAAGGGGCCCCTTGGCTGTTCATTTTTACATTTTCACCCCTCGAGAAAGACACAGTTCCCCCCTACAAGTGGCTCAGGGGCCGCCTCGGAGCCCACCATGCCCGTATTGGTATTCCGACCCCAACACACTCGCAAGGTTTTGATCATTCATATGGGGATTAATGTCCTTGTCTAGTGTTATAGAGGCCCCTGTGTTTTGATTGGTCTAAATCTATGTCTGTACATCGGTTCAGCGATCAACAAGCCCATAGAATCGATCCAAAATTAAAATATGGATCAGACATTGTACATATTGTTGTGTCACTTTATGTTGAACAGGCGGTCTGTCAAATGATTTTTTACTGGATGGAATGGAATACAAAAGGAAGTGATGTTAATTCAGCATATGATAAAATGTCATATCGATCATTAGCTCCTGAATAAGATTGAAATCATATCATAAATTTGTGATATTAGCAGATGGTGAATCATTGTGTGTTGAATCAATATGATGTAATATAGTGAACTATAGTGATGTAAACCCCTGCTGTGTATGTTAGGACTGTATGATGTATCGTTTCATTATTGTCATTGTGATGTGAAATAGTGCAATTGTGACATCTAGGAATGTGTTACTCAAGTTGAACAAGTTAATTAGTGGTGCTTGCGAAGCGAAGCACTACTATTGTTATCTCACAGGCTTATTTAACATTTTTATTGCTTTACACAGAAGGCAAACTCACCTGGTTCTCATTTTCCATGACTGATCTGAGAAGTTGGCAACTGTGTCTCAAACTCATGCACTTAACTACTACTTAGTGTAGTACAGGGATTTTTAACCGGTGGTCCGTGGCGGCGATGCAGGTGGTCCATGATATGCAATCTAGTTTCACTACTGAAATCATCTTTTTCAAAATTATTGTATTTATTTTTGCTAAACGTTTCCAGATGATTTGTGCATCTTTATGAATAATGAATTTAATGCATATATCTAAAAAATAACAGGAAAAATACACCTACTGCTTAGTCTGAATGGCGGTCCCTGGGACAGAACCAGTTGGAACCCCCATATACAAGAGATATACAAGAACATGTAGTGAAACATCTAGAGAAATGTGCCCTGCATCGACCATGACACCAAGACAGTTCCCGAATGAATTAAAGGAAAATTTGAAAATGCAAAAATGGAGGTAATGAAAGTATTTAGAAAATATATATTCTAAATAAATATACGCAACATTTAAACAGTGTTCAAATACAATTGAACAGAATATCTATGTAGTGTACTGTGAAGTATGCTAGTTTGCTGGTGATGTAATTAGACCTGAATGAGAGAAGGTGAGATACACTAAGAGAGAGTTCAGTTTGTGCAAAAACTAATAAGTTGTGATGGCATGTGCTGGTTAAGAAGTCTTTACGAATTGAGATCCAGATTTTCAACTTAAGTCAGTAAAAAAATGACCAAAGTTTCATTTTTTATATTACAATAAAATATCACAATGTCAATTTTTTGTCAGTATCGTGCATCCCTATTGTGCGCCTTCAGCTGTGTTTAGGCCCCAGTCCAGCAGAAATAACTCACTTTTCCGAACGATTAAGCAAATTGACTGTGTATTTTGTATATTGTAAATGGATACAGCCTGTGTGTTTTTGTACACACTAGTGACATGACACACTCACACACTCCATGTACGTCATATATCATTCATGTTCTTTCCCAAAAGATAAACAGTGGAAGTTGGAGCGAGTCGGAAGCGTCTCCGACCTTGTGCCGCGAGGAGTTTTAACAGCTGCCTCTTTCTCCTCACACGTAAACAAACACGTTCTGCTTCAAACTGACACTTTGCCAGCTTAAAAGAAGCAAAACTAAGCCTTGGGAGGGTCCTTATTAAAAAAAAATTAATTGTATATCACTTTTCATGCATAAAACGGCATCTCAAAGTGCTTTACTTTAAGTATAAAATCAAGCGAAAATAGAAGCAATATTAAAAGAGATGAGTTATTAACAGTGTTTTTAAAACCCGGAAGTGATTCAGTTTCTCTAATTACTGCTGGTAATGCGTGGCATACTTTAGGCGCATAATGACCAAAAGCTGCCTCCCCACTGTATTTCTTATAAACTCTGTCTCCAATTTCCTGGCTCTGTTCCAGCACCACAAATAGAGAATTAGCAGACACTCGGCTCGGCCAGCTGGGTCTGAATGCTGAATTTATAGACGCTTTCATCTTTCCCGTCCCCCAGGGACTGATGAGGGCCCCAGAGTTTGTTTTTACACAGCGTTCAGGGTCAAGTGACCCATTCTGTTCCGTTCTGTCCCCTCCCGCGGCTGATGTTTGTCCCGCATCCGTCGTGCACCAGCAGCATCGATCCGCTTACGCAATAATGTCCCAGTGCTTCTGGTTTAGAAATGCAAAAAACAAGAACTTTTCATTTTTTGCGAGCTTGAGCTGGGAACCAGGGAGGCCAGGGCAATTGAGAGTAACCAATCAACCTACAGCGCATGCTTTTGAAATGTGGGAGGAAACCACTGCTTGAGACTGCTTGTATATAAGGCGCAGAATTTGGTGCTACGCCCCTGCCCGGAGAAAAACCACATGAACACGGGGAGAGTACATAAACTACACACAGATAGACTTTTCAGTCAATCCGGGGATTAAAGCAAGGACCCTCCTGCTGTGAGGTGACAGCGCTAACCACCACACCACAGGGCCACCCCAAAAACTATTAAAAATGGAAAAAGTAAACATTAAATCTCTTCAAACTTAGTGTTTCCCACAGTCTACTTAGAACTGTGCTACTTGCCCCATTGACTTTTCTTCATTGCTATGACAGATGTGCTACTTGCCCCATTGGCTGTCATCCACCTTTAGCCCCCTTTACACTTTTATAAGGAAGTACTCCTTTAATGCTTTAAAGGAGCCAACCTGACCTCATCTGTTCCACAGATGTCTATCCACAGCCTGTTTAAACTCCACTTTAAACCTCTAGACAGCTCACACACTCTCTCTCTCATACACATCTGGGGAGAGCTGATTTAATGAGTCAGTTCTCACACATTGGCACTTAATGTGACTCAAGCACACACACACACACACACACACAGTCTCATAACGTGGTTTTTAGGAGCAGAGTGAGAGGAAAGACTTTGACCTGCTTCCCTGATTGCTGTGTTCACACACACCTACACACACACACAGTGTCAGTGCTGGAAATTCCTGCACACGGGCACGACTCCTCTCTTCCACATGCTGACCATCGCTGCGGGAAACCGCAGGGGCAAGCGGTGGAGACGAGACGGAAATACACACGTACGATCACAGAGTTACCTTTTAATACCAGGGTGAAAATGGGGAGAGAGAGGGACAGAGAGAGAAACAGACTGGGGGAAAGAGGCAAAAAGGGCAAAGACTAGAAGGAAAAGAGAGACAGAGTGTGAAAGATTAAAAAGACAGGCAGAAAAAGAGAAAGAGACAAACAGAGAGAGAGAAAGGGAAAGAGATGATGAAAAAGAGACAAGAAGATGGGCAGAGGGAGAAACAAACAGACTAAAGGCTAAAAAGAAAAGAAGAAATAGACAGAAATAAAATGGACAAAATAGACAAACATAAAAAGAGACAAAATAAAAACAAAAAGAAAAATAAAATTGCTAAAAGTCTCATCTTCATTGCCAAGCTATGTTCTGGTATTCAACATTTGTGCTGTCTGTGTTAAGTTAATCTTTTGGACATTAAATGCATGAGGAACTGTGTGCACAGTGTTTGGAGAGTGAGGCACTAATGCAATTAACCAGTAAATCAGCCTCAGCTTTTTCCAACGCTGAATTATTCCATTATGTCACTTGCAAAATAATCAGAAAGAAGTAAAACCTCATTCTCGTTCAGAAAGAAGTAAAACCTCTTTCTCTCTCTTCCCCGTGTAAGAGAGCATGTGAGAGTGTGTGTGTGTGTGTTACTTTGGGCGGAGATAAGGACGGCTGAAGATAAGGATGTTAAAGAATGTTAAACACGGTGCAAAACTTAAAACATCAATTACTCCTTTCTATGAGACACCCTCAGCAGAACTGCACATTTTGGGCTAAAACTTATGTCTTTTTTTCCACCAACGAACGTTCAGGAACTCCGTCATTATGTTGTCTACATAAAAGCCAGGCATAATCACATTAAAATAATTCACGTTTTGAACTTTGAAAGCATCCCAGAAGCACTTTGATGAAAAGGCAGAAGCTTATGAAATATAACTTTAGTGTCTGTAAGACTCTCCGTCTAAAAGCTTCCTTTCGGAAGGAAAATGGACTTGTGTGATATTGTGCGTTTAAGGAAAGGGAAGTGCTAAACTTTTCTGTAATTGTGGTTGAGTTGCAATAATTTGTGATTACACAAAAACTACCTTTTACTGCTTTTTTCCCCACATATATTGCTTTAGCAGGTCAAGGTAACGCAGTGGATGAAGGCTTTAAAGGCTTTTTATTCACGTAAACTCACCATAGCACAGTACACAGTGCACCACAACCAAATGTGACCTCTGCATTTGACCCATCCGTGAAGGAGCAGTGGGCAGCTTTTTATGGTGGTACCTTGCTCATGGGTACCTCAGTGGTGACTGTACCAGTTCGGGACTTGATCCGGTGACCCTGTGATCGGGGGCCAACTCCCTAACCGTTACTCTACCAACTTGAGATATGGCCAACCCTACAGGTCGGGATTCAAATCCCATGAGACATAAAACTTTTTGTAGGTTATGTAACACTTAAATATTTGATTAGAACGTCGTTGGTTCACGTTTCTTTTACACTTTGTGTTGTAGACAATCAAAATCAGTTATGGGTAAAAACTGGAGCCCCAATGAGCTGGCCAGATTATTATTTAGCTTCACACTTTCACACCTTTAAAAACCTCACAAAAATGTATGGATCTGATCAAATTCTCGTTAAAAACTAATTGCTCCACAAATTGATTGTTTAGATCAAAACACCTGTGTTTGCACAGTTCCATATTTCACTGTTGAACTGTTGTTCATTTGCTTCAGTGCCTAATTTTAAGTGAGACACAACTTGAACATTAATAGGGGTCTGAGTTCCTTTGCAGTGTTTACATATGCACCAAAAATGCTGATTAATTGCTCAAAGTTCAATTTGTGTGTTCAAAGATGCCCAGAAGCTAGTTTTAAACAGCATTTTGTATTTTTCCTTACCAGTTGGTCCATCCACCCTGAAGCCAACCGTATCTCCTATCACAATGAAGCTTTGTCTGGTCCGCCCACGTCCTTCTGCTGCTGAATAAATCTAATATGGTGTTAAATTGAGACAGTATTTATGTTTGTCACATCTGTTTGAGTGTAGTGCTGCAGAATTGAATTGCGGCAGAGCTCTATTTATTAAAGGGAGAGTTACATCCTGAAAACGCTTTATCAAATTTTCACAATTACCAGGAGATTTTTTTGGATCAATTGAGACATGTCTGATGATCAAATTAGCTTTTTTTGGTTAGAGAATTCTGGTCGAATATTCTGGCAAAACTGATTTGTACACTACGTAAAAATTTGTTCTCTATACAATTAGGATGTTCTCTGTCATGTATTTTTCTTACTTGTTTTTGTAACAAATTATGACCTTTAATTTGCAGTTTTGTTGTACATTTGTCAGAAATTTAACATACATTTAGCATGCTGCCTCAGGCATGACTATATCTTTCCATTGCCTGTTAGCAGTGTTAGTCTTTTTCCAACATTCTCTAACAAACCAACGCCTGATTTGGTCATCAGACATGTTCAGAGTGATCGGAAAATCTCCAGGAACGTGAAAAAGTGGCTAAATATGTTTTTAGGCCAAACTATCACTTTAAGAGCACAGCCGCTCAGAGCCTTTTCCAAGTGGTTAAGACCTTCCGTGCCTGTGGAGCGACACATAAATGCAGCTTTTAACCACCTCCAGCTCATTTTACTCATTAGTCGCAGGGGTTTTTAGGGATTCGGGAGCTCTTCCTGTTTGACTTCATGTGTGAATTTGGGTTTGCCTGAAAATGACTTGAGCCGTGGTTGGTTTTACTTTGACCCTTTTAAGAGGTTGCAGTTGTGTCTGGAAAAGGTTGTGGAGACGATTGTGACCTCAAATGATGGTGTTTCCATACCTGCAGCTGTTGAGCAGAAACATGGCAGATATGTGCTATCAAAACATCTGTTTCTTCATTCTGTGATCGCTGACAAAGTGCCAGAAGTCAATGAAGTCAAGGCTTGTTTATGTTTTTTATAGCCGCTTCCAAAATCACGTGGACAGAGATTTTATATGGATTATATTCTGATATGTAGATGGTTTCAACTTGTCTCACCTCTTCTCCCCTGCCTCTTCATTTTTTCTTTTAACTTAAATTCTCTTTCCACCTTTCGCCTTTCTTCTGTCTCTTCTCTTCTCGTCTTCTTTTGCCTTGTTATACGTTTTCTCTATTCTCCTTTAGCTTCTTCTTGCCACATTTTTCTGTTTCTTCTCCTCTTGTCTCCTCTCGTCTCTGCTCATCTTTCTTTCTTTTTCTTCTCTTGTCTCATTTTGTTTCTTCTTATCTCTTTTCCTTTGGTCTCTTCTCCTCTTATCTCCCCTATGTTTCTGTTCTCATTTAGTCTCTTCTCACTCCTTCTTTCTTTTTGTCTCTTTTCTCTATTTTTCTCATCTTCTTTCCTGTTGTCTCCTATCCTCTTGTCTCCTTCTGACTCTTCTGACTTTTTGTCCTTTATCTTCCCGTTTCCCCTTGCATCTCCACTCATCTCCTCTTGTCTCTTCTCGTCTTCATTTGGTCTTTTCTTTTCTTGTCTCTTCTTTTCTTCCTTCCTTTTTTCGTCTGTCTCATCTCCAATTTTTTCTTTTTGTCTCCTTTTGTCACTTTTGTCTCTTCTCCCCTTGTCTGCACTTTTGCCAATTTTAGTCACCTTTCTTTTGTCTCTTCTCATCTCCCTTGTCTCTTTTTTTCTTGTCTCTACTCAGCTCCTTTTGTTTTATCTCCTCTCTTCTCTCATTGTCTCCTCCCTTCCAGTTTATCCCTACTCTCATTTCTTTTGGCTCTTCTCTCCTTTTTCTTTTGTCTCCTCTCTAATTTTTTTTGTCTCATCTATTCTCACTGTCTCTTTTTGTCTCCCTTTATCTCTTGTCTCCTCATCTCCTTTCCTTTTGTCTTTCCTCCTCTCGTATCCCCTCATCTCATCTCCTTTCCTTTAGTTTTTTTCTCATCACGTCTCCTTCCCACAAACCCCATTCCCCTGTTTCTTTCTTCTTTTTTGGAAAGCTGCACAGAAGGAAAAGCAGATGACGGGGAGAATATCACGATTAGGTAAAAAGAGTTCAGACGTGGTTGGATGAAGAGAAAAGGAGTGATTGAGTGGAGAGTTGGGGAACGAGGGAGGAGGAGACAAGTGCAGACTGTGGGTCATTCAGCATGTGCCAGCACTGGCCGGCTGGTCGGCTCTGTGCAGGTCATTCAGGGTCCTCCTGGCTGGCCGGTTGCAGCTTGTTTACCCCCGAGACCTGCCACACTTCTTTCACGCTGATCTCGGAGCAGTTCTGCACTTGCCCTAAAAGTACCAAAAACTGGAGATAGAGTAGAACTGGGGTGTTGGCAGACACTTCAAAACACAGAGCATGAAGTGATACAGGCGGCACAATAGCATATAAATAATGATGCAGGTGTTGTGTTACAATGTGTGCCAAGATACAAGCCTCATAAAATATTGTATGTAGTGGTATGCATCCTAAATCAATCCAGAGACAATCCTGTGCAATATAATTTCACAAATAAATTAAATCAAAGAGAAATTTAAAAAGACTAAAATGTATGTTTACACATGTTGCAATAAATCACTGTACTTCATTTACCTAGCTGGATGTAAAGAAGCGCCTCCATATGTTTGCACAGTACAGTACATGTTTAATAGACAGTTTAATAACACAAAAAGCTTCAACTGTTATATCCCTATTGTGCGTGTGTGTGCATGCGTGTGCGTGCGTGTGTGTGCATGTGTGTGTGTGTGTGTGTGTGTGTGTGAGCCACGTAAGTATGCGTTGAATGAAGCAATAGCGGTGAGTGAAAGCGAGAGGCTCAGATTGTCAGAGTGACAATGAAAAGACGAGTGTGTGTACATTTGCGCATGTGAGTGCGTATATGTGTGTGTGATGAGCGAATGTGTCAGCACTGGCTGTATATGCAGATGATGATTAATGAGAAATGAAGAGTGAGTATTCCTGCTGTAGTCAAGTGTGTTAAGGAAGCTTGAGGCATCCGGACCGTCAGCATTAGACTGGGGAGAGAAGAGCAGTTTAAAATGACGTAAATGTGCAGAATAAAGCAGCTACTGACTAATTGCTACTGACAAACAGAAGGAACTACCAAAACTACTGAAAAAGTAGTAAATTATGAGTTTTATGTAGAACTGTAACTCTCTAAGAATAGAGCAACTTAAACTTGAGTCTTAAGACACTCCATTGTTACAGAATTACAGTTCTATGTAAAACTCATACTGCAGAACTGTAATAATGGAACATCTTGGTATATTCAATATTAACATAGTCAGTTATGGTAAATATATGTATTAATTAATGGATAGATTTCTTTGCTACACACACACACTTCCATAATGACTAGCTAAAAATAATAACAGCTATTGGGGCAGTTGGTGGCGTAACAGTAGGGTGTTCGCCCCGTGATCAGAAGGTCGCAGGTTCGAATCCAGGGCCCGCAAAGTTACCACTGAGGTACTCATGAGCAAGGTACCGTCCCCAGGCGCTGCCTTGTTAGCTGCCCACTGCTCCTTCCCGGATGGGTCAAATGCAGAGGTCACATTTCGTTGTGGTGCACTGTGTGCTGTGCTGTGTTCACAATGACAAATAATCACTCACTTTCACACTACCTGACCCTAACATTAACCAAAAGCAAATCTTTTAGTTCTTTACATAAATCCTGCAAACATTTCTATAAAGACAGTTTCTCCTGATGAGAACTGGTCCTCACCTACAAGGAGGCAGTTGGTAGAGTAACTGTTAGGGAGTTGGCCCTGTGGTCGGAGGGCTGCTGGTCAAGTCCCGGGAACAGGACCCGGGAAAGGTACCACTGAGGTACTCATGAGCAGGGTTCTGTCCCCAAGCCACTGCTCCCTGGTGGCGCAAAAAAACAACCACCCACTGTACCTTCACGGATGGGTCACTTACATTCAATGCTACAAAACTCTAGCATTAAAACATATACAAAGCTAAATGTAAACGTTCAAAATGTGAAATGAGGAGCAGATTGATTTTTAAGTAATTAAGCAAGCCTTTCTAAACCTCACTGAAATAAATGAGGCTGTAAAGACAAATACAATTTTTTTGCACAATTTTGTGCATATTTTATTTGAAACCTCACATCTCATCATAGTTTACGCAAAAATGTGCAGACTGTGGTGTTTAAATCAGGGTTTTAGTCTGTTATGCGTCTCATTTTCGATGTGAATGTTCTGGACAGTGCGGATGAAGACAGGCGTATTAGCTTGTTAATACTTTTCTTATAGCTAACGCCTCTAAGGCCTCAGCTAACAATTTTTAACCGGTTTGATGGTTTATTATGAGTAAGTGTTGAGTTCTAGTTGAGTTAGGGTATGGTTGTGGTGCGCTAGCGTGGGCTGGACGCTTTGTTTTCGGTGTGAAACGATCCTGAAGGCGTTTGGACTTCTCAGGCTAATCACCTCTCTCACACTCAGTTAGAGCCAGTAATGAGAACACAAAGTGACAAGAAGATGTGTGTGTGTGTGTGAGAGAGAGATGAGGAATAAAGGTTGTTTTCTCATTCTGTTTACTGAAGTAAAACAAAACAGGATTTTATTAGAAGAATCATCTAGAAGAACATTTTTCAAAATTTAACACCATTGTTTTCTGCTATATAACACTCATCCTTGCTAGCTAATGTTATTGTCCACTAGCTAACACAAATATTTGGTAGCCAATGACATTCCTTCTAACTTATGCTAATTTCCGCTAGCTAATGCTAATTTCCGCTAGCTGATGCTAATTTCCGCTAGCTGATGCTAATTTGCATGAACTATTTCTGGTTTCTGCCAAGGCTTGTTGTTGATACAACATTGCAGATGAGTGGAAATTAGGTATAACTAGCAAAGTTAGCTATAGTTGGTAACCTAGCAGGGGAGGGTTGTCTTTGTTGTACATGGTTTTTGTTAGCCAGTTTCTGTCAGCACTTGTTGCTAACATGAAGTAACATTGTGGGGGAATTTTCCAATTTATATTAGCTAGTCATAATTTGAGGTAAAGCTTCTTGCTAACATAACATCAGGGCCTGGCAGAAATTAGTTGAATTTATTTTATGTTGGCCAGTGCTAATTTCTCTAAATTACCTCCAAATTTAGTAGTATTTACTAATGTCATGACGCTGTGGACTAGCAGAATTCAGTTATAGCTTCCTCAAGCTATAACTGATTTCTGCTAGTCCACAGCATCATGATATTAGCAAATACTAGTATACTTTTAGTTCAAATTAGATTTTTTAAGTCTTTCAAAGAAAATAAGATGCTCTTCTGTATCCTCTCTCTGTCATTTTTGTACATTTTTAAAACAATACAGCCCAGTTTGCAAACTGTACCAGACCCATGCTAGTGTTAGCGTTATTTTGCAACATTTGTCCTTTTCTCTGCATGAGTCGTATTAATCCGTTTTTTCAATAGAATAACGTGTCAGAAATTGGTGTCTGTTTGTGTTAGAAAGCGAGTGTTGGCTTTGATGGTGTGTGTTGCATCAATCGCTCTTTGTGTCGGCGGTAATTGGGGTGTTATGGTTTAGCTGACCGCTGCTTCGCTTCCAATCCCCCGCTAGCTCGCAACAACTGATTCCATTTATCACACTCGGTCCCACGTGTGAGAGTTGTTTTCATTATATCAGTATGCCATATGGCTCTGCCTTTTATGAATTCTTAACCTTATGGTTCCTGTGAATAATGGACTAGCACTGAGGTGTGTTATGCATAAAAATTTGGAACGTTAAAAAACAGGTCCAGCTGAAAAAGAAATAAGGAATGATCTCATAAAAATTAATGAAAAGGTGTAGAGAAGGGCTTGGGCCTTTTACATTTTCTGTATACATATTTATATTTCATATTAAATCACCCAATATCTCTTGTTTAATGTGTCTGTGGATAATCAAACAAAGTGAAATAGTTTCAATTTTAAAAATGAAATATATACAATACAATATACATAAGATATATAAATCATAAAATATATAAAGATAGTACATACCAAATATTGCTAGATCGTAAACATATAAGTACATAAATAAATCTAAAAACATAAAAGCAAGATAATTAGAGCTTGAACATATAGATATATGAATTAAAAATATTAATTAAAAATAAATATCATAGATATTAGTTATACATTAATTTAAAATTCTGTACTTCTGTACTTTGTAAATATATAAATAATTAAAAGTACATAAATAAACATATTAGAAAGACATTAGATATCAACGGTTGCTTTAGAAATAACCATTTTTTAAAAATCAGGCAAATTATTTCCTTAAAGGAACTTCATTATTAGTATGGTATTGTGAAAACAGGTATCGTTATGTCCCTAAAAAGTCCACTGTTGCTGATATTGCTGGTATGACAAGTGTTTTGACATCTCGACTGAGTTGGAATTCTTTTCCAAATGATTTGTTTGTGTTCCACGTGACGGGCGTCTTTCTTGTCGCGTGGCCCCTGCAGCCCTCAGCCCTCATAAACCCCCACAAACCTCCTCCTCATGCTTGTCTGTAAATCTCTAACAAGCTCCCGAGTCATGACACAACCCCTGTGGGGCTTGTTAGGGGTGATTAGGCCTCTGTTGCTCTATTTTTTTTGGTTCAGGACCTGAACAAAATTGGTCTTTTAGGAGTTGATGTCAATGTTGTTTTATCACTAACCGATAAATTGGGAGCCAATATTATTGACCAAATATGAGTTAATTGTAGGTAAATTAATGTCATTGCTTATAACATCTGATAAATATGTAATTATTGGCTTTGTATCCAAGTCAGTATTGTACCATGTTAAGGCTGTTGTTATTGCATGATTTATAGAACTTATTGGCAGTAAAATAGTTTTTTATTATGTATAACATTGGAGAAATATTGGAATAATTTTAGATTTACATTTAAGGCATTTTTTGGTTAGGCCTCTGGAAAAGAGACGAAATTCTTTGAGGCAGCAGCTCAAACCCCCAAGCGTTAAGTAGAAGTCAAGGTACACAAGTGCTAATTAGAAACAGCTGGAGCTTTTTACGGTGAAAACAGACGAGGGGCCCTCGTCCTTGTGATGTAGCGATGACCGAAAAACAAAAATAAGACCTATTTTTTCTGTTAGATTAGCACGCTTTGAAGCCGCATTTAAAGGGTCAGGAAACGCAACCTACACATCACATACTGTTAAGGTTTGCAGTCCCGGACTGAGTATATGTTTTTCTTAACATCTCAAAAAATACATCTTGAGGGTTTCAGAGCCCTTTAGTTGTGGATAAATTATACAGAATAAAATTATACAGAACCAAATCTTCATTTTGCATTGAAAGTGTAATTAACACAGTGTCAAGCAAACATTGTTTAACTAAAAATACATTATTTAAAATATTAAAGGTTTCTATCCCATTATGAGTAAAATACAGATAAATTATGCTAAGTAAATTTGCATAAATTGAAAAGTTATTTGTATATTTTACTTAACATCCCAAAAGGGTTCTGGTTTTGTATCCATTTAAAGATGCAAAACCCCTAGTTGTGGGAAATCACAAAGTTTTGTTTTGTCGCAATGATCAAAATCACATATTTTTTGGGCAAAATATTTTCCTTTTTCTCTTCTCTGATGAACCCCCAAAAACCTAAACAAGACCTATTTTCTGTTGGATTTGCACACTTTGAAGTTCTGACATGCCACATTTAAAAGGTTATGAAACGCAACCTACGTATCTCGTACTCTTATGGTTTCCAGTCCCCCCATTACACATCATAACTAAACAGTGTATAAAATACAAAATAAAAGTGTCAGTGATCACCAAAATCACAGTTTATTGACCCCAGTTTTCTCTTTTCTCCCTTCCTATGACTTCCACACCCTTTTCAACGAACGCGCTGCCACCATTTAGATGTAAGTGAAGTGTTTGGGTTAATGGGGATTAATTGGTTTAACTGGTGTTGTCATGCGCATCAAACTCGCGTCTTCCTTCAATTCCTTCAGCTCTGACCCCCTCCAGCTCTTTCCCAAAATGTCTTACCTCAAAGCCACATGGGGGGGTTAGAAGCTCTGATGGTTGTGATAGGGTGGGATTTAAGTGCCTGTCTAGACCCCCATGGGCAATTTGGACAGAAATGTCTGGATTGGGCTTTTGTTTTTGTTACATGTAACGAGTAGCTGCAGGAGCTGAGATGGAGACGGAGGTGAATCTCCAGCTAATGACAGACAGTGTTGAAAGAGGGGCAGAGTCAGTCTTTGGTTGTTTTTAAAGAGCCATCAAACCTTTGACCTTTTGTAGTCTACAAATATCAATTATCTCTTAGTTTGCCAAGCCGCTTCCCTGGAAAGACGTCATGTCATTTTTTGACATTAAATGATATTTTCCAAAATGGAAAATAATAATAGACATGTTGAAGTACAATGCTGAAATTGGATGTCAGTTTGTCAGTGGCATCCTTTTTCGATGGTAGAATGGAAAAACACAATATCCATCGTTCTCCACCATGTTTGCTTAAGGCAAGTTCAGGGACTCTTTTAGAAGCCTTTATAATTGACAATGCCCCATTACATACACTGGCCGGCCAAAAAAAAGTCACACACTCTAATATTTTGTTGGAGCTCCTTTAGCTTTGATTACAGCACGCATTCGCTGTGGCATTGTTTCGATAACCTTCTGCAAAGTCACAACATTTATTTCTGTCCAGAGTTTCATACATTTTTTGCCAAGATCTTGTAGTGGTGATGGAAGAGTTGAACCGCTGCACAAAGACTGCTCCAGCACATCCCAAAGATTCTCAATGGGGTTAAGGTCTGGACTTTGTGGTGGCCAATCCATGTGTGAAAATGACGCCTCATGCTCCCTGAACCACTCTTTCACAGTTTGAGCCCGATGAATCCTGGCACTGTCATCTTGGAATATGCCTGTGCCATCAGGGCAGATGTGTCTTCTGATATGGTTGTTTAAGATGAGAAGCTACTCATTGCATCAGTTAGGGTTAAATAACTTGTTGCCAGTTGAAACATATTCTTCCATGCAGTAATTATCCAGTGGGAGCCTCTTACCTATTTGCTTAGTTAAATCCAGGTGGTGACCTTTTTTTTGGCCGGGCAGTGTATCATTTTTATGTCTAAAAATAATGTAAACTTCATATCACTTTGAGTGCACAATAAAACCAACTAAATAAACAGTGTATAATATGCAAAATAAAAGTGTAAGTGATTGCTAAAAAGTGACAGGTAATTGCAGGAAAGTTTTGTTTCATATCCCTAACCAAAATCAGTTTTGCAAAATAAACTATGTTACATATTCTTTTATTAATGTGAGCACGACTTGACTGACAAATTGGGAGCCAATATTATCCGTTTGTGCTATTTGTTTTTTAATTAGCTTATAATACCTAATAAATGACTATAAAAATATAACAGAATCCTTCAACTATGTTATGACTGTTGTTATTGGGTAGTTTGTCCACTAGGGGCACAGTGCAACTCCAAAGCTGGCTTTTTTGTGTTTTTACATGTTATTAATGCTTTAATTTGTTATATGTGATGTTATCTATGAACTGTATGGAACATTGTTGTTTGTTTTCTCTTTCTGCAAAAATATAACTTTATTGACTTTTAAATCATATTGGAAATAACATGTTATGGCTGTTGTTATGGTATATTTTGTCCACTAGGGATGCACTGCAGCTCCAAAGTTATTTTGCACATAAACAGCATACACATGCAACATTTTAAAGGGATAGATTAAGAAAAATAAGCAGCAAAGTTTATGCCATGTTGATACCAACCATTATTTCCATAATGTCTATCCTTCTATTTGATTTCTCAGTGAAGTATGTAAACTCTAATTCTATAAAAAGCTGTTCTGTGCATGGCGTTCTTCCAGGAGACCAAAACATAAGCCAGTTTGGTGGCTTTCAAATCCTCATAATTCAGTCTAGCAAAATCCCAAATTCATCTGTCTGTTCTATTCTTTGAATGTGAAATCCGGAGAATTCCACGGGTGCCAACAGTAAACTGCAGCTGTTGATTGTGGGTTGATGAATGTGTCTGGAACACCACCAGCCCCCCCTTTCAACTGCCACTCCACTCGTTTATTCCTCTCTGGAAAAAAACACAACATCCCTCGTTCTCCAGCACCTTTAGTGCCGCCATATATTTACTCAAGGATTTTGGTTTGGGGCCTGAACGAAATTTGTTTATTGGTTTAGCACTTTTTAGGAGTCGATGCTGAGGCTGATGTTGCGTGTCTTTACTGGGTAAAATATTCCTTGTACATAAACTAAAGGACTTTAGTCAATGTGGTCAAGATTTGAAGCTGACCAATAAATCGAGGTACTGATATTATGAGCTTATTCCAGATAAATGGGTGTTGTTTATAACAGCAAAAAATAAATGATAGAGTATGGATCCTGAAACCATGTTATTAGTGTTGTTATTGCATAGTGTGTCCACTAGAGGCACACTTCAACTCCAGTGGCGTCTTTTTCGTGTTTTGCATACTTTTAACTGTTTGATATTATTGTTATACATTATAAATGTATGTATATATGCATACATCATATAATATCTTCAATAAATAATAAGTAATAAAATAATATCAATAACTAATATATTTCATAATTTTATATAGTATAAGGTGCATATGTTGTGCATGTATACACAAACTATACTATACTATACTATACTATACTCTTTATACATTAATAAATACAATAAATTACAATATGTAATATATAAAATTACAACTTTTATATATACGTATGTGCGCTCTCTCTCTCTCTCTCTCTCTCCCTCTCTCTCTCTCTCTCTATATATATAC